>OY735256.1:2510184-2985995 GCA_963457715.1 Argyresthia albistria
ATAGCCCGCGCGCCGTCGTCACCGCGCAGCAGCAGTAAGCGCATCAAAGTAGCAGAAAGAAATGAGCACCGAAAAAGTATTCGAATTAAAATGTCAATGACTCTTTTGAAGAACGTCTTATTGTTCATTTCATCTGAACTCGAACACTTTTCCGCGCTGTCAAATATTTCAGCTTGAGGCTCAGTATCGGATAAAAGGCGAGATGTTTGATTTTCTCATTATAACACCGTGTGCTATAATAATTTTCTCAAAATTCTGTACAACCCTCATGTTTAATGCTGGCCGCATAGCAAATGAAAGGTAGTCAGAGTCAAAGCTGTACCTTAGAGGTAGACAATAGTAAGTCCACTTTTTGAGAATTTCATTTCTGTACCTTAGAGTCTACCCCTAGTAGACTTACTATCGTCTACTTACCTCTAAAAGTGGACTTACCATTGTCCACCTCTAAAGTACAAGTAAGTAGGTAGTCCTTTTCGTTGTGTAACCTACAAACCAATTTCCGGATCCCTACAAAATCTCTAAAACTTTATTGCGCATGATTAATGTAGTGCTAATGTTAATACAATTGCGAATTACGTAAAACGTTATCGTTGAGCATAATCGATGCATGATTGATGATCGCGGAAATAGCTAACATGACATACAAGGGGCGCCATCTAGCCGTTTGGCGATGTACCAAAGTGCTGCGCGCCATCTGTACTCAGTCAAAGTTAAACTTAGTAACTTAGATCAAAGACATTTGCTGGCTGGCATGGTTTCTAGCGTAATGCAGTGTATTGGTAACTAAATCTAGTTTTGTCATTCTCAGTAAGTAACTATATTGACGTAATATTTCGGGAATATGCTCGGAATGGACAAAAGTAAATAACTATGTAAATCAACGCCATCTATATTTGATCATTCGCAACTAAAAGTTTCCATAAACATCCGGTGGGGGCGGTGTAGGGCATTTTAATTAGAATTTCGGCAAGAAATGGTGGACGGTGCAATGGTGAAAATGAGACGATAACTACAGAAAGCCAAGCTAGTAATCCAACCAATAAGAAGGTCTTACATACAATCTTTGTAACTATGGCCAGAGGTTATTTTACCTTTACACTAAAGCCCGGTTTCTGGAAGAGCAATTAAATATAACAGACTGTTAATGTCATGTCAAACTAATTTCAGCCAATGACGTGCCGCTATTTTGAACGAATTCTCGATTATTCACCTGTTACAATTGATCACTCTTTCAGAAACTGGGGGTAAGGGGTAACTTTAAAGTTTGATGTGAAAACGCAGGAGTGTGAATGTAAGAATGCTTTCAACGTAAAGCTTTTGTGAGAAACGCTTATTTGATTTATTAATTTTTGTAATCATCGATTGTAATCTTGATTTAGTGATATCCAAAAATATGATAAAACTTTAATGTTACTGATGTTATTTTAATTATTTGTAACAAATAATGTATATGTAAGCAACAGGCAAACCATTTCAGTGTCATAGTTTTCAAATGTTTACATCCCAAAGGTTCATTTGACAATCTTCATTTTGGACACATTTTACACTTGTAAAATGTGTCAATAAACATCAGTGAAGAATGTGAAAGAATCTCTAGGTTTTATTTATCTTGTGTTACCATACTGTTTAGACGACGAATGGCAGGGTTTCTGCAATAATAATACCTAACAATGACTGAGGATTCGACTGCGCGTAAAGTGAATATTTGAGGTTATGTCGACAGGAGCAGATGCAATTATTTTTCTAGACATATTTAAAGTCACAAATACTTTATCATGTGGTAGTGGAAACTGTTTGTAACCATTTACTGTTCTTGTTAAAACCCCTAGATTACATAACTGTGTCTATCTTTGTGTAAGATATAATAATGTCGTAATAGATATGATAATCCATATTAATATTTTACTATGATACCTTTTAGAGAGTAGATAGATTGATGTTGAATAAAGATTCATTGAAGTAGCATAGATATTTCTCGCAGAATATTATAAATCAAATATTAAATCAGATATTAATATGTAATCTTATACGAGTAGAATTCTTATGAATTATTGAAAAATATTGTCAAACCCCAAACGAAACGAATACTAAGTATAACAAGATCGAATTTATGTTCATAGTTTTGTTCCATGACGCTATGAACAAATGTGGTTATAATCCCGGCGACAATTTCCTCACTTAAGGAACTATGAATAAGTTTCTGAATGATCTTAGAGGAATGTTGTTCACAATGTATAACTTGATTCCCGGGTAAAATATATTGACAGTTTTTTTTTAATTAATCCATCCCTTTATTATTGGACTAGTGCCCAACCGACCCAGGGATAGGCAGCTGACCAGTATAGTATGAATTTGAAGTGTTCAACAAAGTGATAGATGAAAGATATTTTTGTATTCAAACAGTTAATGTCTAGACTTCTTACAGTCGTCGAAAGTCTAATTAAATGCTTATTTACCTTTATTATATTCTCACTGATCAGTAACCTGCATGATTGTTCATCTGTAGCCGAAAAATAATGACGTTAATCTAAAAATATCATCTCGATACAAATAGAAATCATTTTCTCAAAATTACTAGCAAGTATATGATATCTACTGACATGTTTCTCTAACACATCTGTAACACAAAGTATGCTTTGTCTAACACCAATTCGATGCGTATAACATTTTTTTGTCTCCATTGTGCCTATTTATAAAATTGTTATTTCTTTCAGAGTATTACTTATTTGTAAAGTATAAAAATTAGAATTAAATCGTAGGATGAAGATTCTTGCTCAGTGTTTCCGACTTGGATGTCATTCCACTTGTTATTCTTTCACTATCCGCACAGAATAAATGTACCAGTCGGTGTGCCAGAAGGCCTTGGTCAAATTTATTCAAGTGTTTAGCCGCTCGGTGTAAAATTAAAAGCATTTTGTCAGCCAATCTAAGTACCAATCTAAGTAGGTACCGAACGCGCGATTTAAGATGTGGATCTGTTCGATTTCGAATCATACTCTGAAGATAATGTTTACAAGATTTTTGTCATTATCGAGTTTTCGTAAACAGTAATTCAATATATGAACTTGTCTGACCAATACTTTCATCATTTAGTTTCACTCAAGGATTACAACCTCTGTACTTTTATTCTGTGCTAGGTACCGGTTTTATCATGAAAAATTAAGTATTTTCTTTTAAGTTAATTTTATTGTTAAGTTGTGTTAATTAAGTCTTAGTACAAAAGTGCTTAATCAGCATTAACAGTGTATAAGTAGGCTTGTGTCATTAAAGTGGCCATTTCTGTTGGATTCGATGTGACAGTGTAATTCAGTGTATACTTTCGTAATGTAAAAAGTTAACTATATTTCTGTATGAGAATTCAAATAATTTGAATAGAAAACATAAATAAAAGTGTTTTAGAAATTATCCGATCTTTTTACTTTTTTCAAATGATTTCTTGATAGGTGATAGACAAAGGTAGGACAATAATTAGATAAAAGTACATTTTCCTGTCCTTACAGGTGGCCGTTCAAAGCGTCACCCTTATTTACTGGCGGATAAGGAACATCACTCGAGCACAGTGACGCTAACGTGGCGCCAGTGCCGCTGTGACTGCCTTTATCCGCTAGTATATAAGGGTGTCGCTCGCTTCGAACCTTTAGGGTGCACAACATCCTCGTTCAGAAATAAATGTGAGTTGCTGCATATGATGAACATAATTTCATAATTTTGAACAAGCATGACACGCCTAAGATCATCTTTCCATGAGAGAAACGGTCACAAAATCATGTATGACATGATGGTACTGACACATCATTATCTTTATCGACAGTTTGCTATTTAATAACCATTCTTACCATACAACTATATATTTATATCTAGGTGAATGAAGTGGTGATTGATTCATTACTGTGCCACTCGTTAGAAAGTTACGATGAGTTTCTACTAGTATTTCTAAATAGGAATAATTATCGTTCACTGGGAATAATACATTTTATCTGAACAATCTGCAGACACTTATTATAATTAGGCATTTATAGAACCCTTAAGAACCACAAAAGCAAAGGGTCTTTAACCCCAAAAGAAATCGAAAGGATTAAATAAACATCGATTAATAGCGTCCGGCAATTTTTCTCGTTCCCCATGCGTAGCGAGCGCTTTCGTTTTCTTAGGGCGGCCGCAGCTAATTGTCAACTGCCTAGACTACACTCAGTTTGCGGTCAATGAAGTCTCCACCACCCCTACACGCAAGGCTAAGATCAACACCATTGTCGGCGAAGTCTTTATCCAACAGGTGATAGAAGCTACTTTCTTTTACGACAGTCTTTCTAGGTTTGTTCGATCGTAGAGGAGTCCCGCAGCGTGACGGGCGAGCCGTCCAGTTAGCAATCAGTCTGCCCGCGGACACCACCCACGCCTCACGCTTACAGACAATGGGAACCGCGTATTAGGACCAACATAGCCTGGACCGACCCAACCATGTGCAACTTAAAGACAGTTCTCGTCATCGCCATAGTGACGTTGCTAGTTTTACAAGGCGAAGGTAAGAAGACGAAGAAGAGCAAACGACCCAAGAACGATGAAGACACCACAGCCGATCCGCCCAATGTAGTTACTTACTCCACGTTTGGTTTCAATGACGTCGGTCCGACTTATGATGGGTTCGTTCCAAGCTCCCCAGATTACGCCAGCTATTTGACCAACAACCAGGAGTCATCGACCCGCCTGTACGCCCCAGCTTTTCCAACCGCCATGGACTCCTCGGCTTACACCGGGTACGGACAACAGAATCAGGAGATGCAATCGTTCCCCTCGGCCAGTGCATCCGAACACAGTGAGCAAGCGATGCTGCAGTATGACCCAAACACGTACAGTTTTGGTAACTCCCCAAACTTTGGACCATCCAACTCAGACGGCCAAAGCCAAAACATGCCCGAGGAAAATTACGACCATAATTCTGATGATTACAACTCTCCGGTCTACGGCACTAAGTTGAGCCCGAACTCCAACAAAAATTTAAGGAATAGGCCGTTTCCGTCGTTCAATTCTTCTGGGATGTTTGGAGGTGCGCTGTTCCATTCGGGGGATAACAAGTTCCAAGAGTATCAAGAGATGCAACCTCAGCCGACACAGGAAAGTAAGCCGACACAGGGTGAGTCTAGCAACTACTACAACACATACAACTACGCACCCACCTACCCGCCCACCAGCAGCGACGACGCACCTAAGCCTCCTCCGTCAAACTCTGCTAATTCTGTCAAATTCAACAAAGTAGTGGACTTCACCAGCACGAAGTATAAGCCGTCCTACCCCACAGAACTCGACAACAAATACGCAGTGAACAGCTATAGCTCGATGAGCAGCAGCCAGAATGGTAACTATAACTACAATGCGTTCTCAAACAATGACAACGAAAGCCCGACGTCCAAATTCAACGAGAATTATGAACAAGACGAACCAGAGAATAAGGTGGTCCCTAAAGTAGTAGGCGTCAATCATTTAGAGTATTCTATCAACCACATCGAAAACTCGAACAAGAATAAGAACACGAAACCAAACGAAGAATACAAGGATAAGGTTAAGAACAAACCGTGGAACTACAGTCCCGATTTCAGCAACTGGAAGAATACTCTTAAAAACATGGAAAATGCCAACGAACAAAAAAACGCAAACGAATACAAGAATACAAATTACAAACGACCAACGAAAAGCAATACTGACGAATCGCCAGCGAACAATAATCTAGATCTATCAAACTATCGCTTCCCCGATGCGCCTGATAACTCCAACTACAAGAAAGTCCCTGATTACAAACAACAGTCATCCGACAACTATTTCACAGTCCAACCGTACAAGTACCAAGACAACGAGGTCCAAGGGGGAAACGACTACATCAATCAGCTGAAAGGCTTGTACACCACACCTAGCTCGACCAGTCAATGGGGGAACATTTTCAAAGGCACTGAAGTCTCCCCATTCAAGAACCGCCCCAAGCGGCCTGTGACTGACGATGACGTCGTCCACATACCGAAACGACACAAATACCATATCAAACACCACGGGACAAAAACCAGTGAATGGGCCAGTCACACCAGACACAGCCCGTACAAAACTAAACCAATCGAAGAATGGAATAAGGACCTCAATCGATTCAAATCGGAGGAAGACTTACTCGGACTAAGAAACCACGATACATCACACCCGCAATACTTACCATCTTTTAAACTTACCAACGAAGCCGGAGAGGAGTTCCAGAAGTATGTGTCAGATACTGATTATAAGAATCTTGTGGAGAAATGGCGGCAGTCGTATCTGAAGTCGAAATACTACAAAGATCAGTACAGAGACCATGAGGCGTATGGATCCGACTCAAAGCCGATGCATGTGCCTGTTCCAAAGCCGTATCCGGTAAGTACTTCATTACTGTTCAATAATTATTAAATTGTGATTTTCTACCAGCTTTTTGGATGAATAGATCAGCAAGGTACGACGACTACTTACTGCATGTGAAACTAAAACTACTTTTGTTGTTTTCAATTCAAATTGAAACGACGGCTAAAGAGCTTCGGCAACTTTCAATGCAAAAAGCCCTTTAAGGACTGCTCTAATTAGCTTTTACCTACTTTGATATTGCCAAAACAATAATTCTACCTGGTATTTTATCGCCATCACAAGGTGTAACAGAAGTGTGTAGTCATATATTAAGGAGTTGTTAGGTATATAGTTAAATAATTATGAATAACTTTCACTATGCAGAAACCGATTGGATCAGAACAACTGAATTTTGGACCGGGTAGAGCCCCTAAAATATGCCTACACCTTTCTTTCCCACCCTGTATAACTTATCTGCTACATTCAAGCATCTGAGTAATTGCTCCCCCATGTAATATTTTGATCCCTCGCAATTATCGAGTAAAAAAGCAAATTGTTCGGAATGCGGATCTGACGAACGCCGCCCGTCGCGCACTGATTTCCTCCGGCTTCATGTGAAGATCTGCGCCCGCGCAGGTGAAATCATGAAACTCGAGCACATCTCTCTTCTCTCACGTTACGTGAGACCCCTTGTTGAAGACGGAAAATGCGATGAAAACTGTTGGAAACAACATTTTGTTATTGCCAGTGTTTATAGGCTGTAAGTAGCTGTGAAAAATGGAAACATGATTTCAATCATGTCTTAAACGGATTTGATGGAGACAACAAACTAATTATTTGAGAAGACCGCCCAACAACCATTTAACATTTTTACAATAGCCAATTACAATAGTCATCAAGATTACACAACTGATTATTCAGTTCGATTGAAAAGTTGTTCAGATTGTTGTTCCAAGTTGAACTGACCACAATATGCACAGTGAGACTACAAATCTGTGGTCCGTCACAAAAATGTATGAAGTTTATTCAAGAAGCATCCTTTCCATAGACCCTAAAAGCTTTTTCAAATGTTACGTAAGTCTGGAAAAACGATAACAGTTAAACCACCCTAAACGTTATGATAGACAGTCTTATCACAAAGTTATCGCTCCACAACTTTAAACAACCATGATCTAATAGAAAGCGAAAACTAAACTCTTCGGAACTAAAACTGCAGGGTATTGTAAGTCAATGCCTCCAACCAATCACCTGTTGGCCATTATAGTGCACTGTCCAAGTTACGGTACATTAGGCGACAATCCACTCAGTGTCATAGGGAAAGTTACGTGTAAATTGCGTCGAATGCACAACGCGTCTTCAGTTAATTAACAGTATTTTTTTAACACCAGGGATGGAATTTAAATAGGCTGGTTTCATAACCGAGAATTGCGTGTGAATAGACAAACGCATGCGTGAGAAGATTAGGCATAAACAATTAAGAATAGATCGCAGAATGTACTGAAATGAATATTTAGAATTCAGAATGTTTAGATTTGAATAATTTTAAACTAACCGGTGAATTGGTGTAAGAAAGTAAATACGAAAATTGATATTCGATTCGTGCCGATGCCATTACAATAGTAATTCTATTCAAATACTTCTTCTTGATTGTGCAAGATAACGATAACGTTTATATAAATTGTTCTTATCCAGTTTCATGATTGGAACATAAAAGTATAATTGCAAGTGTTATAATAAAGTAAAATAAGTAAGTAATTAAGTTATTTATACTAACTATTTTATAGGTTATCTACACAGATAGTTAACTAAACGAAGTAGGTACTTACGTTAATACCTACGGGTAAAATGCTTATTTTCAATGATCTTCGACTTTACAGCAGCAGTTAAAAATACGTTCAAAATCAAATCAATTATCAACCACCCACATCGTAAAATTTCCAGCGACTGACCGGTTTATACAAAAGAGTTAAACGCGTTCGCAAAACGTTTCTACATTTTATGCATTTGATTCGCTTGTACGAAAAACCAATTACTTTAAATACTATAACAATTAAACTAATAATACTTACTATGTTTTTTGTTTGTAAATAGGTAGGTATATTAAATAATAATAGTAAAGTTATTTAGATAATAAATGTCCATGTTGAAATTATATCTAAGCTACAGCTAATCTAAATCTAATCTAATAATACAAGTACTAACAAGTAAAATTAAACTAGCGTTAAATACTAACTCATAGTTACATCATCCGGCAGATCGAAGTCCCGCACCCGGTCATCGTTCCGGTTCCGCAACCGTACCCGGTCCGTGTCCCGGTTCCCCGACCCGTCGCCGTGCCGTTTATCCGCGAGCTCACGGTTCCCATCGAGAAACCGGTCCCGTACCCGGTCATAAAGAAGGTGCCGTACCCGGTAGAAAAACCCGTGCCTGTGCCTGTCGAAAAAGAAGTAAGTGGTAACTTGCTTTTAATCGATAATTTTACTAACCTACCTAATTAAGTTTAAATATTTCGATAAAATGTCTCGAATAATTCCGAGTTACAAGACTAAAAAACCGGGAACACGGATATAACGGATTGAAAGGAATTAATTCCTAAAATTATAAGACAGTTTGAGTTATTTTAAGTTACGTATTAATATACTTTATACTTTATTGCACAAAAACAGAATACAGACACTTAATAAAGAAAAAATATCTAAATTATGAAGAGATTATAATTTTATTTACTAACATTGCATACCGGGTACTCGACACGGAAGGGAACAAAATAATAATATTGGTGGGGGATTACGAATGCGTTGAAAAAATGTTTTAGTTTTTATAATAGAAAGCAAAATTACCCTTTAATGAGCAATGGGTTTCAAAACTGCATTGGATTTCGACAGGCCCAAATAGGGAGTTCAATTATAGGAAAGCATAAAAATACGTACTTACGTAAATACGATTTATTATGTAAATCGCAAGCTATCTAACCATCGGGAAATGCAACTTACATGGTTCGGTTCGCATGGAATTACCTAGATATATTCAAACTAAATGGTATTATTATTTAGAAGTGAAACAAATATGGCTTAATCCATCACTTGTCCATTTAACGTCAGTCTATAAACCTGCAGGTCACGATATCATTCATGATTGTGATTTTTAATACTAACTTGGTCTTTGCTGCATTACAATAAAGTGCAATTCCGGTTTCAGCTTCCGTATAAATAAGTATGTACCTACTACGTATAACGCTTAATTATTATTTCTCATTGTAATCTCTAACCCCCTTATTAGTAAAATGTTAATCCGAGCGAAGGAATGGAACGGAACTATAAGACAGTAATAGACAGCTGTAACTTTTTGACTAAGGCAGAGTAACTTTTTATTATATGGGGCTAAAAGCTTCAGCAACTCACCGTTTGAACAGTAGTGAGTAGTAATAGAGAGAGATTTATTCTTAAAATAAAACTTAGACAGTAAGTTACAATATTAAAGGTGCTTAGCTAAAATATTGATGCAGACATAATGTGAACATCCGAACCTGAGCTAGGTATTTAAACCTGTATTTCAGGCTACAGCGCTCTTCCCAGAATATGTATTGCTAGTTTATGTTACACACACAACAACAAAACTGTAACATCTAAAAATTAAAACATAAGTACCAATTGTAATTATACTTGAACATGAAACAGAAATCATTTTGAAATGAAGAATAAAGAAGTAAGGAGTATGTGAGTGAGTAGTAGTAACTCTATCATTTCACACGAAGCGGGGCGGCCTGTTGAAAACCACCGCGCTGCGCTGTTGTGTCAGTGTGTCGCTGAATATTTGACAACATTGACAACCGTCTCGCCACCGCACTGCTCCCGGCCCGTCGGTGATGTGTCAAAGCCATTAACGACATAAGGGATGATTTATTTAACAACGGCGCGTGTCCGGGGCGTCCCGGGTTTTGCACAAAATGTATGCTACTTCTGGACCTCCGTGCCGCCCCCGTGCCCTGTCCGGCCCCGCAACGTCAAATCATCATAAACAGTCATAGAACAACGTCGTGTGTGACATATGTACCTGCCCTGTGTATGTGTAATAGTCTCATGACCGAACTACAGTCTATATATTTTTGGTATGTTAGGGTTGCGTTTATTGAGATTTGACCTAAATTCATGAGTCTTCTAGGCTACTGAGGACCCCCTAAATTTAAGAGGCCTAGCTCCGAAATAATCTCTAGACAGCTAAGAAAAAGAGCTAATTGCCCCCTAAATAAATAAATAAATAAATAAACTGTGAGCGCAATCGGATATCAACCTATTGAAGCGGTTCCTAAGTCCTCCTCACATCAGCATCTAACCCCGCCAGGTGCAGGTGCCAGTGATGAAGCCGTACGCAGTCCCGGTCCCGCACGTGCGACCAGTCTTCCACCACACCCGACCCTCGATGGACGAGCTAGACTCCGAGAGGGAAGACCTGGAGGACGATGACTATATGCCACGCCCGGCCGAGACCTACCGAGGGAAAAAGTACCCGAAGTTCTATAAGAAGGGGAGGAGGTAGGATTACACTTTAATTTTACAGTATATCGCTTAACTGTGTAGATTCGGTGGAATTGTGGTAGAACTGCTAGAGGAATATATTGTAGTGACGTCAGGACAGGCGTTGTCTGAAGTAAGTCTGGGTATGGTCTGGGCATAATTAAGGCTGCTTAACATGTGTGTCTGTGACTGACTCCTAATTCGCGAGAAGTCTGCGCTGACCCAAAAAAACTATTTAAATTGATTTGAAGTCAGTAAGCGATATGAAATCGACTCCTGAGTCCATGTAAACATTCGAAGTCAGTGTTGGCGCTGGCATATCGGCGCCACTACTGACTTGTGCAATGACCCTGTGTAAATCAGCCTTTACTGAGATGCAAGCAACGCAGGCCACACAGAAATAAATGATTTTGCACGGCAGGGAAAATTCGCGCGTCAAACGAAAAACCATCAACAAGCCTCATCAACCCTCTGCCTGCGCCCCTCTTAAGCAATTACTGTAACCGTGTGAAATATTTTATAAAGTACCTACCTAATATTCTGTGTCTCTGGCACATATAAGATACAAATGTTTTTGATCTGTTACAAAATGCTAATCTCAACTAAATTGTCACCTTATTTCAGGATTCATCCTCGTTGCGTCCACATAACTAGGACCGTAACTCATACCCAATAAACTCGTAGTGTAATAATAATAATAATAACGTAGCCTGCCCACCGCAACCTAACGACATGGCAGCATCATTCATTAACCAGACCCTATCACACCGCGGCACTCACTACCTATGGTCTGTTGTGTAATAAACGCCATTTCTTTCTCTTCTTTCTATCATGCCAGTAACCTCACATTGTCCATTGTCATACCATTGTCCATTAGATCGTTTTTAGGCCAAATAATAGACCGCCCATGACCAGCTTCCTGAAAATTTTAACACCCAAATCACTAGCATAACTACCTTTACCATCACGCACCCTGCTTCTTCCCCAATAACCCCTAATAGGCAAGCATCCCTTTCCAGCGCCCGCCCTCGACCCAGAAGACCGTCTCACTCCCACTACGAACGCACCAGACGACGGTGGCCGGCGCGCCGCCCGGTACCCACCTACCGGGGTGACGCGCCCCGCTCAAGAAGGCCTAGGCCCTCGCAAGAATACTACGGGCCTCCCCGCCATGAGTACGAAGAGGAGGACGAGCATAGAGACTACTTGGAGTATTGCAAGCGCGGGGCCTGCTGAGCCTTGAGTTAGGGAATCCTCAATTGGCTACTAGACAAGGGACAAACATAGATGCTTTTTTATGAACTATCAAAACGCTTTTTTGTTCGACAGTTGTATGGAAATATGACGTCTTAACCATCGAAATTCCTATGGTCTTAACAAAATATTGCCAAATGGTGGTCTATTTACAAAAAAAAAATGTTTATAAAAAATAAATCCGTAGTTAGTACTTACGTGGTTTTTATAATTTTTTTTGTTAGTCTAGTAGTCAGTTAATCCGGTTCGGCCCACGAGGGCTGAATGTCAAATTACCATCTGTCTGTAACAACTGAAACTCATATTGCCTCTTTCCCAAAATGACTGAAATTTATAATGACCTAATTTCCATATGCCTGCATGAAAAAATAAAATGACAATCGATGTACAGTCGATACAAATATACTTCGAATGTACTGACTTTGAACCTACACATGATGCTTTATGTATGGCGAATTAACATCATGTACCAAGGGTGTTTTTCTTTCACTGTACGTTATCAAGTACCTGCCTAATTGACATATAAACAGTCTTTGCAAGAGAGAGGAGATACTTTACTTCATTGGAGAGCCTACAATGTACTATATTTAATTATGTCTACAACAGAACAGACTTCCTCAAGAATCTTAAATTGCGTGCAGACTAGTTTATATACTCGTACTATCGAAATATTAGAGTTAACTCATTAACTTTGTGTTAATTGCTTGGTGTAAATTGGTCTTGGTGTAAGTTTAAAGGAAAATTAGCTGTGACAATTAACTAATCTCTTGTTAAACTTCATTTGCCGCTATTTCGAATTAATGATAGATTATCGCCTGTTAAATGTAACCACTCTTTCAGAAACTAGGATATAATGAGTTGAGTGAGCAGTGGTTCGAGGTTTACAAAAGTTGTCTTGGTAATATAATTTTCCTTACAGTTGACCTATTTGTTTTATAGCTTAGTAATTTAATATTTATCTTCCATTTCTATTAGATTAAAGGTTTATTTAATTAAGTTATTCTGTTAATTTATGTTGGTCTCCACTAATAATATCGTGCCAATATCACTAATGCTTTCTCATAGATTTATCTTAGTTTTAACGTTATTGTTCACGTTTGCATTTTATTGTTGTTTGTAGTGTTTTGTATAAAGGTAGATAATAATTAGACTACGTTGCATATTAAAATAGATATGTTTTAACTACCGGTTTTTTACATTATATTAGTCTATAGGTATTGACCCATATTGACCACGAAATGATGCTCTATTTATACTAATCAGATCTTTATAGACCCTATAATATATAGATAGGTATAATGCGACCAGCTTGGTCTTGGACTGTTTCTAGTTCCAACGACACACAGAATATCGTAGTGTGGGGCTAGAAGCAATTTATGTGTTTGTAAATGTATAAGTTTCTATCATAAGGCTTTGTTTTCATTCGGCTGACTGCTTCGCGCAAATTATTTCGCTTCCGTATTTTGCCAATTTGCTAGTTCGCGCGTCTCTAACGTCGACATTCGGCGCATACTGTCAGCTGTAATCACAACAATACTGTCTACATCATCTTATTTATTACTTATCCGAAACTTTGTAAAAATCTAGTGCCTACACCCTACACTTTGTATGAACAATCGTTGCCTGACGTCCAATACTTTGCTACATCTTGCTTTAGTAAACGGGTCTGTCTCTCTCTACGCGCTGGCACAGGGGTATAACACAGCCTCTTTAGGGATTCAGAGTACCTAACTGATTCAAAAAATTACCTTGGCAGTCTTAAAACAAGTCTTGCCCCCGGTTTCCGAGTTCTTGATCAAAGGTTACAATTAACTAATCGATGATTAATTCAAAATAGTACGTGATTGGCTAAAATCAGTCAATTGCTCTGTTAGCTAATCGTAACCTTTGATAATTTGAAACCGGGGGGTTACTACAGGTAAAATTAAGCTCATTTATGGAGAATTGGAATATATTGCCATGGTGATGTTGACACTTTGTTAGGTTAGGAATCTAAAGAGTTTCGGCAAAAGACGTTGTGGTACAAGTATCTACAGGCCCACTAATCCATCCACTAATTTTTACAAATAAAGAACTATTCTATTCTACTACTGGAGTACTTGTCTTGTCTTGTTGACCGTCTGGTCATGGTAATTTTTCGGATCAGATCACCTGAATGGCTAAAACTGTTGTGATAACCCTGGTCTCTCCACGCGCAGGTGATACAGTGTGGTAATTAAACAGTGTAATCTACGCATGCGCGAGAGCAATGCGCCAAGCGTCGCGCATGGGCGCGCACTCTCGCAAACGCTCCAGTAAGCATGATGCAGCCGATGCATCAACACTCATTCTTCATTCGAGGCTCACGCCCTCTCCACTGACTTCCAAATGAGATGCTTTTCTAATGTAACATCCACATGCTATTAGAATTATGTTAGAATTACATTACGGCATCATTGCATTCTTGGGTTGGAGACACGGAGCTACTGAAAAGCTGCGTGGTCATTGTTCAGACATAATCATGATTAAACTACCCAAAGCTGCAAAGTCTTTGATAGAGGGGGCGAAAAATAAGTTCACCGTGGACCAACCACATGGCCAATTCCGCTAAGTATCAAAAACTATATTACTCTGTGACTGTGAAACCCCTAGCTAAGCTAAACTTATAATAGATAGTCAATGTGCAAAGGCGCTTTGATCAGAGCAAGTTTATTTTTCATCTCCCAGTACATTTTGACCTGACTGGATCAGCTGATTTGTATGGAGAAGTGAAAAATAAAGTTGCTCTGATCAAATCGGTTTCATAGTAAAAGTTGCTCAGAATGATGTCCCCAATAACCCCATGAACTATAGCTAGGTTACGCCGCTGCAACGAACCTGTCATCAACACAGACCCTCACTCCTCCGTCACTTTAATAAGTAAGTACTTTGCTAAGATTTTTTGCTGAACGTAAATATTTATCGTCATCATGGGTGATCTTTTGGAATAAGTGATTAAGTAAGTAAGTAAGTAAGTAAGTAAGTAAGTAAGTAAGTAAGTAAGTAAGTAAGTAAGTAAGTAAGTAAGTAAGTAAGTAAGTGAGTAAGTAAGTAAGTAAGTAAGTAAGTGAGTAAGTAAGTAAGTAAGTAAGTGAGTAAGTAAGTAAGTAAGTCTTGATAGGTGATTTTGTATGGTTGGTAGGTTGTGAAAATTCCATAAAAATTGCATGTCTATTTAATGCATGCAGTGTAAAATATTATGCAATACAACAGGAGAACACAGAAGATTGGTCATTGGATTCGAACGCCTGCCACTTTATATGCAGAATATTTGCTTATCCGAAACACAGCGCGATTTCTATGCTTTGTTGTTGCTGCATGCTTCTGTGGTAGCCTTCAACTAGCAGTGAACATTTAAATAAAAAATTCATTTAATTAAGCAAAGTTAGCTTGCTGGGTCCCAGCTGTCAAGTCTCAGGTCATGGTCTTAATTGTTTGTGGTGTATAGGTCACGAGTTACTACGAAATGCCTAGTCGACGGGTTGATGACACTTGAAAAGGATCCAAGGACATCGCTGGTAAAATGTCGTGGCGTAATAGTACCCAAAAGGCTATGGATAAACTCAATCTGATAGTCCCTGAAATAAACAACGAAGCTATCTCACATTGTGTGGAGTTCCCTATGCTAGGAAGGTTAAGTATTTCTTTTAACTGGTAACACTGATGGAGTGTCTCATGTTAGAATTCAACCAATCGTTATCTTCATTCATCATTCCAATGCACTAAATACTTTATTGTACTGTGTAAGTACATGTCCATTGTAAAGGACGACCTCTATTTTTTTAATGCTGCCGATCAATGCATTCGATTTATTCTATCACTCAATAGATACATAGTTTGAACACATCTCAAGTTACACAAAAAGTGTTCTTAGTAAGTACCATCCTTAGGGTTCTGTACCCGAAGGGTGCCAAACGCGACCCTATTACTGAGACTTCGCTGTCGGTCTGTCTGTCGGTCTGTCTCTCTGTCTGTCACCAGGCTGTATCTCATGAACCGTGGTAGATGAACCATGAACATTTGACATTTTCAGAGATGATGTATTTCTGTTGCCGCTATGACAACAAATACTAAAAAACTGAGGGAAACCCGAGCCTTTACGATAAACCTTCCGCTCCTACAGTGACCTTACAAGATGCACATCGATCGATCGGACTTATGTATAACAGCGGGCAATACGTAGTTTATAACTACCTATAGGGTAATTTTCCATGGATATTGTTACTGTAAAACGTCCGAACTACGGTAAATCTTAAGTTTTACCAATAAAACTTAAGATTTACCTACATGCAATGAATGCATGCATGCAAAATGTAAGTAGGTATTAATAAAAAGGGGAACAATAAAAAAAATCGGACTTTCACCATTTGAAACTGGTATTTGACCTACCAGATTGACTAATTATATTCAATTCAATTCAATTCAATTTGTTTATTTCAGGTTATATACCCATACATTACAAAATAAAAATTAAAATAACAATTAAATTAAACACAATTCATACACAAATTAATAAATTAAATTAAATTATATTCAAATTAGAATTAAGGAAAAATAAGAATAAGGAATAGGATTCCACACTGCTAGGACAGACAGGTGTGCAGACGTTCCCAGTGCCCCAGCAGCGGTGAATCCCACCTGTCAGCAAACGTGCACAGAATGGAGTTGGGACTACCACAGATGCGGGCCTAGCGTTTTCTAATGATTGCGTGGAATCCGTCAATCCTTGCCTCCGCAAACATGCCCGAGGCGCTGCAGTGCCGCGGCAGCCCCATCACCACCATCATCACCATCATATGACATAGGTCATTGTATACCATATTGCATGACATAATTGTATGGCATATAAAGCGTGTCAATGTGAGGCGGATGGGTCGGTCATGGGGGCTGATTGGCATTGAATTACTCAAATTAATACCCGCTGAGGAAACATGGCTGGAGCTGCACACAAACGTACATTGCATGCATGACAAGATAATGATTTGGGATGTGATTGAGCAAGTGCGCTTCGGATGATCTTAATTAGCGATAATAAGAGAATTTGGTTTTTTGAGATGTGAATCCCAATGTTTTACCGGATTTCTATACGAGATTTTTATATACTTAAGTACTTTTAATTTAAATTTAAAACTGCCTTCTAAAGCTAACTTGTTCGTTTGGTTGTTAAATTGTCAACTCCTATTGTAACCACAAGGGTCCCATAGGACAGGCTCTGCCTAGTTTGGGATCCGCTGTTTTTCTCTAGACACTAAAATTCTATAAGTATTTCTTTTCTTCTGTATTAACTTGTGTGTAATTCGAAGGCAAATAAATGATTTTTACTTTTTTTTTGGTCTGTTAGCAGCTGGAAGGGTGGACCATATTATGGACTTGGTAAGATCTGGATTGTATTGGTAAAGGGCACAAACCCTTCAGATCTAGATCAGAAAGTTTAAACTCGGCTGTGGAAACTAATTGATGATGATGGAGCTCCCTAAATTCTCTATTTAATCATATTCAAAAAAACAAAATATAATACTTATAGATACGAGGGGCAGGGCCTTTACTCGTACCTACTATTATTGTCACCTCGTCTATGTTTTCAAGATCCATTTTGAATAGACGTATAATTTTCCGCTATAATCAAACAAATAACACAAAGAAATAAATACCAACTTGTGTTCATGATCGATCACACAAGATTGCAGGAAAATGTACCAGCATCTCAATTAAGATGTGTGGTCGTGTGATAAACCGCTATAATTTTATTCATTTATCCTACAAGATAAATGTTGAAGTACGTGTAGGTATAATTAAAATCGTGTAGGTCCTACACGAAAGAAGAAGGGTTTAAAAACCTAGAGAAAAGAAAACTAGTAATAGTCAGCGATAAGTTTCTTTAGCTCCGAGCGAGGGTAGGGATAACCTTACTCTCTCTCTCTTACTCACCCTGTGCAAGATAGAGGGGTTACTCTTACTCCACACCCACATTAACCTCGGCCAGACTCATGAGTGAGTGAGTGAGTGTCATAAATGCGAAACTTTGCTTATGCTTAACTTCGGAACTAAATGACCTACAGACTTGAAATTTTGGATTTTAAGTATGTATCTATAGCTTACTGGATGACAAAAATTTCTGCGTTCTGGTCTTATCCAGAGGTTCTCAAATAGAGGCCTGAAAATGCGGCGAAATGGTTCCAGTAAAGGATAGTACGGCAGTTTGCTTCGCGCTCGACTTGGCGGGGGCACTGCCGTGCTCCCCGATATTAAACAGGATGGCTATAGAAAGCACAGCTGCAGCGATGGACTATAGCCCCATTTCACGAAAAAGGACCTAAACTAATCGCAGGTGCAATTGTGCCTGTGCTGCCCTGTGTGGGAAAAGACGTGACTTTTTGTTATTTTGTGTTACCACAGAAAGTCTTCACAAAATAAAAGGCCCGTTTTGACAGTTCACGCCCATGAAGTTTCAACTCCTACAGCGTAGAAGCGGTTTTTAGGTGCAACTTATACGCTCTAGCTTGTACGCAACAGTTGGCTTTTATTACCTACGCATTAGGGGTTAAAACTTCTTGGGCGTGAACTGTCACAACGGGCCTTTTATTTTGTGAAGACTAACGGGTTTGTTATATTTCAGTTGTTGTCAAATATAAGATCGTCAACGTCATCGTCCTTCCTCCCAACAATTTTCATTGAAGCCCAATTTTCAAGATGAGTGAGTCAAACTCAAATTCTTAATTGATGAAACTTGATTCTCCATATTTAGAGGTACCTCGCACGATCTGAACCTTTATCCAAGGCCGTACCAAAACGATATCAAAGGAGACTGGTCACGGCCCATACAAAATTTACCCAGGCCCGGCGCAAAAGAAAAGTATCTCATGTAATTGACTATTATGAGTAAAAACTATATATATATACATAGTCGGGCCATAAGTTCTGTCACATGGGTAAAATTTCGAATTTAGAATAGAGGCCACAAAAAATGTTATGGGAATTCGAAATTTGAATATTTCAAGAAAATAAAAATACAGGTTTCCTGGAATATTCTTCATTTTCCAATATGGAGTGGACGCGCAAAGAAGACAGAGTCGCAATAATTGCATTGCATCGTTGCGGCCACGCACCAACAGTGATTTTTAAACTGCTGAAAAATTTGAAAATTCCACTGAGATTCATTTATCGTACTATCAAACGATTCAGGGAAGATTCAAGTTTAGATGATAAACAAAGAAGCGGTCGACCTCGTACTGTTCGGACTCCAGCGGTCATCAAAGCAGTGAAGGCGCGAATCCAACGAAATCCTGTCCGCAAGCAAAAAATGTTGGCTCTGCAGATGGGACTAAGCAGAACCACTGTTAAAAGAGTATTGAATGAAGACCTAGGACTGCGTGCTTACAGAAAAAGAACAGCACATCTTCTTAACGCACGGCTGAAGAAAATCAGACTCGAAAGATGCCGGGTTTTGTTAAGGCGGTACGCAGGTAAAAAATACCGCGAAATACTTTTTTCGGACGAAAAATTTTTTAATGTTGAGGAGAGTTACAACAAACAAAATGATAAAGTGTATGCACAGTCTAGTGAAGAAGCGAGCAAACGTGTGCCACGTGTTCAGCGTGGCCATCACCCTTCGGCATTCATGGTTTGGCTTGGGGTCTCCTATTTGGGTCCAACAAAGGTGTTTTTTTGTGAAAAAGGAGTGAAAACCAGTGCCCTCGTATATCAAAACACAGTCCTAACAAACATTGTGGAACCTCTTTCACAAACAATGTTCAAAAATAGGCACTGGGTTTTCCAGCAGGATTCTGCACCGGCCCATAAGGCGAAAAGTACCCAAAACTGGGTCACGACCCATGGAATCGTCTTTATCAGGCACGAGGATTGGCCTTCCTCCAGTCCAGACTTGAATCCTTTGGATTATAAAATATGGCAGCACTTAGAGGAGAAGGTCTGCGCTAAACCCCATCGCAATTTGGAGTCACTTAAAGCATCTCTGATTAAAACAGTCGCCGATATTGACATGAATGTCGTGCGTACTTCGATTGATGACTGGCCTAGCAGATTGAAGGCTTGTATCGAAGCCAGAGGAGGACATTTTGAATAATTTTAGTGTGGTTTAAATCTGTATTTTGTACCCTTTCATTTGATATATAAATGGTTGTAGTGCGTAACTCATTGTGTCATTTATTTAACTTTCCATATGTGACAAAACTTATGACCAGACTATGTATTTTTTTGTTTAATATCATTGGCTATCATAGGAATATAATTGAAATAATATCCTATAATTGAAATAAAATAAACTGATTGACATGCCATTGCATGCCATTTTAAATCGCAAGAAATTGAATTGAATTCGACTAGAGATAACGTATACATTTTGTTATTGGTAAGACTGTACATAAAATTATTTTTGCGGAAAGCATTTTGCCCTGAGAGCTACTAAGGGCGCATTAGTGGAACATTAACACAGAGAGCCACTTAGGGCGCTTATTACGAGTGCTGTTTTGCGACGAAAATGAAATTGTTTGAGATAAAAATGGGTCACCCTGTCACGCCGAAAGGTTATTGAATCACTGACTAAAAGTGCACAGTGGTACCCCTGACACCCCGTATGTGTGCACAGTTGTACCCCTGCCACCCCGTATGTGTGCACAGTTGTACCCCTGCCACCCCGTATGTGTGCACAGTTGTACCCCTGCCACCCCGTATGTGAAAAGGCGCGACGCTATTATGTATAAAGTAGAATAAATAATAATAAGTGTTCATAAATACGAAAAATATTAAAATAAGCTAATCAATAACCATTTATTTCAATTATAGGAATATTCCTGTGATAGCCAATGATATTAAACAAAAAAAATATATATATAATTTTTACTCATAATAGTCAATTACATGAGATACTTTTCTTTAGCGCCGGGCCTGGGTGTCATTTGACCAGTCTCCTTTGCGCCTCCTTATAGTACCGATTTTGGGGACATCCCAGTATTGTTGTCGTAAAGTAAATATAAAGCTTGCGGCGAGGCCTCGTACTGTTTAGTGTACCGGCGCATGCGATCGCGACCGCTCGTTTGTGACCTTACAGTGAACTATCACCGGGCTTCTACCAGGTGAGAGCAACTTTGAATACTATAGGAATAAAAATGTAGCCCATTAATGTCCTCACTGAGGGGCAGAAGCTTTTACCCAGATTCGAGTAAAATTTAAAATTATTTCTTGGTATTGGATTGATCTAAATTATCTCTAATGTGACAGATTAATTGGCCGATTCAAATTATTTTTTTCGCTTTTTGACGCAGTTAGGAACAGGACCTAAGATAAATTCAAATAACAAACGTCACGCCTTTTCCCATACCGGGTTAAGTTAGAAGGGATACTAATAACAAATTGTGGCTATAGCTAATTAAAATTATATTTTTTCGAATACTCAAACCTTCGAAAGATACGTACCTAGTATTTTCAGACTCATATCTGTGTAGTTGCCTTATTCAAGATCATAAAACTAACTCTATATGTAATAGAATAAAGACTAGATTACCATCTAGATGTGACACAGAAGTGGCAGATAGCATTGTATAAACCTATAGACGCAATTATATTCCCCATTGTTTATTCATTGCTCTGGAAAAAAGCTTTGATACGGATGCAGTGACGTGTTGAGAAACCGTGGAACGGAAATAAACAAGATTTTGAAACAGGTTCAAAAGTCATTCGGACCTTTTGAAAACGTGAAACTCACCGTTTTCCGGATTACAATTAACCACTCAAGAACCAATACAATTATGACAACTTATATACAAATACATATATACAGACCTCAATATGAAATAGATCCTACAGGCTGGTTAAGTATCTACCTAGATAATCCAAATAATCATCTCATCTTCAGGGTGCAAGAAGCCCAAACGTGCTCATGTTGGTTCAATCATTCAAATCCCTGTAATACATATCAGGGGGCTAGCCTATTGCCGCTTTAACATAAATGAAATCACTTATAGAAAAACCTCTGCGAAC
Organism: Argyresthia albistria; assembly: GCA_963457715.1. Lineage (NCBI taxonomy): Eukaryota > Metazoa > Arthropoda > Insecta > Lepidoptera > Argyresthiidae > Argyresthia > Argyresthia albistria. The sequence goes on from OY735256.1 coordinate 2,532,318, forward strand.
TCGACTGTTTAAAACTTATCATACGACTTTAGTATCAAGCGACCTATACTCTCTTCTCGGTTTATCACCGGATGATTAATTGCTTGTACCTATTGTTTACATTTTTTTTAATAGGCGCAATGAAATACAGAAAATAACCTCACAATCCTACTTAGGTTGTAAGTATTTAAATGTTTTTGGTTCTGGTATTGGACCCGGGACCTCTCTGGTTTATGAGGCGAGACACCGACCACTCAGACACAGAGGTCGTCAATGTGCTATAATTATATTACGATATGTTACACAGGTGCTTAATTAGATTGCAGCTTAAATGACTACACATACCCACTTAATGTTACTTAAACTTTCCGGTGCAAAAGCAATTAAGCACCGGCAAAATTTAATATCAATTTGCTGATTAGTTTTAACTGACGAGCCGTTTTCATTCCATTCCATTCCATACCTATGTCGTGTTGTCATTGACCCAAAATATAGTTTTGATGTAACTGTGGCTAAGAGTAGAAACATGATATCTCTACGTATTTGGTCCGTGAGCATTTCCCATAGATTTGTCGAGAAATGCATCAATTATTTACATATTTATAAGGACTGGTCGTGGTCGGGTTTCGGAAAGATACCATTGCGCTGTTAGGTCATCTTGACACTACCTACCACCATCACCTACCACATCTTTGTAAATAAATCATCCAGTGATTAGTTTTGCCAGCTATCAGGTCAGCTGAGACGTGTGATTGTGTGGATGCACCGCGCCATCTAAAGGGGCTACCAGATAAGAATACACGATAAATACTTATTCACACAGACATGTCTTCTTCGTCGAAGTCTCATACGGATGGAAGCACTCACACAAACCCATTCCTCACGTCCCGCCTTCTACAGCCTAACTACTGTTGTGTATTGTAGCGATGTTTAGCAAAAAAGCAGCACTCACAGATAACTATAGGTACGCAAGCAAAAAATCCATTTCCTTCGATACAAACCAGCATCAACTATCCTTATAAAGGCAAAAACCTTGAGGTTGTAGTTTCGTGACAATCTCTACCGGACAGATACTGGGTACAGCTTCTACTCAATACCTTATACCTACCTTAGTAATCTGATAAAGAAACGTCAGAAAAACCGTTTATTTCCGTTCTTGGTAGGTATCTTGGCGTGGTGCGTGGTGGTGGTGGTGCGTGCTCATTGACAGATTTTAAACGTAAATTGTACGTGAAAAATAATTGTACAAGAATCTTTTTTTTGGCAATTGATATCTACCACGTTTATAACTAATCAGTACATAATATTAAATTACCAGCCAAGTGCGAGTCGGACTCGCGCACGAAGGGTTCCATACTATTATCTACAAAAAACCGCAAAAAAAACCTGTTAGTTGTATGGGAGCCCCCCTTAATATTAAATTTCTTTTATTTTTTATTATTTGTTGTTACAGCGGCAACAAAAATACATCATCTGTGAAAATTTCAACAGTCTAGCTACCACGGTTCATGAGATACAGCCTGGTGACAGACAGACAGACAGACAAAAAGACAGACAGACGGACGGACGGACGGACAGCGAAGTCTCAGTAATAGGGTCCCATTTGGCACCCTTCGGGTACGGAACTCTAGAAATGATCTCCCATTATTAACCACCGCGCCGGTAGCTATGGTACCGGTGTTTTAAAAAATAATGCAAAATCAAAGCGCACGCAAAAGCAAAGCGTGCGCCCGTTGATGTCATTTGTATCAGAGTATGTTGTTTAGTGCCTTTCGGTAGGTAATTTCGGTAGGAATTTTGGATTAAAAATGGTTACTTATTAACACCCATTGTAGCGTAAGGACAAAAGAGTCCTTGGAACAATATTGACATTAAAATTATATAAAAAAAAACATTAAAATTATTTTGACAGTGGGTACCAAGACGTCAATGAATGTCTAATTTTTGACGTTGGTACCCACTGTCAAACTAATTTTAATGTCAATATTTTTCCCTTTTCGGCCAGGAGAATGACAATGGCTCGACTTAGGGGGTCTTATGCAATATTGACATTAAAATTATATAAAAAAGAACATTAAAATTATTTTGACAGTGGGTACCAAGACGTCAATGAATGTCTAATTTTTGACGTTGGTACCCACTGTCAAACTAATTTTAATGTCAATATTTTTCCCTTTTCGGCCAGGAGCATGACAATGGCTCGACTTAGGGGGTCTTATGGGACCACATTTTATAGCGATATTGAAAATTCAATGCGTGACCATATAACATATTTTGCGTGCATACCATGGCCCTTTCTATGTTAACTTTTTAATGAACCTACCCTTCAAACATCATACTAATCAGCCCATTTCTGTCTCTCTCTATAATTGATGAATTTTGTACCTCTCTAATGTTAAGTAAAGAAAAAATATATTTATTGCACTCATAAAATACAAAAGATGAGAAATCTTAAAATAACTGACTAAACTTAAAACTATAAAATTGCCAAGGGTCTTTGCACTAGGCTATGCCTGTGTCGCGAGGAACCAATTACCTATTACAATTGTAAAAGACAACAATTAGATTCTAGATATCTATCTAGTTTACATTCTTCTGTAACACTTGTAGTGACTGTCGTGCGTGATCTCAAACAATATTTTAGTTTTAGTTTCTCCTCATAGCATTCCTTGACACGTTATTTCAGTTTTTGTCTATTGCATAAGCCGATCACAATTTCCCATGCTAACAGTAGAATAACATGATCGGTGGTACAACTTGAGCTGATCTCGTCTTGAATTGACGTTTCTCAATATAAAAGATCAGCAGAAAATGTATCTCTAGCATAGGATTACCACCATGGATATGGTGATTGGTGCACTGAAAATTAATGCCAAAATATTGCTCATTCCCTAGCTAGGATATGTAGAGGAACTATCTGTAATTCCGTATCTAGTTTCTATCAATCAATGACAATAAGTTCAAGCTCTTCTACGGATTAAAGTAAAAATTTCTGATTCCTGAAGTAGAGCTCTCATGATGAATTCATCACTTGTAATTTGACAAAACCTCATGTTATGACTTTCGCTCAGGAAATGATATCACAGCAGTTTGACTCTTATGCGGCATTTCATTTGAGAATTCAACCGAAGGAATGTTAAATTATTTTGTATCTTCATGCTCGGCTGTCTTGATTCGCAAAAACGTGAGCGAACTGATTACGGTGTCGGTACCACAGAATACCAGATGACTCCTTCATAATGCTGCTCTATTAAAAGTTGCGACACTGCCTTAGTGTACCTACTTACCCGGTTTGTTATTGTGTTGTGGTTTGTTCTTCAAGACCGCTTTTGCACTCTGCGAAGTTCATTGGCACTTTATATTTAGAGTGGCTGTAGTGCGCCTGACTGGTGGGTAGCCTTGAGTGTACCAAAACTGGGCGGAGTGGCTTTGCGAGTAAGAACTACCAGTTGGACTAAGAGAGTATTCACAATGTTTATAGCTATTTTTCTGTTGTGAGTTCGAAATGGCCCTATTATTATATTTCAAGCTAACGAATGAGAACTCCCTAAATTTTGGCTGTCCATTTTCAGTGGCGCAGCGCTATACATATAAGGTGTATTGAAACCATAAATTAAATGTTAGATTGCCATACAAAACTTCTCATTGCTTAGCAAAATCTTCACACGAATACGTTTACGTTAGTTAGTTTGCGAAAGTCATTGATTTATGTGCTCAATCAAACTGCACAATCTCTATTGGCGAGGAATAATTATGTAAATATGCCGACCGCGTCGTTGAAAAAGTATCTTCAAAAAATAGCTAAGAACACACTTAATAAATTTTGTATGGGCTCGCGGCTTTCGGTGAAGAGTCGCAAGGAATACAAAATGCATCATAATTCAAGAGATATCAACAATAAATCTCTCACAACAACATATCCCGCCCCCCATTAAAAGTGACACAACATATTTCAACATTATGCGGGGGGGAAATACAAACATGAAGATTCAGTAATAAATTCTATAATAGGTATAATAGTAAGTCAGGCTCCATGGCCCAAACTAATCCAAAATCAAACGCCACCTATAATAGGCTTACCTCAAGCACAGTTGTCTGTCTCCACATCGCAATCATTTTTTAAGAAGTTAGGAAAGTGTACCACTATATTCAAAATTTTGCCGAACTGATGTATCATCTTCATCCCAGACGTACAACCATTAGACGGACCATTAACTATAGTATAGTATAGACCATTGTTAGAATTACATGAAATAAATGAAGACGTTTGTTTAAATATCACACATTTTGTTACAGATTGCAGCATGAGGGCCAACACCTTGATCCTCGCCCTTTCAGTGGCGACGGTCTGCAAAGCCGCCACGCCACAGCTGCGGTTCGCCTGGAAGGAAGTTGACTACACCTGGAACTCGCCAGCTGAACGACAGGAAGCTATATCCAGCGGGAAATACGTCCCAGCGAATAACCTCCCCCTTGGCCTGGACAGATGGAAGAACAAACTCTTTGTCACAGTACCGAGGTGGAAGAATGGAGTAGCCTCGTCATTGAACTACGTGGATGTCGACGGTGCTAAAGACCAGCCTCTAAAGCCGTACCCATCTTTTAAAGACAACTTTGTCGAAGATACAGCAAAGGAGCTGCCTTCAAACAATTCTATCATCTCCGTGTTTAGAGTTTACGTTGATGCCTGTGACAGATTGTGGGTCATGGATTCTGGACTTGCCGATATTCTTGGTAAGGAATTGCATAGTTTATGCTGTCAATTCTTATCGTACTTGAATTGAGCGTGGTTGGAATACAGAGGACGGATAATCTAGCATCGGATGCTTGAGAATACTTAGTAAGTAGTTGGGTGGGTGGTACGGCACGTAGTGCTATTAGATATTCTGTGGTATAGCTCAACACAGTTTTATTACCATAAACGGACAGGGAAAGTCATGTTAACTTAGCGCATAACTCACATAACATGCTTGCAATAGGCAGACAGTATCCATTTATGGTTTGCAGTTCTGGTGTTATGCAGAAATCTGCTGTTTGTGCAGAAACAATAGCCATTTTCGTAACAGATTGATCTCGCTGAAGTTGAAGAGTAATGGAGGACTTCAAAACATCTTTGTAACAAGATCAATCATTGTTACTACAGGTATTTTCCGCCATGGTAGGTAGGTATGATGTAAACCCCACAATATACCTATAGCATAACCAGTAACAAACAATGAAGTAGGTAGAGTCATTGGCGTTTGCACCGCATTGTAAATTGGCTTCGGTATCTGAATTCATGACATGTTTCCAATTGAGAAGATAGTTACTGGGACTCATTGCTTATTACTGGATGTTACGAAAAATGCAGAGGGTATGATGACCATCTCGTTTAGTACCGTTAAATGAAAATTTAACAAATTAAGTATTCGTCGAATCGATACATTATGTATGTATATGCCGTTACTGTGTGATATTGTGGAATGTTGTGCATAAAACCAATTAACTGTAAAGGAACATTAACAGGGACCGGTTTAATTAACATCTTTGATTTATAGAGTCGTGCTTTGTCTTTTGTTTATCTTTACGATACATTTTATTTACATTGCGATGCAAAATTCTCTACCACAAGCTAAAGTACCGATTTATTAGTCAGCAATCATTATTACCCTCGGATTTTTCCGGGAAGTCAAAATGATATGATTGCCATAATCACATTATCGGTTTATCAGATGTTCAGATAACTAAATATGACCCCCTATTGGCTAATAGTGACTCTGTGCCATGATGAATACTGATCATCAACTAAATAACCGTATTCACATTCACTTGTTTACCAACAGGATCACCGAACCAGATTGCCGGCCCTTCTCTAGCCATCTTCGACTTGAATACGGACAAGCTGATCCACAGATACTTTTTCAAAGTTGCTGATATGAAGGAAGACTCATTCTTTGCTAATGTCGTGAGTACCATTTCCTGAGTCCTTTCTATAGAAGTCCATAGAAGCTGGGTCTTGTAATGCGGGACATAATAAAATAAGTAGAATAGATCGGAGGATCCCACAATAATCTGTCAGGTATCCATCCATGGCATGCCCTATTAAATTAAGAAAAGTACAAGAAGACTACACGGAAAGCCGAATATATCCAATTCAGCATCAAGTGTCAGCGACAGAACATCTAAGTGAGAGCTTAAAAAATAGCAAAAGAAGTTTTCTCTACAAACCCACCGAAAACGCCTCACTCTCCTAACATTCCAGGTGGTGGACGTAGACAAGAACACCTGTGACAACGCCTTCGCCTACATCCCAGACCTGGGCGCCTACAGTGTGGTCGTCTACAGCTTGAAGCAGGATGACTCCTGGAGGATCGCCCACCATTACTTCCACTTTGAGCCACTGGCCGGGTCGTACAATGTCAGCGGGATTGAGTTCCACTGGACCGATGGAGTGTTTGGTCTAGCCTTGAGCGAGCCGAGAGAAAATGGGTGAGCTTAAGCTATATTTAAAAGAGTTTTTTTTTACCTTTAGCAAGTCTGCTATTGACGAATTCGACTAATTTCAAGTAATGGATTGTACACGTTGAAAGAGTAGCCAGAATTACTGGATCAAAAAAATAACAGTTTATCAAAATATACAGTAGAGACTGCTAGAGTAGTACCTAGCTACCTATCGCTGTTTTGCTCACTTGCGAGCTACTCTTGTTGTCTCACTCACTCGCTTCGGCAACACGAAGTTGCACTTTAAGTTTACCTCGATTTAGGGGCTAACTCATCACTTCAGTGCCTGTAGACCGAGTGAAAGTGGCAATATATATCTTGCCTCGTTTTAAAAATGGTTGTGCCAATTATCGTCCTAAAATAGCAGTCACTTAAATAAATACGAGGATAACGGTTTGCTGGCCATATGTTTATATGTGAACAAAACAGGTTATCTGACTTTGACCTCATAAACGCAGTACAGTAAAATGGCTGAGGTCACATCAGTTCACGGTTGCAGCATAATGTGTGGTGTTGTATATTGTCTGACGTTGGACCTCGGGTGAAGACCTTCTATTTTGCAATTTAACCTGGTAGCGGATACAAGTATCGTTATCACTTGAAATTGATTCTTGTGTAACGGCACTGATGTAGTGTTATCTTTGTTAAGATGGGTCATGTTATTCATCTATGGAATTTTGGTCGGTAAAGACTCTATTTTGGATGCAAAGGTCCTTGATTAGAACTTTAGATTTTATGTTTTCCAGCCTAAGCTACTAAGCTTCATTTTGGCCTTAGTTCGTAAGGTATTTCATATGTATGTTACGGCCAATGTTAGCCGAGCGTCTGAACCTATACGTTTACATTTAATTTGTTCTTACATGTCAACCTAACACAAAGGATAAAGCTCGCTGACCCGCCTCTGCGCCTATACTTCTGCCTAACGTCAGCCGTATTTCAATGTATTCATCTCATCTTCATAAGTTAATCTTCGTTAAATGTGTTGTTTTCCTGTGTCAGTTTCCGGACGATGTTCTTCCACGCGTTCTCCAGCACGAAGGAGTTCTGCGTGTCCACGGAGCTGTTGCGGAACTACACGCACATTGACAAGGACGAGGCCTTCCATGACTTCAAGGTATCTACAGCTTTCCAGCCTTTCCAACGATCTTGTGGCCCGCGGAGACAGGAGGCCTCAACCTTACCGAGGCGGTTGCGCGGCGGCGACAGCGGGTACGTAGATAATATCAAACATATGAAATCGCCGCTCGTGTCCATACTGAAGTGACAAGGCGGGCAATGCTAACCCCGTCGCGCGTCGTCGCCCGTCGCGCACGCAAGTCACCGCGTGTTCGGTCTGGCCGAGGCCTAACGCTTGATGACAGGTTCGTTGCGTTGTTGCGTATACAGTGCCACCATCTTATCTGTAGTGTAGAATGAGCGATGGCGCTACCATCTAGTCCAACTGAACAGCATATTACACTACAACAACTGACAGCGAAGTGACGTTTTCAAAGTGGTGTCAGCAGTTTCCCGCTTTGGCCGTTCTACAGAACTTGTGGTATCATATGGCCTGTGTGCCAAAAGATCGTTGTAAGACTCATCATACTCGAGGCGGTATCTTTACAAGAGATGGGTTGTGGGAGGGAGTGGCGTAATAAATACATTTCACACACAAAAATAACCAAGATTTCCAAAAAGTCACATGCACGTTTGTTAGAAGGGTTGATTAGGGAAAATGTCGTGAGGTAACCTTCATTCCGTAGCCTCCGTCACCCAAAATTGTGTATTTAATAATTAGCTCATTGCCGCCAGCCTGGCCACAATTTATTGTTCCTCTGCCAACCCGTTTGGAAAAAGACGTGACGGTATGTTGTTGTTCTATCAGGAAAGTGGCAAGATGGTACTAAACATGCCAAAATCTTTGGTCCTAGAGAATCACGATATAAATTAAAACATTGTTAAATAGACTAAGCTGCCAAGTGCGAGTTGGACTCGAGTTGAGAGGTTTGCGTACAACAATAATAGGACTAATACCAACAAAATATACCAAAAAGTACCCTAAAATTCAGTTTTTCATACAAACTTTGCACGCCAGATTTAGGGGGCTAGGGGGTTAAAGTTGTAAATTTCGGAGTTTTTATGGGATATGGGCGCAAACATGTGCTTGCATACCAAATTTCTGATTTTTAGGACTTCGGGAAGTACCCTAGAGGTTTTGATGACATGCGAATCGGTCATATTATTGAGCACAACTTTATCAAAATTAAGTAGCCTTAAAAATATTATAAAATACATTTAAAATCCTTCAAGACTTTCATTTGATATGTCACACGGCATAATTTTATTTTATTTTATTTTTATTTTCTCATTTGGCCCCTCAAAAGTGGCCCCCATATCCCATATTTAAATATTTACATTGCACCTCTGTCTTTGAGTCACAGATATTGATGACCAAGAGATATTGTGTACACAGATATTGTGTACCAATTTTCAACTTCATCGGTCCAATATGTTCTGAGTAAAATTGCCTGTGACGGACGGACGGCCGTACAGACGCACGAGTGATCCTGTAAGGGTTTCTTCTTCTGAGATACGAAACCCTAAAAATCTCCGACTAATTGATACAATTAATTCAAGATAAGATTACAAAAAAAACAGTTTAGATCTAAATGCAAGATGGGACTAACTTGCAACACACGAGTCTTGAGTCAGGAGTATAGAGACAGGAGGGTTACGAGCTGTGAAATGGACCTTGGTAATACTAGTAAACCGTTGGTTAGTGCTTGGGGCGGAATGAAAGAAAATTATATGTTTGCTTTCATTTCTGGTTAGTTCTTCTCTGGACTCCGGTTGGAGTTCGTGTAGTAATTTGGACCCCGTAACGCCCTGTACTGTAGGGCATTGGAAAGACACGTTTTCACAGACATTAAACCTTATTTTACTGTCGAAGCGTACGACAAAAATAAACGTCTATCACTAGAATTAAGTATCAGTATGTTTATTGCACCATTTGCAACTGTTATGTTGATATTTGAGCCTATATTTGATATGCTAAACTCGTAAACCAGTTACACAGCCCTGTCTCATAAAAGCTTAGGGTGACTATTTATTGTGAACTACCTGACCGGAGGTATTTTAATTAAAGGTACTTCAAGTACTTTACTGTTATTTATAGAACCTTTCGTCATCGAGGCCTTGACGACTAGCCTCGTCCAATAGATGCCTTGCTTGCACTTTACCTGGCTAGGTAACAACTATCAAATTGTCCTCCAATTATCGAGTAGTTAGACTATGTAACATTGAAGATGGAAGCTAATGACCACTCTCTGAAGACGTCCGGCCACGCTACACTGGCCGCTAATGAAGCATGTCATAACTTCGCTTTATGAAAGAAATTACCATCGGAACTATTTGAACAATCTTACAACTAAACACGGTCGTTTACCACGAAGAATTTGATAGGCTGATAGAGTCACAATTAAAGTGTTGTGCCGATTACGATATTGAAGCGATGCGGGTTGTGGTGTGATTTCGTGACATGAGACTTCAGTGCGGGGTCGTCAGTATTACGTAATGTACTACTACTACAGTAGCAAACTACTCAGTGAAACACTATCGACATACTTGTCCTTTTATAACCCACTGTTATTCATAGTTCATTCCATACACGCTATATAGTTTACTGTTTTTTTTCAGCTCCTTGGTGACAGAGGAGACCGTACGCAGTCTTCTGCCAGCTACTACGATCCTAAGACTGGAGTCCTTTTCTATACTCAGGTAAATAAAACATATACTTGATGCATTTTTGGATATTTTGTTCATCGACTGACAGAAATGCGGCCTCGATAACTTATGATATTAGCGGAAGGGGATTTTACTTTTGAAAGTACATATCTAATTTAAATAACTGGCCAAGTGCGAGTCGGACTCGCGCACGAAGGGTTCCGTGCCATTATCTATAAAAAACCGCAAAAAAAAAAAAAAGTATGGGAGCCCCCCTAAATATTAATTTAATTTTAATTTAATTATTTATTTTTTAAGGAAATAATATACTCAATATATTGTGAACATTTTAAATATTATACTGATATTTTTTTTATTATTTTTCCCTAACTCTAGAACACCATAAACATCACATATATTTTTCTTGAGCACATAAAAAAAATCAGGCCTTGTAGGGTTAAGCGTCTACCTGCTACCATTATCAATATCGAGCAAAAATGAGCAAAAAAATCACGTTTGTTGTATGGGAGCCCCCCTTAATATTAAATTTCTTTTGATTTTTAGTATTTGTTGTTATAGCGGCAACAGAAATACATCATCTGTGAAAATTTCAACTGTCTAGCTACCACGGTTCATGAGATACAGCCTGGTGACAGACGGACGGACGGACGGACGGACGGACGGACGGACGGACGGACGGACGGATGGACGGACGGACGGACGGACGGACAGACGGACAGCGAAGTCTCAGTAATAGGGTCCCGTTTGGCACCCTTCGGGTACGGAACCCTAAAAAAGTATACTTACCTTTTGTAGTAGCAGCTTGAAATCATCGTTGGATACAAGCGCCACCTTCCCACCAACTCGCACATAGCCAGGCTAATGATTTTGTGGGGTAGTGTTTTTATTTAGTCGCGGATCTTTAAATAAACAACTAAGTACTTAAATAAATTATTGTTGTTGTATTGCAGGTGAACCGCGATGGCATTGGGTGCTGGAATACCAAAAAGCCATACACTGTGGAGAACAATGCTCTTGTTTGCAGTGACTCGAAACTGTATGAGTTCCCCAATGATGTCAAGGTAAGAATAAGATCAACTTAGCTTCGTCTCCTACCTACACATCTGTCCTACATGGGACATGAACAAATTCTAATAACAATTTAAGTAAGTATTTGACTATGCTATTATATAAAATTCTTTACACCTATCTATATCTTAGAGTTGCTCAGTTTAGGTAACAGAGACTCACTACAATAAATAAATAAATAAATAAATAAATAAACAAACAAACATAGCGTCATTTTTTTTCCCATACTGGTGTCAGTACACCGTTTTGCGTACCAGGGGTAGGAATCCCGTCATAAACTAATACATAATATTATATATATATATATAATGTAAATCATTTATTTCATTTATTTCCAGACATATAGTCCAAGAAATCCAATACAAACAAGAGATTATAAGTAAAATAGAAAGTAAAATGTCAATGATAAAATCTTAAAAAACCAAAATAAATGTGTCGATAACATACCTACAGTTAATTAATCATTTACATATCTTATCAATTTCTTAATGAATGCCGGTCCGTCAAATTTCCAGCCGATAAGAACTTAAAGTTTTAAGAAACATAAAATTAAAAATTAAAAACTAACTATTAAGTCATCGGTAAGATATGAATGTTACTGTAAAATAATTTCAATGGTATTAAAACTAATTAAAATTATGAAATATTTCAATGAATTAAAACATAATAAAACAATCATTCTTACTATTTAATTTCCAGGTGGACGCTGAGAGCAACCTCTGGATCCTGATCGACAAGCTGCCGCGGTTCATCTACAAAGGCCTGGACTCTTCCCAGGTCAACTACATGATCTACAGCATCAACACTAAGGAGGCTGTGGCTGGCACCACCTGCGAGTAACGTTACTGGGTTTAGCATCATTTGTATTGCACTTTTTTCGGATCAGCAAGGCAATTAGAGATAAATACTTAGCTTAATTCCGTGGTCTAGTGGGTTTCACACTTCCTTCTCACGCAGGAGATGCAGGTTCGATCCCGGTGCTGACCATGCACCAGTCGGACGCTGCGTGTTTCGGATGGCACGTTAAACTGTGTCCCGGCTACTACCACACTTGGTCTACTTGATAGTATGTAGTAGTCGTAAAACCCCTCCACAGCGTGGCGGAGTATGGCTCAATCTTACTGGTAACCATGTAAAGGCCTGTGCCCCTCGGTGGGGACTGGGCTACATTGACTAGCTTGAGTATTGAAGGCAGGAAAAAAAGACACCTTCAGTTTGATTTTGAAAGATTGCGTATCTTTTCTACCTCCAACACGTCCTGGTAAGCTACCTATCTCTTTCTGAGTTGCCTTACTGATACGAAAACTGTATGTTTAAATGATGCATTTAATATAGATTGTTGAGGTGTGAATGTAGCTTCGGTTCATTTGAAGAGGACAGATCTTTTATGGATGGTAATGGTGACACTACCGAGATGCTTGACAGAGCTCTAGTCCATCCGAGAACCTTTTGTTTAGTTTTGTCTATTGTCTACATTACCGATCTACGCGAATGCAAAAGAGACAGATAGATCTGTCTACAAATCTGTGTACAAAAATACAATAAAAAGGCGTGTATTTATCTTTTTTGAAATCTCAAGCTTACCATTATTTTCATTGCGTTCGACCGAAGAGGTTCTCAATTCTATATGTATGTAATATTCTCAGAAATGCAAAATATTCAGTATGTTTGTATGTATCTATGTTTGTCTTCGTGTTTAGGTACTGAATTGTAACACTTTATACCAATTTATTGTGAACATTGCCGATCTCCTATCTTAGACGTCCAAAACATGTATTTATTATAATAACATCTTCAAAAAACAATGTACTTAACACTTAATTATACGTTGGTAATGTGTTTTGAAGATGTTAAAAAACATTTTTACTAATTATCTAAGGCTAAGAAAACACAAGCTATGCTTACAGCTGTGTAATAAAATTCCTGAGTATTACTGTAGGTTACCTGTATTGTCTTACGATAAGGCTCAAATTGATATTGATAGGCCGAAATAAGGTACCTAGTTTAGTAAGTCGCAACTAGGAATAAGTATTGTTAAAAAGAATTAATAAAACCTTACTTTTTAAACAAAATATATGTGTGTATACTTCTTATTTTTTTGTTAAGTGAGGGGGGGTAAGTATGTAGTTCGTACCTTGCTTATTTCTGTTAAAACCCAACTTCCCTTGATTAAAAAAAAACAATAAACAAAATAAACCCCAGAAAGCCAATTCCGGGCTCGAGCGAATATGTTATATTTGTGAAGATGTGCCTCTTCGAGAAAACGCGTGTCAGAACAAGATGGCAGTATTTTCAATTTGGTGGGGTGAGACATAGAGGGAGCACGGGCCATTAATTTTAAAGGAACTACGAGTACGGAATGAACCGCAATCAACTTCCTAAACTCAACTAATAAAACACTTGTACAGGTTTCAACACCTTTATTTTCTTACTTTCACATTTCTGCAGTGCCAAGTTCATTTCTTATAAGCCTTGTTCATTTCCTTCTTTAGCAGCGACAGCCGTGTTAGGGCTGCGTCCCTCCACGCTCGGCGTTCGGGCAGGCGGTCTATTGGAGTCATGTTGTTTAGCTGAGAGCAGATAGAGGCTGCACTGGGAGACTTGGTCATATCGGGGACCTTGCCCATCGTCTCGCTGACGTTGCGGATCGTTGCGCCGTATCTGGAGTTCGAGGGTAGGTTTTAGAGGAGGCCAAAGATTAGTCGGCAGACCACGTGCCAGATGGTCCAATGACATATCGAGGATAGCAGGAAAATAACTAGACTTACTTACTAGCCATGAGAATTTTCAGGGGCGGAATACGTTTGTCGGCAATTTAAAGGGATTCCCGATATTACAGCATCTCTTCTAAAGAAAACAAATGCCGTTTTGGTTTATTCTGATCGAAATTTTAAATACATTAAACACTGACCTCTCAATGTAGCTGCCCATGCCCTCAGCATTCAGGTGCGCGACCTCCAAGGAGCCCAAGAACGCGTATCTCATGCCGAGACCCTCCGAGATCACCTTGTCAATGTCCTGCACATCCACCACACCCCCCTCCACCAGGCGCCATACCTCGTTCAATATCGCGTATCTGTTCGTGAAAAATTCACCAAGTTAAAAACTTGAAAAAACCGACTATATGACCTATAACTTAGTCAAATGTCATCTATAAAAGCTAAAACGAGCATAAGAAATCTGTCATGAACGTGTGAACGTATGGGTTTCACTGTCAGGAGACAGATTTACGAAAAGTACTGTCCAGTTAGATAATCAAGAGAAGCCAATGTTTTTCGATTCAACTGGGTATCCTTATCTGTTGCTGATCAAAATGTATGAAATAGGGATTTTTGTTGAAGAGACTTATGAAAGTCGTGGAAGCGAGAGATGTATCATGCCAGGATCATGGTGATGGATGGCAAGTGTTAACACCCACCCGTAACTAATTATGCGCACGTAATCTTGACAGCTTTTTGTCTTGGTTTATGTCAAGGCGTCCTCAAATAATTAAAGAATACAATTTAAGACAACAATCTCTTAAGTTATGTTGATTCTATGGTAAATTGCATGGTCCACACCATCCGATCCAAATTCGATCCGAACCTGTGAAATTACGGATGAATGGAAATTCACGGATGACGGACCGGCGCGGCGGCGGCGTAAAGTACCATTTCAATTAAATAGTACTGAGACTACTCCCGACCATATTTTCACGGGATGGTACGTGCACTACGTAGCAAACGGCTCTTAAGTCTCCTCCTTCCGGGAAAAGAAAGGCGTGTGTAGAATACTCAGAATAGACTGTATCTCACTGTACGCGGTTAAGTACGAAGCCGTCGATCTCGCGCGTCAGAGACACGGGCTCCTGCCCGATCTCCAGCATGATCTCCCTGGTCTTCTTGGCCACCTCCGGCCGGGTCCACGGCGCGGGGACTATCTCCACCAGGGGCACGTAGTACGGTGGGTTCACGGGGTGCGAGACGATCACCTGGAAGAGGAAAACGAACGTTTACATACAGGCGGCACATACATTGCTTCTGTCCCCACACTAGGATATCCTGTTTGGTGGGGACCAGAAACAGCGACATCACAAACATGTAAACATCCAAGACCTGGGTTTTTTTGTCTCCAGCCGGTATTCGAATCCGGGACCTTTCGCATGGTAGGCAGGGCAACAACCACTGCGCCACAGAGGTCGTCCAGAGTATTTTGTGAGTAGTTTTGTTGTAGTATTTTGTGAGTAGTTTTTGTTTTGTTTGTAGCTGCGGCAATGGGCTAGTACCCTGTTTGGCAGAGTGGAGTATTGAATAAAATTTGGCACAATCGTGCCCCAGCCAACAAGTATGGGGAGAGGCGTGACGCTGAGTTCATATTATAATTTATAAGTATGTGATTATGGGCTGGCAGTTGTACCGGTCTGTCAGTTAGTATGGGAGCGGACCGCGTGGGTACTCGGATGAACTCGGACCGCGGACCAAGCCAAAAAGTTTTAATAACGGTTGTAAGTAGATTGATCTTTCCTCTGTTAATAGCATCTTACCTGTGCCTTGTGCTTCATGCCCTCAGAGAAGAGAGACGGCAATGTGGTGCTAGTTGAGCTGGACAGGATAGTCTTGTCATCCACCACCTTGTCCAGATCTGAGTAGACCTTCTTCTTCAGCTCAAGACTCTCTGGCACACACTCCTGGACGAAGACTGCGTTCTTGACAGTCTCTGCGAGGTTCGTGGAGCCTGCAGATGAGAAGCAATAGGACTTATGCTGGTCAAATTGCCGCTTTTGAGTTGTCCCTCCGGACCAGTTGTACCACTGGCCAGTCAGTGCCATTGATGGTACAAGGGTGCTAGTTTATTCTACTCGTACCATTACAAGTAAATCATTCAGTAGATAGGGGTTCATGAAAAAGGGTTCCGTTCTTTAATGCGTCAAGAATAGTGCATCAGTTTTGTGATCGCAGTTGTTGTTCTCGTTTAAACAGCAGATGAGAAGTGGGGCCTGAGTCTCTTAAGTAAAACTAATAGTAATAACAAAATGCCGTATTTATTCTTCATACAAAATAAGGCACTGCCGAAAAGCCAACAGAAGGAGGAATCGAGACACACATTGATATTCGTATGTCATTCTTGGACCTTGAGACCATTCATTGACTGGACATACAAATCTTTATCTCGTTTGCAATTTCGTAACCCTGAACATCCATCATCGTTTACTGAATCTTGTTAATTAAGTACACCACGCCTATTAAAAGATAGCGATAACATGCTGACAAACAAACATTTCACTGTCACGTCATCATTTGATATCATCAGTGAAGTGTTTTATTGTTTAGCCTTAGGTAAATGTTGTTCAATAGGATCAGTACTATTTTCAACATGTGAATTGGCATTTAAGAGTAAGATAAGGAGTAAGATAAGGAGGAAGATAAGTACATGTGAGCCCAGTTGTTTGTTTATAACTAGATCAATCTAGCTAGGCATGGTTAAGGCAACTGTAGAACCTTGTCTTATTAACAATTATTTTTAAAGTTAGCAATATCTTATAACTTAATTTCTAAACAATAGATTATCGTTTAATCCTAGTTATTGTAATAGTAAATTTTTCTAATTACCTACATTGTTATTGTTGTAAATAAATTCTGACAACCGGAAGACCCAAAATCCCTAAGATACAGGTTCATTACCTAGTTTAGGGGTTTGAAGTCGCAATTATATTGATGACACCATGTACAACAATTTCACTGTAATCTTTAAGTTAGAAGTAGTGGAAAGTACAAAATAAACTTTATCTTATCTTATCTTATCTTAACAACCTTCTCTTTATCTGTTTATTTTTCTTGTCATCCCTAGGTTTGCTGGAAGAAATATCTTTTTAGCGATAAGCTCGCCTTTGTACATATCTTTCTGTAAATGTTACGTGTTTTTATGTTTTTTTTTTTGCAATAAAGTATAAATGAAATAAACAGTGACATGTCGTCACGGCTTTTTCCATTCGGGGTGGCAGAGGAACAATTTAATGGAAACCTACCATTGGCCAATAGTCTTCATGCTGTTAGTAGTTCTCCTTGCCGTAAACAATATTATTTTCTCATGATTCAACTAGGTAAGTAATATGCCAATTCATGTAGGCTCGTAGGATTTGTGCATTGGTTTTAGTGCTTGAGGATCTATTGCCATAATAGTCCCTGGCCGAAGACAAAAAAAAAACGTTAAGACGCTTGCCATAGAAAATTATTTGTTTTACTGCTGGGGGATATTATATCTATACGTGATGTCAAAAAACCGGTCACTCACCTTTGATGCACTTGAATTGATCATCGGCGTTCAGCTTGCCTCTTAGCAGGCCGTCTTTCTGCAAGGTCTGAAGCTGTTCCTCAATGTCAGCCAGGGCGGATTCGACCTGGTTTGGGATGATGTCGAAGATCGTGACCTGGTAACCCACGGAGGCGAAGAGCATCGCCCATGACCTTCCGATCAGGCCGCTGAGAATGAAAGGTTGTTCATTATTATTATTATCATCACTAGACCAGATACTTCCCACCAAGGCCAATGGCCCTCTCTACCTCTCTTCCCACCAAGGCCAATGGCCCTCTCTACCTCTCTTCCATTTCCCGAGTTATTATTTTGTTTGGTTTCAGTTAAATTACGAAAAACTTGAAATGTTATGTAGAATGATTGAGTATGTTATGTAGGACAATAATGGTACAACATAAATCGCAATTATGTCATACATAATCAACTTAAAGTGTAAGTAGTAGTACTTAGTAGCTTATAATGTAAGTACTTAGCTGTTTTATAATTGTCTCGGTTGTTTTGACCTGTGATATTAATTATTGTCTTGGTTGTTTTGACCTTATAACGTGAACTCATCGCCAATTTCATTATCTTCTTGCGTAAATTGACAACATTAACAGATTATTAGGCGTTTAATTCAAAAATCGGTCAAGCGCGGGTTGGACTCGCATGCAAAGGGTTCCGTACCATCTTCTTCTTCTTTTTATTAATGGCGTCCTAACCTCTTTTGAGGTTAATTTTGGTCAGGTTCTCATTTGAGAACCTGGAAATTATAATGTCTTGAGATGATACGATGATTATGATGATGATGAATGATTTGTCGCTCGTTAGCACTACCCAGGGAGGACGTGAAGGGCTCTGGGTTCCAAGTAATTCCTTCGGACGTGAGCGACTGCCTCACCTTCCGTACCATCGTCGTAACAAGATAAATTAAATCTTAGGGACCAAAAAATATAATAAATCAAGAATTGTACGCCTAAGTCATTGAGTCGCGTCATTTTCAGTTACTTACTTAGGTAAGTACATCTGTTGTTGATTATGTAATGTAAACCACCAACACTCGCGGCTGGTCGATCCAGTAGGTACCTACTTAGGTATCACTGAACTGACCCAAGAGAAAGTTATTGATCGCAAGTTGCTAATCATTGCTCAAGCTTAATCAACTTGTTATCAAAGTCATAAACACTTTATAACTTAACCTTAACTCTTTTAAATATATGTCACACGAATTCTAATAATAAATAATATTGTAATTATCCAATACTCTGTTTTGCGTGACTGGGGGCTAGCCCGTCGCCACTATAAATAATATTAAAGTAAAAGTAACCAAGTCAAGACAATTTACGTAAAAAAACTTTTTATGTTAAAAGTACTAAGTAGAGAATAAACATAACATAAACATTTAAATACAGGCACATACATTGCTTCTGGCCCCACACTAGGATACCCTGTGTCGTGGAAACCAGAAACAGCGACATCACAAACATCAATATAGTAGGTACAGTGCATAAGTTGCATACTGGTGCATACTTAGGTACTAAATAATTTGCATACCTCTTCAAGTGTAACTTATATTTTATTTACTTAAATGTAGAAGCATCGTGACTCGGAGCAAGCTGTGACCTCCCTTTCTTGCATAGGGCACAAATTAATGACATAGTTTATTAATCTGTGCCTATGGTAAGGTCTAGTGAGAGAGAGAGGTGACAGACATCTCACTCAGAGCCAAACAAAAAACATAAGACTTGGCTTCGGCCTTATGAAACCTCAAAACATTGAACAAATGAAGACATGGCTGTACGGCTTTAATTGCCTTTGCCTTTCCATAAGGAAGAAGGCAGAAAAAAAAAACTTGGCGGGAATTAAGTATTTGAACCTGTTCAATAGAATTTAAAAATCGATTTCTATCTCCAAATTAAATACGAAACAAACAAATAGATTTTCGCGCGTTTTATAGAGCGTAGATTTTAGAGCGTTTTTCCATTCCGGGTGGCAGAGGCACCATTGTATTTACTTTTAATCAGCAGACGGTGCTAGCGCTAGCCCATCGCCGTTGATATGAAGGTTTCCTCAAAGGTTTTCCATCTTGCATGGTTGCTTTTAATTATTATTATATTTCGTTTCTTAAAATTTCAAAATTGTAAAAAAATATAGTAATATAGCGGTATATTTAATGTGTTGAGTGAGAATAATATTGATCATGAAGAGGACTGATGCCTATTATTACAGGTTTTCTATAAAACCCAGTTTAGGTATCAGCGAGCTAAACTTTGCAGATGTACACAACCGCTTTGTAATATGTTCCTAATTATTTAACGTTGCAATGTAATACTTTTATTGAAAAATAAACTGTTTATCTTATCGCCGTTAATCCATCTGTACAAACAACAATTTATGCGGCGATGGGCTAGCCCCCCGTCACGCATAAATGGCTAAAAGTGGACACAATTGAGCTTCTACCACCCCGCATGGGAAAAGGCGTAAGTTATATTATTATTTACTATAATTTTACTGCAAAATGTCACCTACCTTCCAACGATTCCAACTTTCTCGGTTCTTGCCTTGGTCGCCATCTCGTAGTGTCACCAAGACGATGTCTCGCCGTGAACTGAGCCAGCTTCTCTGCTCGTAGGTACTTCGTGATATTGGATAATTATCTCTCTTATCTGTCGACCGCTATTATGTCACCATCGACCCGCACTCGACTTGTTGACTGTACGTGACTGTTTTCTAGCCGAGCCATGCGATCAAACAACAAGTTTTAGAAAGAAGTTGTAGAATAAGGCCAAGTGCGAGTCCGACTCTCGGGGTTACTTTCCGATTTTCTTATCCAAAGGAATTTACTGCGGATATTTTCCTAATGAGCACGACCGTTGACCTAAAATCATGAATTATATATAGGTCGAAGGGGAATTTAAGTACGAGTAACGTCTCCGTCTCCTACCCAACATGGTTTGCTGGAAGAAATCTCTTGTTAGAGATAAGCTCGCCTTTGTACATATTTTTTTCTATGTTAAGGTATTTTTACTGTCATGTGAGTACAATAAAGAAATTACGAGTAACTATCTAATCTACCTATAGGTTTTTATCGGATAGTGTTGATAGACGGACAGACAACAACGGAGTGATCCTATAGGGGTTCCTTTTAGGGTACGGAACCCTAACAAATAACCCAACTGCATTTACTTTTCAACCGACTTCAAAAAAAGGAGGTTCTCAATTCGACCCGTATGTTTTTTTTTTTTTTTTTTTTTTTCTATGTTTGTTACGCGATTGCTCCGCCAATTATGAACCGATTTGAACAAATCTTTTTTCGGCGTATAGGTAATATCTCAAGGGTGGTCCCATTGATACCAGGTCAGGATCTGATGATGGGATCCTGGAGAAATCGAGAGAACTCTTCAAATATTATAGGCAGACCTATAGTGATTTTTGTGTTTTTCATAATAACTCGTGCAAATGCACATGGTAAGCATAATATTGTGATGCGGAACTGCTGATGAAGACCACATATGGCCACCAGATCTGCTCAATACTAGGTACAAATACAATGCGTGGCTGACGGGCAGGCAACGCATAGCCTAAACCGGTGGACCTAGAGCCATGAAACTTTGTACAGGGGTTCCTTAGTCGCGTGGGGTAGCACTGATATAGCATTTGACAAAATTAATTCCCCAAGGGAGGGGGGGATAAGGGGTTACAGTTAGTATTAAACTCAATCTAATCAAATAGGGTTTGTGGAAGTCGGTTTTTTCGAAAGTTTACTTTTTGTTTCAATTATAATAATCAATATCATCATCCTGGCCTGTCAGGGAACCCACTGTTGATATAGGCCTCCTCAGGTATATGCCATTCAACTCGGTCTTCTGCAACCCGCGTCCATTGCTATTGTTTTCCTGCTATCCTCGCTATGTCATCGGACCAGGCAGGTGGTCTGCCGACTTATCTTTGGCCTCCTCTTGACCACCACCGGCCTCGCCGACCGGTCCATCTGCCGTTTTGTCGCCTCGTCAAGTGTCCTGCCCATTTCCACCTAATAAGCCGTGTTACCCGCTTCTCTTACCAATGTCAGCCACCTTGGTTCGGCGTCTTATTTCGGCAATTTCGGATTCGGATGAGGTCAGATAGCTTAATGCTTAACGCTGCAGTAATGCTGTATACACATGGTTTTGGCGTTGCAGACGGAAATGTTTGTTCTAATCTTAATGTTGTAATGTTTGTCTGTACTGCTGTTTTGTGTATTAATAAATAAATAAATGAACATGGTCTCTGTGCTACTGCAACTTTGGGACCGTCCATGTTTCAGCAGCTTAAGTAAGAGTGGCCATTTTATTTTAATGCCATATATATTATATTATATTCATTTATTTGTATGTAACATGTACAATACAGATTACATATACTTAAACATATGGCCCAGTATTGTATCTTTAGCTTTCAGAATGATATTACGAGTGTAATATTTTTAATAGTACACTGCTACACTTTTATAAATGTTGTTTTGCTTGAAAACTTTGCAAACCATTTAACGGCCACGTAATGACTTAATTAATGTAAACACTTGATTAAATACTTGGCTACTATCTGCAAATAACTAAGTACTGCAAAAAAAATACCTTTATCAATTTGAACTCTTTATTATATTTATAAGTATTTACAATATATTAATATTCTCTCTGTTTAATTTTCTCCTTTAACATGTTCAAATCAGTTCACACAAAGCAACACAGCATCTTTACTCTCGCAGTGCTAGGATGAATTTTGTTAATGAAGACCTCACTTTCTAAAACTAAATATAAGTTTACAGTCTTCAAGCATTAGTTATTTTTTGAAGAAAAAATGCTTTTGGCGACAAGAGATCTTCGGCATTATAATCTCATTACAAATATGGCTTCTGCTAGAAATTAGCCTAATACCTACAAGCTAGAAAATAGTGGAACCCATCATGGGGCGTCCATTAAAACAAAAACCCAAAAGATAATGACATATAACCCAATTTGTATAACTGTTCACTTCGAGCTGTCAAAATATTAGTACATTGGCGACGGCGATGTATGACGACTTTGACAGCCCGAAGTGAATAGTCATAAAAATTGGGTTATACTGTGGTTTTTGCTGATGAATCTGATTTTAATGGCGAGCGTCGCCCTCGTAATACGCCTCGTCCTCTAAAGTTATTGCACAGCAACTAACATGAAATAGGTATTCATAGGGCGACCGGGGAATATAATGTATGTACTATAAAAGCGACGTTCAATGTGACTCAGTAACAACATACGTCCACCACCAGTACCCTCCATATTGTAAATTCGAATTACAAAAATATAAAAAATATACGCCCCAGATCACCCCACAAAATAATACAACTAATAACAATATTATTTTACATCTAAACGCACAAGTAGCTAAAAAGTGAAGTACAAATAGTTAGCAAAACGAATAGTGCAATAAAGAGAAAAAGTGACTTTCAACCTCTACAGGAGTAAATACAATTACAGCATCAGATAAATGAGTATGCAAGCTACTCAACAATATGTACACAACATACACATCTACAGCATTACACAGTGAAAGTGTCAAAATGATTTCAACATCCTTGGTGTACATAGAGGATATTGAAATCATCTTGACACTTAATAGATATTTTTGGCTGTTTATGATATCTAGATCTGATTGAGCATATACAATACAGCTGTCCAACTATCTTTCGGATAGAGATGTTTTATTTGTGTGAATGTGGGTTACAGGGTTGTTAAATAAATGTTGTTCTTGCCACACGGCGTTGGTGTGCGGTGACAGGTAGAGACTAAAGCTTTTTGACAGGTTCAAGCATTAGGTTGCGAAGAAGTGACGCCCCCTGTAAACGTCACTCGCACACAAAAAGATCGTTGGACAACTATAAGAATATTTTTGTATTTGTGGCACTGTCAGCATCGGATATACATATAAGGTCAGGTATTGAAGAAAGTCACCTTGTATGACTATGTATCTTCTATCTCCTATTAAATTGAACTTAATATAACCGTTTAAAAAGTGAGGTCTACGATCAGAAAAAAGGCGAAGACATTTTTTACATTATTACGTTAGTCTTGCGTTGTGTATGCGTTTTCTGTTATTTTAGTAAGATAGGTCAATTTTTTGCAAGCCACGAAAGACAAAAGCAATTGTATAGTCGGCTATAGGTAGTAAACGGTTAATCTATCTTTGAATGACATCGTCCCTCTGTTCCCATTATTGACTGTGTTGTGTCTTGACAATCTGTCGTCAAAGCAAAAAAAAGTGACCAAGCGCGAGTCGGACTCACCCATGAAGGGTTCCGTAGTAGCATCATAATACACCTGATACACCTAGCCCAAATATCACTATCATTCTTCACCAGCAAATAATTACTTTGTGTTGTTTTCATAGTGTTTGTATGAATGACAAAATTATCTTTGAGGTTTTTTAATAAATGTTTTATATCTTAAAAACTACTTATTTTATTTTGTTCAAACCAATTTTCGTTGAAAGTGTGTATTGAGATAACAGCATATATATATATATTGTCACTTTCTTACTGAGGGGGGGGGGGAGTGACGACAAGACGTGGCGACAAGTAATCGTACCGTCCTATAGGTGAACACCGCCATTCAGATAATATACCGTACAATTAATATAATATTTTGCAGGCTTGTTGGTGGCATGTAAAAAATTAATCGACATACCGACGTACCAGTATTTTAACAGGGTATTGCAAGTTTCAATATTATGTAGTCCCCATGGTCCCTATTGGATAAGTAGAAGCCAAGTTAAGGCCAGTAACAAAGCTTTCAGTAAAAAAAGATTTTATAGTAAAACCCATTGAGTTCGTTGCAACTTGTGCACTGCAAACTGTGAAACTGGCCCTCAATGTCCTGTTTATTGTCACGGTAATTCTTCTATGTTAGTATCACTAACAACATAACCGAGGGTAAAGTCACCTTACGGTCTAAAATAAACAAATAACAGGCAAAATGATTGATTAATCAAACTCCCGGTTAAATTGTCGGTGGAACTGGTGCCTAATCTACTAAATGACGAATGACAGGGAAAATTATCGAATTGCCCTTTTAACTCCGGGTTAACTGCTTGGCGCAATGCGTCTAAAGTGCATTGACTTGTACTTGAAGAATTTACCTAACACCTACAACAACACAGTTATACATAAATCGAAATTGTAACGAACATAAAGAAACAATCAATTTAATCTACATTTATATTTTTGGATGATATAAACACACAGAGATGAGATTTTAAATAAAAGTGAGAAAATTAGTGTTTGAAAGCGACCAGCCAATATTTATTTTATTTTTTAACCCAAATTATAATAATCAGAACCTATAATTAAGTAAGTTTGCGTTAACCGCATTTAAACGTGTAATTATGGTTGGTTAAATCACTCTACTTATATTTTTAATTTCAAATTATAATTTTATACAAAAATATGAGTTTCTTTCTTGTAATTTGTTCGAATTGTTTGTCCGACAGAACAAATATCTACAATGCATTTACAGACACATCAATTAAATCAACTTGGCATATCCACATTAGATAACTTTTACTAAGCGATTGTCATCAATCATATAGCCCAATCGAGGAGGCATTTGACTACCGACTAATTTCCCGGCGTTTGAAATTTGGCATGTGATGAAGTTAGGTAATACCATGCATAGATGTAAAATAATCCAGGTATTTTTTTTACGAGAAGTTAGGTATTTTCACCTAAACAGGGAAATCGTGTATAACTCTCTGTGAATATGGCCTCGGCCTGAAATACTTTCTGTATACTTACGTTGGTACCATTTAACATAGGTATATAAAAAAATCCAGCTTTTTTTCCATTTTGAATATACCTAAAATTACCTTTTTAATATTTTTCACTCTAGCTTCTACAGATAATGAGCTCTTTAATTTATTTACTTTTAATATGTTTTGATATCCTAAAATACACAATTTCATTTTGTAATCCAGGCGATTTTCCTTTTTAAACATCGTGAATTTGTTTTTTCTGAAATACTGAGTGTGAACTAAAGCTCTTCCGAATTTTATTCCTTTTTTAGTTATGATTCGCTGTATTACAATAGATTTTCCAATAATCCAGGGGAAAATCGGCTTTATACCAAAGAATTTCCAATCCAATCAAGGCCAGCTATAAGGCCCCGTTCAGACTACGACGGGAGCCACGCGGTTTGAGAATCGTGCTGGCACCACGCGGGTCTATTTTATTAGGAATGTATGTAATCGTTCAAACACAACCGCGCGGTTAGTTCACCCATTGTTTTTTGAAAGTTGTCTGGCGGGAGCCACGCAGTTGTGTCTGAACGATACATTCCTAAGGAAATAGACCCGCAAGGTGCCCGCACAATTTTCAAACCACGCGGCTCCCGCCGCCGCTAGTCTGAACGAGTGCTAAAGTCCATTCACACAAACAGCACACTGATACAGTACGGGGCGTTTGATTTGCGACGTCGGGTCTCATCTCACTCTCTCTCTCTCTCTCCCTCGCCAATTCAAACGCCGAGTATCAATACTCGTCGCACTTCGGTAGCTCTAGCAGGAATATTTGACAGCGCGAAAAAGTGTTCGAGCTTACATGAAATGAACCTAATGGCATTGTACATAAGAGTCACTGACATTTAAATTCGAAAACTTTCTCGACGCGTAAGTTTTCCTGCTTCCTACACGGGTCTCGTCCCCGAGACGTGCCAAATCAAACGCCGGGTACTGCACGTCACACGTCGAAGCACACCCACACACACACACACAGGGCCGTATTCCTAATACCACAATACTCTTGCTCAACGGGTTCTACACTCCGAAGACAGTTATTTTACCTTCAGGTACACCTTTGCCTCTCTTTCTAGCTGTACGGAATCCTGACAGCTAGAAAGAGAGGCGCAGATATATGTGGAGGTAAAATAACTGTGAACGGAGTGTACCTGAAAAGCGGATGTAATTTTGTGTAACATGCCATTATACTGCTTATTACCAAGAGCTCATAGCCTAGAATTGTAGAAACATATTATATTAACATAATATATTATTTTAGAATGAATTAACACGCTGGGTAGCGTAAGGACAATCCAGTCCTTGGAACAATATTGACATTAAAATTATAAAAAAAAAAATGACATTAAAATTATTTTGACAGTGGGTACCAAGACGTCAATGAATGTCTAATTTTTGACGTTGGTACCCACTGTCAAACTAATTTTAATGTATTTTTTTTTTTTTACAAAAAAAATAAAAAAAATGGCTGCAGCCAGGCGGTTAACACAGTCAGTGCAGCCTTAGATGAATGCAATAAATTAAGCGCAATAAAGTAATACGCCTTTTTCCATACATACTTATAATACAATAACATAATATACGTATGTATAGAAAAAGGTGTGCTGCTTTGCATAATTTTACCCAGGTTCCGTCAAAAACTTGTATGCAACTGTTTATAGTTATAAACCAATTATGCTGTTTATAGTATTATCAATATCATTATTACAGAATAACTAAGAACTCCGTGGTTTAGTGTGAAAGTTTCATGCTTGCCCCTCACGCAGAAGATGCAGGTTCGAATCCCGGTGCTGACCATAATGAGATAAGTCATTTATCTTAAGTAAGTTATACGGACTTTCTAATGGTGATAGAAAACATCGTGAGGAAACCTTCATTGCTTCATAGCTGCGGTGATAGGCTAGCCCCCTGTTAGGAAAAATGGAGTATTGAATCACTGGCTGAAAGTGGGTACAGTTGTGCCTGTGCCACTCCGTATGGGAAAAAGTGTGACGCTTTGTTTAATATACCTATATAATTTTACGTTTTGTTTAGACCATGCAAGTCATTTGTTGCGTCAATTTAATTGTATGCAAAACATAACATAGCGTCACGCCATTTCCCATACGGGATGGCAGAGGCACAACTGTGCCCACTTTCAGCCAATGATTCATTACTCCACTCTAGTTGTATGCAACAAGCAAGAAAATGGCAGCGTGTAATTAATTTATTTATAATAAACTTAGCAATAATCGCCAAATCGTGATTGATCATGCCCTAACTTAAACAATAAATTTACCCTCTCGCTCGCACATCTATTGTTATATTATGAATTATGAATATTGTTAGTTTGGCCCGCCCGCCCCGCGTAACCAACATAGTTAGGTATTTAGTTAACCTAGGCATCGTGATGTGATGACGCAACGCGAGTGAGGCAGCGGCGGTGGCGGCGGCGTTGTGGCGGCGCGGGGAGACAAGGGGACGGGGAGAGGGTGGCACAGCGCATCGGGGCCGTTGTACGCTTTGCCTGTATGCAATAGTTGGCTTTTATTACCTATGCATTAGGGGTTACAATAGGGGGTAAAATATGTTGTCATAAGCCCCGCGGATTGATAATGCGTAAAACGTCAAAGATCTGAGTGTCATGAACAGTATGTGTATAGAAATAAGAGCTACGTTTTATCAAAATCCATCAAATGTATGGAACTGTCGGGGTCATTGTTATTCTGCGAGACTGATACTCTGAAAGCAAACATTTTGCTTTTTCGTGTACACTAAAATAAAACATATTCCCATTGATTGAAAACTCAATTCAAAGAAGGCTTTTTGAGATAATTCAGTTTGAATACGGATAATAGTTAATACTGATTTGTACGGAGAAGTGAAAAACAAAGTTGCTATGATCAAATCGGTTTCATAATTAAGATTTCTCAGAATGATGTCCCTAACAAAGTAGTTACTTATTTAGCGTTGATTCATTTACACGTTCTATAAATAATTCATTAATTTATTTACACTGAATTATTTTAGAAAGCCTACTGTTTGCGACATTTAATCAAAATTTATTTCTTTTTGATATTAAATTCCCGATCGATGGACATCATTTTTTGTAGGTGTACGCGAGAAATGCGACATTTCATGGAATTTCAACTTAAGTTATAGTTATAAATATGATTTCACGTAGAGCTCGTCTAAGCTGAAATGACGCGCCCCACTCCTTGGTTTTGTATTTACTTGTCATACAAAACCAAGGAGTGGGGCGCGTCATTTTAGCTTAGACGTGCTCTAAAAAGAACGCTAGAGCGGCGCGCGGCAATAGCGTCCTTATGTGCACACTGGTCTGGTGTGATTCTCGTTAAAGAGATGTGGTTTTATGCATGGCGATAGCGTCCTTACGTGCATGGGCACACTGTCGTAAATTGCATACCACCGCTTAGCACTTCCAGCGTTCTTGCGTGAAGTATATTCCAGAGGAACTAATAATAGCGAACAATAGACGTGCGAGTGAGAGGGGATGACTGAAATAATAATGTTGTTATATCTCTATCTAGTACATCATTCATGTTAGTTACCTACTGCAGCTAGTTTATCTGTAGAATTTGCTAAAATGATTGTTTGCACATGCACGTGATGTATACCTACGTCTAACATATGGAATTGTTTTATTTACAAATAGTTAGTGAGTTGAGATTAGTGGTAGGCATTGGTAGTACCTATCATTGGGAATTCCATAGCCCTCATTCTGCCACATTTATCTGTTTGTTCATGTATTTATTTGGGAACTGAGTTTATCCGATAGAGAGGTAAAATTTACGAGTACTAAGTAAGCATAGATTTTTGTACGTATTTGCAGTATCCTATAGAAAGAGTTTGATGACGTTCATGAGAAATAATAAGACCAGGGCCGGGAGTTGCATACGGAATTGCGTGCGGGGCGCAAAAATACCTGTTTTTACTTGTCAACGGTGTGTGCCGAGAGACGCGCCGCCGAGCGCGCCTTAAACAAAACAATTTTGCGCTCTCGCTATAGACACTGCCAAGCCATACCCGTACGCGACTCGCCACTAAAGTCGAGCGAGGTCATTTCCAACCATAACTCGTTGAACATAATAGTCACTTAAAATTAGATTCGAATACTTTTTCGATACGTAGTTATTTGTGGCTTCACATATGCAATTCAGGCTTTCACCGCCTTTGCTCCACTCTAACGTGGGCAAAGTCCACCTAATAAATACGTGGCCTGTCATAAGTCGTAAGTATTAATAGTTATGTAAGAGCGCTTATGGCTCGCGGGATGCAGCTTGGCCGGCGTATGCTGTGTGTGTCTCGCTCTCTCACAAAGTATATCTCTGTGCGAGAGCGGGACACGCGCGGCGGGCGCTGGCCGAGTTGCATTACGGGAGTGATACCTTGGATTATATAATAATAGTATAAGTGTAAGTATGTATTAGTTGTTTGTGCTCACAAATCTGGGAGTAGAAACAACTATAACTTAAATATAAATATAAGAAAATTAGTTAATATGTAAGGATCCGCCTCGATGGAGCAAGTAGAACAAATAACAATATACTTACAACTAAAGATACCAAAAATCCTGAATAAATTAAGTATGTATCTGCTGTGCTCCATTGAGACAGGTCAATAAAACATGCGTCAGAGGGTTCATTGCCCTGGAACGAGCGACAGAGATCACGCATAAACCAAATAGGTTTCTGTGATTGCTCCGTAAACTTAGTTTTTAATAAATTTCATTTTGTAACATGGATAATAAAGAAAAAAAAAGTTTAATTAACGGTTCGGAGTACTATAGTCAAAGCTTACACGTATGAGAATATTTCTCAAGGTAGCCGGTGAATAAGCAAAATAGGATAAATATATGGTAGGTAGGTATTCAATTATTAATTTAAATTCGCGCTCGGGACCCGCTTTGCAGCAGGGTTCTGCTTAAAATAGGTAGATGGTTTGTTTGTATGATAGTTTTGTAATAAATTTAGACGAATGGATCAGACAAAAACTCATCTGATGATAATTTTATTTGACTAATTAGTTTTCTAATGGTAAGAAAAATAATGGTCGCAAAGGTAGTGGGTAAAAAAAGTTAAATTAATGACCTTTGATTGGTAAAAGAAGAATGCCTAAAAAAAACCCAAAACATCGGTAATACCTAGGTACCTAACCAATTAATTGTTCGGACTCTCTTGACCGTTTTTTTAAATCGATATGTAGTGTGTATTAATACAAATTAAGAAAAGCATACTTTATTTAATTTAATTATTTGTAGTCGTAAGTTAGGTTAAGTTGTACATATTGTATTGAAATTATATCTAATCATTTAACCGCACTTGCAGAAGCATACCGCTCGAACGACCGAACAATGGCGAACTATTGTTATGTAAGATGTGTAGGCGAACCAGTTAATAAATGAAAACCGTTAATAAAAGTACTTATGGACTTTTGCATATTGTATAAATACGTGGAGCGCGACGTGCAAGGCGGCAGCAGCGACGGGCCGGGCGCTTTGGCAAACCAGTTCTAGTAGGTATCCGTCTCAGTCATGTGTGCGTGTGGCAGGGGCGGGGCGTGGCATGTGCTTACGCGGAATGGATTGGCTATGAGTGTGTTTCAGCATTAATCTGCGAATATATCCCAAAAAGTAAATAAAAGTTGGAAAAGTGACTGGATTATTGGAAAATCTATTGTAATACAGCGAGTCATAACTAAAAAAGGAATAAAATTTGAAAGAGCTTTAGTTCACACTCAGTATTTCAGGAAAAACTTATTCACGATGTTTAAAAAGGAAAATCGCCTGGATTACAAAACGAAATTATGTATTTTAGGATATCAAAACATATTAAAAGTAAATAAATTAAAGAGCTCATTATCTGTAGAAGCTAGAGTGAAAAATATTAAAAAGGTAATTTTAGGTATATTCAAAATGGAAAAAAAGCTGGATTTTTTTATATACCTATGTTAAATGGTACCAACCTAAGTATACAGAAAGTATTTCAGGCCGAGGCCATATTCACAGAGAGTTATACACGATTTCCCTGTTTAGGTGAAAATACCTAACTTCTCGTAAAAAAAATACCTGGATTAATTTACATCTATAAATATTTATTACCTAACTTCATCACATACCAAATTTCAAACGCCGGGAAATTATTCGAATTTCTCCATACAACGAAATCCAGACAGACTGGGCTAATAGCCATTTTATCAATTTGAGGCCCGAAAAAGTGGTCAAGTGCGAGTCGGACTCGCCCATGAAGGGTTCCGTATTAGCATCATAATACACCTGATACACCTAGCCCAAATATCACTACCATTCTTTAAAAGCAAATAATTACTTTTGTGTTTCATAGTGTTTGTATGAATGACAGAGTTCTTTGCGGTTTTTAATAAATATTTTGTATCTTATGAACTACTTATTTTATTTTGTTCAAACCAATTTTCATTGAAAGTGTGTATTGAGACACACAGCATATTTTTCGGGAAACTC
Source organism: Argyresthia albistria (assembly GCA_963457715.1). NCBI lineage: Eukaryota > Metazoa > Arthropoda > Insecta > Lepidoptera > Argyresthiidae > Argyresthia > Argyresthia albistria. The sequence goes on from OY735256.1 coordinate 2,564,122, forward strand.
AACGTCATTTTTAAAGACTATCTATAGACACCCCAAACATCTAGATTTTATGAAAAAAAAATGGTATCAGTTCCATGTATCAGGAGCCCCGCTTAATTTTTTATATAAAAAAATGTATAAGTCGTAAAGCGGTTCATACATCTACATACCAAGTTTCAACTGTGTAGTCCTAATAGTTTCGCAATAAAGTTGCTGTGACATACGGGCGGACAGACGGACAGACAGACGGACAGACAGACTTGACGAAACTATAAGGGTTCCTTGTTTCTCTACGGGACCCTAAAAAGTAAATTAGCACTAATCTCAAGATAAGTTTGTCATACAAAAACATACATAATCTAATTATCTACTAATGGTATGTATGACAAACTTGACCCGAGATCAAGATCTTTCGGCACTAACGATTTTCTGCAATTCTTATTCCGACTCTGCCTAGATGTGTCACTCCTAAGGACAATCCCCACTGGACAGACAGGACACGACACTGACAAGAAACACGACAGAGACAGAAGATATGGAGTGGGAAGAGAAAGAAACATGACAAGCGCATGCATATTAGTCGTATAGTTTTGTTTGTCCAGTGGGTATCACACCTACATTACCTGTTTCACCAAGGCCAGTATTCCGCTAATGAATGGCGGTTCCGTGACAGTGGAGTGACAATGACGAGTTATTTTATACAGTGTACCGCCACTGAGGGCTATTTGGGAGGTCAAAAGCGAGGAACTAAAGGCACTAAACTGACAACCTCAAATCCGACAGCTCTTGCGCGGTGGCCACAGATTCCATTTTCAAACATACCATTTTAATTAGTTTAGTTCGTGTCGCCTCCCAAATCGCAAGCACTGTCTATTCGCTGTCATTAAACCCACTATTCTTTACCGCGTACAATGCCACAAACCTAACAAACCCGGTGACTGCGGCGCCAGCGTCAATGACATTTCATACTAGCGACCTTAGTTCTGGTTTTGGCCACCGGGTCAGTTAGGTTGTGGCACTGTAAGTCCGCTAGCAAAATGGCGGTTTCGTGACAAAGACGCAACGATGACGTTTCACTTTAGTATCAATCAGGGTTCTATACCCTATCCAATATAACAGCAAACTTGACAGCTAACCTAAAACTTCATAGAATCCACTTTTTAATCACTGTTACTAAAACAATCGGAAAGAATCGAAATTGTTTATTCAGTTAAACTAACACGCCATCACTGCTATTAGCACCTAAAGATATTATTATTTTATTTTCAACCATATTTAAGGTAACTGAAGAATCAAAAATAAATGTTAGACAACTTTCCGATTCACATATGTTTAATGGGTGTATCGATTCTTTTGATTAATCGATTTTTATGAGCAATATCCCCTTACTAACAGGCTAAGATTGACATCTGTCAGGTTGACTGCTATATTGCATAGGGAATGGTTTTTATTAATGGAAAGCTGTATTTTGTCAGACAATTTCTGCCAGTGTCGTGTAATGAACATACAAGTGAGATGCGGTTTAAGACTTCAAGAGGTAAACCTTTCCAACATTGACAAGGATTTTTTTATGGTTTGACAGAAGGTTTTGTCAAAATTAAGAATTAAAACGGCACAAAAACCTAGTTCCTCAGTGGCGCCAGCTGGTGGCGTGAATTTTCGAGAACGCCGTATTTGTTTGGCGCTCGCAATTAATGGTTATCATATCAATCACCATGCAAATAACGTTAGAAATGAAGTTAATTTCGAATCTCATTTAACCTCCTGAGACTTTCTGTCCTTAATTTAGAACATCAAAAACAATAGTTACCGACTGGTTAACCATCAAATAAAAAGTAATTACGGGACTAAAAGAGACAAGTAAGATAATCCCTAAAGTGGCCCGTCATTGTCACGCCACTGTCATTGTGCCGCCATTTTGTTACCATCCCCAGGGGCCTTACCACAACGTTTTGCCGATTCTGTTTAGATTTCTAACCCATCTAAGTAGGTATGTATGTATCACCATGGTAACCATATTCACTCCAACACTGCACAATGAGCTTTATTTTACCTATACCAAGACTGGTTTTAAGCTTTTAAGAGCGAATTTTACCAACGAAGAGTAACTTTTAACTCGAGAGTATCTTCTACTTTTTCATAGAATGACCTCATTTTAAACTGACATTGTCATGCAAATTATCCCCGGGATAGTTATTTTCGCATAACTTTATGTTGGTAAAATCCAGCCTAAGCTGTTCATTATAATTTTGCGCATCAGAGTAGGTACTTAGGCACTGGTCCCACCGCGGGTGAGTTGGCGAGCAGCGAGGAGCGAGCGAGCGACCGAGAAAACTACACGTTTTGATAGTTTATGTCGCTAAGCGAGTGTTTTAGTGCGACGGGCGATTACTCGCACCACTCGCGCAAATCCACGTTATACAGTATAGAATGATCGCTCTGACCGCCAAGCGAGCATGCTTAGCGAGTACCGCTGAGCTAGTTTTATCGTCGACAGCTTTTATCGCTGCGACCAACTAGTGAAGAGATGAACTATAAATATATCTCTCTCTTTTACCCACAAGGGATTTTTATCTTTTGTTCGTTTCTTGAGCGAGAAAATAGTCGATAGCTCATCGCTTCCTCGTTCTTGGTGGGACCAGTGCCTCAACCTCTCGTTTACCGCTTTTTCGTTATAGGTTTTGTTACCATGGCTTAAGCTTCAAAATCGCGATGCCTCAAATTGACGCCCGGGCAGAGTTATCTGAATCGCCAAAAGGTTGCAATAAACGAACATTTACATACAGGCACATACATTGCTTCTGTCCCCACAGTAGGATACCCCCGTGGGAACCGGAAGCAGCGACATCACGAACACGTAAACATCCAAGAGCTGGGGATAAGTTAGTCGCCCCAGGTCGCAGTCCGCAACTGTACCGCGCACGCGTCTGTGTCTGTGTCTGCGCGCCGCGATCACGTGAGCCTGCAGCCGGGTAGACGGCCGCACGCCGAGTGCCAACGGCGCTTCCGCCGCGACTCCGCCTCCGACAGCTCGGCCGTGCTCAGTGTCCGGGAACCGTCTGCCAGCTCTGGAATTGGATTAACGCTCGTTTTAGCATGATGTAGATCATATACTTTATTGCACAAATTACAATGGAAAGTGGACAACACATGACAAAGGCGAGCTTATCTCTGTTAAGAGATTTCTTCCAGCAAACCTGGGATGGATAGGAAATAATTGAACAACAGGTAGACCCAAGTGCACAACATTAAATGTATTATCAACATTAATTATGTAATCATCATCATGTAATAATAATAATTATAATATGTAACCCATTATGACCTCATCCCCTCGAATACAGGTAAGATAAAGTAAGATTGAGCCAAATCCACCACACTGGCTCAGTGCGGGTTGGTGGAGGGGTGCGGGTTGGTGGAGGGGTGCGGGTTGGTGGAGGGGTGTGGCAACCCGTCTGTTATCATAAGTTATAAAGCTTTATTTTGCATTTTTCTTTAGGTGAACGGGATCATCATCAATCATCATGGGGAAACCTCAGGGAGCACTTATCCAGTGGAGAGCGCATAGATACATTTTCCTTTGTAACACAACTCACCAATATACGGGCGGCGTGGGACGAGGTGAGAGAGCTGTGATTGGTCCGCCGCTGCGAAACTGTCTGGCGGCCCGTCATCGTACATAGGTTGCGTATGCTAACGTTTGTTGAATACAACAAACGTTTGGCGAGCCGCATTCCCCCGCAGGCGCAGTCAATTGGATATATAGTCTCTGGGAAACCTTTACTACTCAATAGCTGCGGCGATCGGCTAGCCCCTGTCACAGAAGAGATAATAGTACTTCGTACAGAACGGCCACTCCCTTCCCCGCGCTGATTCAGATACCGCACCCCACCCCTGGCGTCAAAGGATTGGTTAAAGGATCAATAGACAGGGCTGAACACTTGACGAGTGACGACGCGTATACTAAATATCGCCGCATTTGCCGCGCCACCAGCCCTAGCAAAGTTTACGCACACATTTGCACGTATACAAACATCATTTGGTTATGTAGTAGTAATAGGTGATTATTTTACGAGCGTTCTATGGAGTGTCCGAGGTGTGCCCCTGTCACGCAAAATGGAGTATTGAATAACTGGCTGAATGTGGGCACAATGTCCCTCTGCCGCCCCGTGTGGGAACAGGGCGGAATGACGCTATGCAAGTCTACGCTATTGTCTTCACAAAATTAAAGGCCCGTTTTGACAGTTCACGCCAATGAAGTTTTAAACCCTAACGCGTAGGTAATAGAAGCGGTTTTTAGGTGCAACTTGTACGCTTTGCTTGTACGCAACAGATGGCTTTTATTACCTCCGCATTAGGGGTTAAAAATTCATGGGCGTGAACTGTCAAAACGGGCTTTTTATTTTATGAAGACTTAAGATGATTTAAATTGCGTAAATTCGGCACTATAGGGAAAAAGGTGGGTTACAGCAGGATAAAACATTATTATTATTATTATTATTATTATACTTTATTGCACAGAAAACATAATACAGACACTTAATATTAGAAAAAACATGTACAAAGGCGAGCTTATCTCTAATAAGAGATCTCTTCCCGCAAACCTAGGATGGAGAGGATAATTTAAAAAAAGGTAGACCTACATAAGTGCACAACGATAAATATTAAAATAATAGACTACTTACTAATAAATACATAAATACAGATAAAAACAAAAAACAAAATATAATATATAAATAGATACTAAGGTATATTAAGGAAGAGAAAGATAGTGTTCCTTGTAATGGTTTGGTAATAGCGAACAGTAAGTAAAATAAACAGAGTCACACACGATCGCTGTAACACAACACTGTACACATATAAAAGGCTTGTGGCCTGTCCATTCAAAATATATACTTTTTATGGACTGTCAAAACGGAACTTTTGTTCCTGAGTTCTATGAAATAACAACAGAATGACGTCATGTAAAAGTGCCATCAAATGTCAAGCCATTTTGTACATAATGCTTCAACTTAAGACTTGTTCCTAGATTTATTGGATTACCTTGGCCACAAGCCTATTCTATCAGGGGTTGTAATCCTAAGCCACCCTCCTCAAATAATGGCCAGTTTCATAGACTTTGAGGTCAATACTAACTAAATCTTACACCTTCGTGCTACTCAAAGAACAAACAGTTAGAGAAAAGCAAGATTTCCAAAGAAACCGTAGGCGTGGTTTAGTAGCGGAAAGAGGTCAATCGATACACGCATGCAACGAACCTAACTGAGCGCACATATGCGTGCGCGCACCCTGCCGTGACCTTGAACTTGACCGTGACCGTGACCTTGGACCACAGCCTCCGCCTCCACAAATATGGTCAACGACTCTGTGGACATTCGTCGTGACGTCAGAACATGCAAGGCAGGGAAGGTTCCAGCGAAGATTAATATCAGCAACAGAGAAAGAAAGTGTAGAAGGAAGTCGCCATTTTGTTTTTGGTACATGTACTCTATTACCTATTTCAAGCACTGCGCAGTAGCATGCCGAGCACCGCGCGGATTTTAACTCAGAAAAGTGATGTACAGAGATGGCTCAATCAACTATTTTACCCGCTGTCCCGACCATTTATTATTATAATTGAAACAAAAAGTAAACTTTAGAAAAAACCGACTTCCACAAACCCTATTTGATTAGATTGAGTTTAATACAAACAGTAACCCCTTACCCCCCCCCCCCCCTTGGGGAATTAATTTTGTCAAATCCCATCACAGTGCTACCCCACGCTACTAAGGAACCTCTGTACAAAGTTTCATGGCTCTAGGTCCACCGGCTTAGGCTATGCGTTGCCTGCCCGCCAGCCACGCATTGTATTTGTACCTAGTATTGAGCAGATCTGGTGGCCATATGTGGTCTCATGAGCAGTTCCGCATCACAATATTATGCTTACCATGTGCATTTGCACGAGTTATTATGAAAAACACAAAAATCACTATAGGTCTGCCTATAATATTTGAAGAGTTCCCTCGATTTCTCCAGGATCCCATCATCAGATCCTGACCTGATGTCAATGGGACCAATGGGAAGGTAAACCCTTTCAAACAAAAAAATAATTTTCCAAATCGGTCCATCCGTCTAGGCGCTATCGGGGAACATACATAAAAAATAAAAATAAAAATAAAAAACAAATATCCGGACGAATTGTAAACCTCCTCCTTTGGGAAGTCGGTTAAAAATACGCTAAATGGTTAAATTTACACATTTGACGAATATAACAATAGTATCTAAGCTAGCAGGCACTACGGGGAACTTGATTACGTTCTCGAAGATCTTTAATTGTATGGTAACTCAGTACACGAAAAATGCGCTCCATACAAAATATTGCTATCCCAAGACCACATTCACCAAGTAAACTTTAAGTTTAAATGAACGTAGACCTTTTATCGGTTACTTCTTATTATACAACAAGCTAGTAGATTATAGTTTATCACGTGCATGAGAAAATATAAATAACCCTAATAATTTCCTCATTTTTTTTATCTAGACTGTGTCCCTCTCAAGAATGTGTATGCTGAGTTACCCTTGTAAATTTAACACATAGAGTGCGCTATTTGCCATAAGAAGCTACGTTTGCGTTTGCTTGTGTCCTTTGATAGCGCCGTTGAGCTGCTAGTCCTCAAAGAACTTTCAGAGGGAGTGCGTGCGTTGACAGCAAATTGTGGGTAAAATAGTTGATTGACCCCGATATGGGCTGTTTAGAGTCTGGTCTCTCACCTTCCCGCGACAAGGCCCGCCCCGCGCTAGGCATGCTACTGATTGATGCTGGTTATGAGTTATTTGATGGTGTGCTCGTACTCCCTCGATGAACCTTCGTGAGGAAGATGGCCATGTAGCCCACAAGCGCGCGAGCCCATTAGCGACTGCAGTGTAGGAAGCAGGAAAATTTACGCGTCGAAAAAGTATTCGAATTCAAATGTCAGTGGCTCTTATTACAATGCCATTAGGTTAATTTCATCTGAACTCGAACACTTTTTCGCGCTGTCAAATGACGTGCACCTAGGGCCATGACACTTTGTGCAGATGTTCCTTAGTAGCGTGGGGTAGCACTGAGATAGGATTTGACAAAATTAAGTCCCAAGGGGGGGGGGGGGGGGGATAAGGGTTACAGTTTGTACTCTTCACAAAATAAAAGGCCCGGTGACACCGTCCGTGCCACTAACCTAATAAGGTTGAATTTAGTTTGGCCCACCGGGCCTTTTATTTTGTGAAGACACACAATCTAATCAAATAGGGTATGTATGTGGAAGTCTGTTTTTTCTAAAGTTTACTTCTTGTTTCAATTATACGCGAATCACGCCAGTGTACCCACGCACATAAGGACGCTATTGCCATGCGCCGCTCCATCGTTCTTTTTACGCGACGACGCGAGGTGTACATAGTTAGTGTAAGTGTGAGTGAGCGTTGCACTCACCGTTTTCGCGGTCCCGCTCGCTGTAGTAGTCGTGCGCGGAGGCGTAGTGCCGCTCCACCAAGTACGGGAGCACGGTGGAGCTGTGGAGCGAGTCTGAGCGACGCGAGCGAACCGGCGCGAATCGCTCGGACGCGAGCAGGGCCGGTGTGGACTGCACCCAGCTGAGGGAGAGACATGCCTGTGGTTAAAACATGCTACTAGCTCGTCCAACGACAACAAAAGTCCCACACCACACCAAGAAAATAGGTTTTAAACTTTATCTCGATGTGATTAGGTTGAAAATCTGTACCAGCCCAAAAAATGGCTTACAGAGCAGACTTTAATATATAAACAGCTACAGGATTCATTGACAGGAAGATGTAGAATTAACGCGGTGTAATGCTCGTGGAATGAATTTTATTACTATTATATCATTTCTTATATTTGACATTTCTTTAACTTTATCGATTTTGTATGACTTGATGTTATGGTATGTACGTACATACCTTAATATGACATTGTTTTTTTACGTTTTTGATCTAATGAATTATTATTATTTCGTCAATTTTGTGATTTACAGTTTATTTTTTTGACATTGAATGATTTATGATTATGATTTAGGTATTGCCGGACTGGGTGGCGGCAGCACAGCACAGGGAGGAATGGTCTGAGATAGGGGAGGTTTTTGCCCAGCAGTGGGACACTATGCAGTCTAAATAAAAATAATAATAAATATATTTATTTTTATACAAGACTGACATGTAATGTACAATTATCAATAACCAGCCAAGTGCGAGTCGGACTCGCGCACACAGGGTTCCGTTATCTTAAAAAACCGCAAAAAATAAAACACGTTAGTTGTATGGGAGCCCCTCTTAATATTAAATTTCTTTAGTATTTGATGTTATAGCGGCAAAAGAAATACATCATCTATGAAAATTTAAACTGTCTAGCTACCACGGTTCATGAGATACAGCCTGGTGACAGACAGACAGACAAACAGACGGACGGACGGACAACGAAGTCTCAGTAATAGGGTCCCATTTTGCACCCTTCGGGTACGGAACCCTAATAAATTGTCTTATCTTATCTTACCTATACATGTTGAGGTAGGACGACCGCTGAAACACAGGCGGGTGATTGTTCTCACAAATAACATAACGTAAACCTGGCTTCGATTGGCACAGGACCAGATAAATTGGCACAAAAGGGAGGAGGCTTATACCCAGCAGTGGGGGGAAACAATCTACCAATGATAATTATGATGGATGACGATTCAGGTAACAGTAGTGGCGCGTGTATCTATAATGTGACTATTTCACCTATTTCCAGTATAATAGAACGTACGCCGCGAACAGCAGAGAAATAATATTTAAACAGCTGACTGAACACAGTTCCCATATAATAACATAGCCTAATGTGCTGGTATATGCGACTGTTTCGATGATCATATAAACAAACTTTCTACGCAGAATATACCTAAGCTATAAACGAAAACAGTTTATCACATCTATTTTTAGCCAGCAGGCGAGATGGTTCTTATTTTTAGGATTTTAAATCAATACAGGAAATACACCTTTGATATTGACTATCTATTAATATTAGCCTATTCAATGTTAGCGAAGCGTTAGAAATGAAGTGTGCAGTGTAAATTGCTAAAATAAACAACTATCTTGTATGAGATTATGTAATATTTACAGACTTAGCTAGATTCCCTAGTAATAGCGATTAATGTGAATCATGGCTGACCATGTACCAATGAGATCTTAACTGGTTTGCCGACACATCTTATATAACAATAGTACGCCATTTTTCGGTCGTTCGAGCGGAGTGCTTCTTAAGGGGTTAAGTACATTAACGGACGTACTAAGTGACCGAAATCATCGTGAGGAAACCTTCATTAGTCCATAGCTGCGGCGATGGGCTAGCACCCTGTCACGCAAATTGGAGTATGAAACACTGGCTAAAAGTGGGCGCAGTTGTGCTTCTGCCAACCCGTATAGGAAAAGGCATGACGCTACGTTAAGTCATAGACTACTAAAATAACAGGAAGACTAGTAACCTAGATCAAAAATTCGTACTCCGGTATAAAGTTAAAAATACTCTCTAATCACAGATGGCGACCCGACGCGACAACGCACGACATAATATTCTTTCAAGGCAAACATATAGAGCAAACCGCACAACGCGACAGCGGAACGCAGACACGACACGACCCTGCGCGACATAGTTGGGCAACCAGGCAAAACTTCCGCAGAGTGTCGCTACCTCACACCCGCCGCCCCTCTCTCCTCTCTCTTTCTCTGTAATTTTTTGGTCGAATGACGGGTGAATCTGTTGCGCCGCAGTCGCTCTAGTGTCGTCCGCAGTCGTCGGGTCGCTACGCTTCGCTGTCGCTAGTGCGGTCTTACCTTAATACTCAGCATGAGTCTAAACACTCAGCGTCAAAAGTAAAGCAAGTTTTTGAAATTCTATTCTGAACAAAATTGTTCTTCTTTTGAACCCCTTATGAGGACATTAGGTAATGATCACACCTTGCCAATGACAATATCAACCTCCTTCTCCTCATAAGTGGTTCAAAAGAAGAATAATCCGGTTCAGAGTAGAATTTCAAAAAGGTGCGATATTTTTGACGCTGAGCGTATATGGCTACAGTACGGGGCCTTTATTTTGGCACGTCTGCTCTCGTCTCTCTCTCTCTCTCTCTCTCTCTCTCTCTCTCTCTCTCTCTCTCTCTCTCTCTCTCTCTCTCTCTCTCTCTCTCTCTCTCTCTCTCTCTCTCTCTCTCTCTCTCTCGCTAAGTCAAACGCCGAGTATCATATTCGTGGCACCTCGGGTCCCGTACCGGCGTGCCATAACAAAGGCTCCTTACTGTATGTTATGCCGATGCCGATGGCTTCGAGCGGCCAGTACACGTTGTCGCTGTGTGTGTGTGTGTGCGTGTGCTCACGTGTGCCTGCGTATCTCCTGCACGGACGGCCGCTTCTCCGCTCGGTGTGCAGCATGTTGCGCAGCAGGGCTCCGAGGGGCGCGCCGAGGCTCGCGGGCGGCGGGGCGGGCGCGCCGCAGCCGACGATGGCTTCGAGCAGCCGGTACACGTTGTCGCTGTGTGTGTGTGTGCTCACGTGTGCCTGCGTATCTCCTGCACGGACGGCCGCTTCTCCGCTCGGTGTGCAGCATGTTGCGCAGCAGGGCTCCGAGGGGCGCGCCGAGGCTCGCGGGCGGCGGGGCGGGCGCGCCGCAGCCGACGATGGCTTCGAGCAGCCGGTACACGTTGTCGCTGTGTGTATGTGTGTGTGCTCACGTGTGCCTGCGTATCTCCTGCACGGACGGCCGCTTCTCCGGGTCGGTGTGCAGCATGTTGCGCAGCAGGGCTCCGAGGGGCGCGCCGAGGCTCGCGGGCGGCGGGGCGGGCACGCCGCGGCCGATGGCTTCGAGCAGCCGGTACACGTTGTCGCCCTCGAACGGGTAGCGGCCGGTTGTCATGTTGTATCTGTGAGACACTCGGGGCTAAGATTCGCGTGACAACTAGCAACTCTGGTAGGTGTGGTAACAGGGCACTGTAAACTAAATACATACTACATTAGAGAAGATAACCTAGAAAACCTCAAACTGAGAGATACCGCAGATAGCCCAACAGGGTCCATAATTATCTACACTATTTTTAAGACCTTAATGTTATTATGGCGTGCAATAAACAAATATGAATAGGATTGAATATGATAAATTGGTACAAAGGCCATATTGTAGGACCTACACAGCACGTGCAAACGGGACTTATGGGGATATTTCACATCTCCAGAGCTTCGGCGATAGGCTAGCCCCCTGTCACGCAAAAGTTGTTGAATGACAACTGCACAGTGAGGACGACAGTGGGGTAAAATGAAATGCTCATCTTTAGCGTTGTCGGTGAACGCTCGCCTTTACGCAGAAATGCGTGCAAATCTACGCTTGTTTGTGTTTATCAGTATAAGCTGGTTTTATCACTAATCTTTCAATTACATTTGAAATTGTAAACAATAGTCGAGAATGACTCACAGTTTCCAAACATAGTGATTTGCATGTAAACAAAGACTCCCGTAATTTCAATATCTTATTGTTTTAAGAGTGCTCCGTGGTCTAGTGGGTTTCACCTTGCTTCTCACGCAAGAGATGCAGGTTCGAATCCCGGTGCTGACCATGTACCAATGAGATGATTAATTTGTCTTAAGTACATTATCGGACACTCCGTGTTTCGGATGGCACGTTAAGCTGTAGGTCCCGGCTACTATCACTACTTCGTAAAAACCCCTCCACCAACCCGCACTGAGCCAGCGTGGTGGAGTATGGCTCGATCTTACTCGGATCCGAGTAAAGGCCTGTGCCCCTCGGTGGGGACATTAATGGGCTACATTTACTTATTTACTTAATTGTTTCTATTTCGGACAGATAATATGAGTGTATGAAGCAATGTAATAGACAAATGAAGTAACTGGCTTCACAATGCTATCATCACGCAAGTGTGTATCCTTGCCCTGATTAAAACGTTGAAAAGTTCGAGAAGTTTGTATGTGTGGGTTTCGTCAAAATGAGTTTACTTTTTGCTTTATTAAATTGATCCATGTATGGAGAGTTTAATTAACTGACCTTAATTTGGGGAATGATAGTATGGATATATCCATCCTTATGAACAACTTTCCTCAAGAAACATGATTGCAAAAGAAAAGGAGGCATCGCAGCAGCTATGGATATACAGGTGACATTTAATTAGCTGACCATATTTTGGGGAATGAGTACCCGTCATTATGAAGAACTTTCCCCAAGGAACTTAAAGTCACGCAAACGAAAAAAAAAATTGGGTCTTCCATAGTAACTTGAAATCTGCTGATCAGGGCGATGTACTGGGGGACATTTTTATTTTTTATTTGAGACTATATGTTTCCTGGGGAAAGTTGTTTATAATGATGGGTAGGTACTATCATTCCCCAAAATATGGTCAGCTAATTATATCAGCTAATATAGGTTTTTTTTCACAAAGCTACACGTAATAATTGAAACAAAAAGTAAACTTTAGAAAAAACCGACTTCCACAACCCCTATTTGATTAGATTGAGTTTAATACAAACTGTAACCCTTATCCCCCCCCCCCTTGGGGAATTAATTTTGTCAAATCCCATATCAGTGCTACCCCACGCTACTAAGGAACCTCTGTACAAAGTTTCATGGCTCTAGGTGCACCGGTTTAGGCTATGCGTTGCCTGCCCGTCAGCATTGTATTTGCTAGTATTGAGCAGATCTGGTGGCCGTATGTGGTCTTCATCAGCAGTTCCGCATCACAATATTATGCTTACCATGTGCATTTGCACGAGTTATTATGAAAAACACAAAAATCACTATAGGTCTGCCTATAATATTTGAAGAGTTCCCTCGATTTCTCCAGGATCCCATCATCAGATCCTGACCTGGTGTCAATGGGACCAATGGGAAGGTAAACCCTTTCAAACAAAAAAATAATTTTCCAAATCGGTCCATCCGTTTAGGCGCTATCGGGGTGCAGACATAAAAAAAAAAAAATATCCGGACGAATTGTAAACCTCCTCCTTTGGGAAGTCGGTTAAAAATAAGAGTTATTAAAGCAAATTTAGCTCAACTTACAAAGTAACACCACTGCTCCAAATGTCTACTTTGAAACCGGAGAACTGTTCAGCGCCGTTGGCAATCTCTGGAGGCTGGAAGGCGGGGGACCCTTGGCCTGTGTAGCAAGTGTCTTCCGGCAAAAACATGTCCAGAGCCTGAAACAAACAGCCATATTAACGCAAGAATTCATATAAAAACTATACTGAATAAAAAAAACATCAAAATAATTTGGGGAAGAAAATCGGCTGAACCAACAGGAAATAGTCACAATACAGAGCCGATCACCAGTCACCCGCCTGTGTTCAGCAGGCATCCCATTTCATCATCTACCTATCTAATAATATGCTGGACAGAACTATAAATGGCAGAGATGGTCCCTGCTAACAACTTTCTGTCCTGTTGTCGTCATAGTGGGAAAGCGCCGTAAGTTTATGTAAGGCTGCCTGAAATCAGCTGAACCAACAGTAACCAGCGCTCAAACACTGGGAATTGGATAAAATAGTCATAATAGAGGACTATCACCCGCCTGTGTTCAGCAGGCGTCTCACTCAGGCTAACTCAGGCTAAGGCTTACTCAACCTAGCCTAACTAATCCTAAAACAACCTAACCTATACCCTATCCATAACCTAACACAACCTAACTTATCCTAACACAACCTAACTTAACCTAACAGAACCTAATCTATTCTAACACAACCTAACCTAACCCAACTGTTGGTGTAATTGGACACTCGGCTCACCTCAGCGACCCCGAAGTCGGTGATCTTCAAGGTGTGGTTGAGGGTGAGCAGCAGGTTGCCTGGCTTGATGTCCTTGTGCACCACACCCTGCCCGTGCAGGTACTCTAGCCCGTCCAGTAGCTGCGTGAAGTAGTCGTGCGCCTGCCGCCCAGGGAACTTCTTGCCCGGGCTCGCTTCTAACATGTCCTGGAAATTGTTCATCGAGTTGGAAAACTTGGAAAGAATGACTTCCAAGGAACCTTGTATTGGACTGATGCAAAAAAAACAAGTGGGGCCTAAGTATGTGGTCTGATACTAACACAAAGGTCTAAGGTAGATGTGCCATTGCTTGCAGTATTGCTATTTGTGGCAATCTTGTCCCCATACATTATCTATCTATCTATCCAGCCTCCATCACAAACTGTTGAGTAAAGGCCAAATACCTAATAGGTATGGCAATAATGGACAAATGGCAATAAAATATTGCCAGCAACATCACATAAGTAGTCAGCCTAAAGGCATTTAAAATTGTTGGGATACTGGTAATCAATCATATTTACCTGTAGAACACCAACACAAAACTCCATAACAAGGTACATCTTTTGTTTCTCATCATTATACATGACATCGACTAGTTCTATCACATTTTTATGTCTAAGTATTTTTAATAATTGTATCTCTCTCTGTACATTTTGCTCTCCGTTGGGTATCCTCCGTAGCTTTCTCTTCTTGAGGATCTTCACTGCTCTCCGGCACAGCGTTTCAGAGTCTAGCATCTCCTTCACTTTCCCATATGACCCCTCCCCCAACACATCTCCCATCACATATTTGCCAACCATTTTGCATTTTTTCTTTTTGCTTCTATAAATTATGTCTGCGCTATCGACTCTATGAAAGAATAGATTGGTTTGGTCTAAATTAAGATCTAGTTCGTCGATTTGGTCGTCGTCTAACCAGGCCACGGATTGCTGTCCTGGGCTACCGTCCAGAAGGAACTCTTCGCTCTCTTGAGGCGCGATGACATTCGACACTTCAAAACCCAAGTTCTCGTCATCTGGAAGACTGTCACTACTGCTCACTTTCCTGCACATTCTCGGATCCATTATCTATTGGAACAACACATTTGGAAACTGTCCGTAAAAGTACACCAAGGCCTCATGAGATTTCACGTTTCCTGCAGTTTACGGGCTTGGATATGGCTGGAGCGGCAAACGGGCACTATTTGTAAGATTCCGGGACGCAATAGTAATAAGTAAAATTGTCTTTCGCCTTCTAAAGAATTTAGAAAAATGTAAATAAAATATAAAAATCGAAGATGCGAGTACAAACCACAACGCAGTGTTTTTTTTTGTCGACAAGTGACAGGCAGGTAGTTCTGCCAAGTACAAAATGCAGCATGCATGCAGTTTATAAAACAGGAACTTTCATCGATTCGTGTTCAAGTTACTGTATACTAGCGCCACTAAATTTACCAGTTGGTGTATTTTATTTTGTAGAGTTATAATCATAACTCTTTTTGTCTATAGTGTTTTATAATGCTGTTTTTACACTGGAGCTTTGATTGACGGACCGACGACCGACACCGACCGACGACGACGACGAACGCGATGACGGACGGGACGGATGATGAATTGATGACAATGTGTGAGAGACAGACAGTGAGTCAACTGAGTCAGTAAGTGTGAATTGGGTGACGTGAGGGGGCTCCCCAACCCCCTTATTTATTTATTTTTTGCATAAAAATCGTAAAGCGGTTCAAAGAATACATCTACGTACCACAACTGTGTATGTGTAGTCTTAACCCTTTCAGTCGAGAGATTGTCATTCTCCTGGCCAAAAAGGAAAAAAAGTCATTAAAATTAGGGGAAATTAAGTTATATCATCCCCTTGCAATAGACATTAACGTCTTGGTGGTCACTGTCAAAGTCAAGCACTAAACAGTTTTGGAATAAAGTTGCTGTGACATGACATACGAACGGACAGACAGACTTGACGAAACTATAAGGGTTCCTTGTTTCTCTACGGAACCCTAAAAAGTGAAAAAAATTTAAAAAAAAAAAAAAACATTTTTAACTAAAGCTTTTATGTCCATGCCGTAAAGTGAAAAAATAAATTTTCAATTTAATTATATGGGTATTTTTTTAACATTAAATAAAATAAAAGCTGAAAACGTATTTTTATTTTTAAGTACCTTTAATTTATCATTCTCGTAAAAAGAACAGTAGTGTCATTTCACCTTCTAAAACTGACAAAGAAAACCGTGCTGAAGCCGTCCCGTTTGTGTGGCGTCCGTCCACAATGCGAAAATAACGTAATCAATCAATGTCTTAAATAATGGCTTCCATCGATTTGATGATTCTGCCAATGTCACGTATCTGAGGTGGCACGGTATTTTATTAAGATTTTTTTGGTAAAATAAAAATAACGTAGACAGACCCTTTTACGGAAAATAAGAAAATAATAAGACCAATGACATTATGATGACACTGACAGTTCTGTCTGCGTTCTGTGAGCCTGAGGCTCAGCCTGGCCTATTTCGCTCACTGTATCTTTTACTTTAGCTATCTATTCTTTCATTTACAAAAAAGGTAGAAACTAGCTAGCTAATGTTTGCGATTCCGAAGGCGACACAAACTATACTAACTAAACTAATTAAAATGGTGTGTTTGAAAATGGAATCTGTGGCCACCGCGCAAGCGCTGTCGGATTTGAAGGATGTCAGTTTAGTGCCTTTAGTTCCTCTAGTTTAGTGGTTTTGACACCTCAAGAATAGCCCACAATGATTAACTATTTTCGAATGAATTATTGTATGTTCGTAATATATAAAATAAATATTTGTATGCGGCTTTGCGCCCCTGTTGACATCTTCGGTTCGGTCCATTCGGTCTATCTTATACTCCAGGTACTCTGTGTGTCTGTCTGTTTGTTTTTGTTTGTTCGAGCGGCTCGAGTAGATAGTCAAGAGATAGTCTAAGGAGTAGCGTGGTGGTTTTGTGAATTGTTACTTTTTAACCGCCTGGCTCCAGCCATTTTTTTATTTTTTTTGTAAAAAAAAAAAAAATACATTAAAATTAGTTCGACAGTGGGTACCAACGTCAAAAATTAGACATTCATTGACGTCTTGGTACCCACTGTCAAAATAATTTTAATGTCATTTTTTTTTTTATATAATTTTAATGTCAATATTGTTCCAAGGACTGGATTGTCCTTACGCTTCCCAGCGTGTTAAAAGCGTTTTATTTTTGTTGCGTGTATTATTTTTTGTTGAAATATTGTGTGGAATTGAAGACATGGAGTGGTAAGTTATATTTCATTTCAAACGTCATCTACTTACGTATTATATCGATTTTTTAGCTTTTAACTTGTCTAGTTTAAAAACCCGCTATGAACACGACCTTATTTTCAACCTTGCGCCTTTCTTTTCAAAACACCTTAATTTTCCCATATTTACACTTATTTTCCCACCAAAATGGCAGGATTCGGAATAATTCTGGAAGGATATCGGAATTATTTCAAAAAGTGGAAAAATTACGGGTGATTGCCCATAAGTAAGTTTGTTAGTGAAAATCAATCTCAAACTACGAGCACACCCAGTTTTTTCCTGCTGCTCATAATTTTCGTTTTCGTTTAATTTGAACAAAGTATATTAGAAGTTTTTCTCATCTAACCGACACCAAAAAATATATTTTTCATCTTAAACTTTCAATTTTATCAGGAATGCACGAAACATCGAAACACGTGAAGAGAGGGTCCATTGGCCAGGTAAGCCATCCTCACCTCACTGATGTAAACAGCTAGACTAACGGCCTGTTTACATTGGAGGACAGTGGACAGTGGTGAGTACTCGAGACAGTGACAGTTTACACTAGGATCCACTGGCAAGGCAACTTAAAAGACAAGTTGACTTGCCACTGTCTGATCGGTTTACACCACTGTACTTTCCACTGTACTGGTCCAGTGTCCTTGAACAATGTAAATAGGCCATAATGGGTCTGGTATAAGGGCCAGTCTACATTGGTCAAGGACAGTGGACAGTACAGGTGGTGTTAACCGATCGGACAGTTGCAAGTCAACTTGGCTTTCATATAATATCGCCACTGTCCTCCATCCACTGGTCTTGACCAATGTAAACAGCCTTTAAAATTGCCACTGTCCACTGTGGCCCTACCACGAACATGGAACTAAAACCATTTTTTTTCCATCAAATTCAAACCTATAGATTTAGAGATTAAAAATGTATCTTATTTCATATTTTATAGTTTATTTTGCTTGCACTTGCATGTATATGTAATGCAATGTTGTGTTTATACACCGTGACTTTTAAGACACTCTAAAGCCGAAACATGGTTTATCTATACAAAAAGCACTATCAAATGGCACTATTAATTTTCAAATTGGAGCACTTTATTTGTAATTTAATCTCGACTAAATATCAATACAATTTAATAATCGCGATACCATGATGAACCATCGTAGAGTAGTCTTCTGTGTCGGCAATAACACAAGATGCCGCTGCCTTTGTGTCCACGCCCCGCTCCCTTTCTTTGACCTCCGCCGCAGTCGAGTGTAGTGTGTGTCGGCAATGACACAAGATGCCGCTGACCAATCACAGACCAAACGACCCCGTGCCCACGCGCATACCCCGCCCCATTTCTTTGAGTTCCGCCGCAGTTGCTCGCTTCCGATTATCCGTGCGTGACGCATGTGAGTCGTGCTTCCCCAAAATGTTTTCAAACCGAGAGTTTCCTAAATTACTCGCTTCTAGACCAGAATAGTAGCCTAATGTAATGACTACGAACAAGGCTTTACACTCGCAAGCTTGCGCTCTGGCGCAGCTCAGCTGATGTGACGTGGGTGCGGTGACCTTACTCACTGAAGGGTGCGCTGCGCCGCCATCACCACTGCGCGCGCGGCTGTGTTTTCTCGCAGATTGGAGCAACTAAAAGGTGACTCAATTTTCGAGTTTTTTTTCACCCGATTTGGAAATTTTTACCACCACTCAATAGTGTAGGCTGTCTTTACCAACCAGGCTTCGGCTTTAGAGTGTCTTAAAAGTCACGGTGTATTTAAGTTCATCAGCAAACCATAATAGTCGAGTCGAACTAACTTCGCTTTCTAAAATATCTGTCGAACTCGAAAGACGCCTCTTATTGCCTGAAAAAAAAGCTTAATTGATACAGATCTATAGTATTGATAAATAGGTCTTTAAAAATGACATTGGGGGCATGGTTTCTGCACCCTCGCTATAGCAACTGCCATGCCATACGTTTGTATATAATTGGGGGCCTGGGTGGCGAGTCGCGTACGGGTATGGCTTGGCAGTGTCTATAGCGAGAGCGCGAAATTATTTCGTTTGTTTTTTTTTTTGTGTGTGAGGGGATAAAAAAATATTTTTAAAGATGCCCGGGAGTCAGACCTCCCTGCTATGTCCGATTCTCCACAATGAGGTCCGGATGAGGTCTCCACCGTGAGGCGGAGACTACATTGAGCGGAACACTCGTATGTGGCATACGGACTAAAAAAACCCCTGTGTGCTGTTGTTGCGTGCAGTTGCGCGTATGCATCACTGTTTCCATGGCCTCGGTTAGACGCAGAGGGCGTTCTACCTACAAGTTATATATAAGTTTCGATAATATATATGGGAGGGGTCTGCCTGCTTTCCCCAGTGACTGTGGCTACTCGAGCGGGCCTCGGCTCGTAGTCAGTGGGTAGCGGCATATCAGGGGGCAGAAGGCCTCCGCTGCTATGAGATGATTATATAATGGTTAAACCTATCCTAAACCTAATCCTAAGCCTAGCTGCCTAATATTGATCGGGGGGGCGGGTCGGGGGAGGGGGAGGTTGACCGTCTGGCGGATCCAGACGGCGATCCCTTTGGATCCAAATTTGGTAGCGGAGGCGCTGGAGGGCTTCCGGGATAACGCCTTCGACGGGTTGGCGCGCCTGAGGGGCATCGGGGGAGGGGGGAGGAGGTTCTGCCTTGAGAGCTATAGTAATATCATCGTCGGGTTCTAGGAGGACGTCTTTGGGGCGTCTTTTATAGATATGTTTGGACTGAAGGTCTGGGGAGGGGTCGTAAGAGATGGCCTGAGTGACAAGAGGGTTGGGGTGAGCTGAGGCAGTTTGAAAGAAGCGTTCGGACGCTTCTTTCAAAGCCGGGAATACAAATGCAAGTAAAACAGACGTGTAGCTTGCGTGCAAGTTTTATGACAAATGCAAGTTAGGTTTAGGTGCAAAAAATCCAGTTCTGGCTTGTCGCGCCTCGCCCCGCCAGAGGCTACAAACAAACTGATATTTTACGCCCTCGCTTTTGTACACGATTCTGTACGCGAGTCGCGGCCCATATAATATACATCTCACAATCTCGCAGCTTTTTAGGGTTCTATACCCGAAGGGTGACATACGGGACCCTATTACTAAGCCTCAGTCCGCTGTCCGTCTGTCTGTCTTGTCCTTTACTTTATGAAGGCAAACTTAACTTTTTGTGCGGTTTTTTTTTAAAGCAAAAATTTTTTTTGGAGTAATAAAATTGATAAAACACAATAAATTGGGGTTCCGTTTTTTCTTAACATTAACTATGTAAATAAGACACACATTTTTTTGTAGCTATAAAATCCTTTATTTGATCAACATATACTTGAATATATGGTTAACACATTGGTATAAATAGGTTGGACCATTATAGCGACTAGTAAATATATTTTTTTAAAGAAAGTTTCAATTTTCAGTAAATTTGCTAAGCCGTTTACGTTTACGTTGTTCCTGTTTTTATATGTGGCTTATGCTCGATTTCACCAACAATCCCTAACTTTTAGAGGACACTTTAATGCCTATCAGGGGCCACCTAGCGGTTGATTCCCTTTGTCCTAAGCTTAAGGGTCGTCTGGCTGGGCTACTAGGGGACCCCGAAAATTAAAATGCCGGCCTTCGAAACAATCGCTAGACAGTTATGAAATAGAGCTAAGTGTCCCCTAACTGTTGGTGAAAAAGGGCATTATACATTCTAATCTATAGGTGGCTTCATTTCGGTGATTATAATATTGTTTAGGTACTTATTACTTTTGCTTAATAATTATAAAATATAATAATAAGTAAAATGTCTATTTTTTTGCAGTTTTTAAAGTTTAATTTGGTTATTTTTTTAGTTTAATTTCGTTTTTTAGTTGTGTGTATCTTGTACAAATACCTATTTCGACTTCTGGTTCGATCATGTTTTCATTTCATGCTTAAATTTTTATTTTACTTTAATTTTTATGGGCTTTCCTTTGCATATTATAAGCGCATGTTTTTTTTGCTGAAAGACTTGGGAGACGGCGGCGTGGAAACAATGAGGGGTAGTTGTGAAGATGGAGCTGGGTCTGTGACTGGCCGCGGAGGCGCCAGTGGTGGCAGAGTTAGTACCCGTGGCGGGATGCAAACCCACGGAGGTCTTACTGAAAGACCATCTTTGCCTGGATTCGGTAATATTCAAGGTAGGGACCTAATAAATACCTCTCGCTCCGACGACGTCTATTGTTGTTCTCCATTGTAAGTTTGTTCGGCCAATGTCCTTGTGAGAGAACACCGATTACGATTTATGTTAAATTTTATAATAAAAAATATTTCCAGCAGTTAAAATAATAAATAAATAGAAATATATTCCAGCTGTTGTATTTTAATAAATGAAATTTTGTGTAAAAAGAGTCAGTATAGGATATGATAATTATGATGTCACTTTTTGTAACTCAAGAACAAAAGTACCGTTTTGAAACTTCCTAAAAAAATTTGCAAGTAGGACACAACCCTATTGTTTTATTATAATTATAACAGAGCTGCTCTTGAGTTCTAACAAGTTATTTTACAACGTGTATGTGAATTAACGCAAAATGAGAAGCTACTTTGTCAGGGACATCAAATTTCATTATGAAACCGATTTGACCAGAGCAACTTTATTTTTCACTTCCCAGTACATTTTGACCTGAGTGGGTCGGCTGATTTGTATGTAGAAAAAAATAAAGTTGCTCTGGTCAAATCGGTTTCATAATGAAAGTTGCTCAGAATGATGTCCCTAACAAAGTAGTTTTTCATTTTGCGTTAATTCATTTACACCTTGTATTGTAAAATGCTAAGCCTAGCCTATGCCTAATTAAAATTTATTTTCAGGACTTCTCACAATTCGAAATATGTTTGACCTTGAAGCGACGACGTCTTTAGAAAAAGCACGTCACATCAAACGGGTGAGAAAGTCGCCCAAGTCAGTTCGTCAATCGGTGCAGTAAGTATTTACACTGGTCGTCACCACTTTTTTTTCCTCGGATTTTTTGATGTTATCGAGTAGATACGGTATCCGGATTACAGGGAAAAATACTGGCTTATTCTCAGACTTTTGGCTATCAGCTTTAGTTTTTGAAATATACAGAGCTTACCTATTTTAACAAAAAATCTCTTGAAAACTGGTACCTACTTAAGTACCACAAAAACTTATTTAACGTTGTCAAATGTTATTTTTAGCGGTTTTATTTAATCCTAAACTAAATTTGGATCTCTTCCCAAGCATAAACAGTAATCGTCCATCATATGGGAGTCCAGTGTTTCTTCATCACGTCACAGTGTATACATATAGAATAATACTGTGATAACGTTGGGCGTATATCTTGATAAATTCTTTCAACCTGTTTTTCACTTATATCGCCGAAATTAACAGGGTACTATCTAAATGTCACACTCTGATCCCCGTAGATTCGACACCATGTCCTCAACAAGTTCCTTAAGGTTTCGGATTTCTTGTTCCCAAATTCAAGCAAAGCAAGCAAATTATTTTCTTTAAAAGGAGTTGCAACATTTTTACAAGCTTCCTTAGGTAAGTTGAGATATAATATAACAAAGTCATTACTTAAGTTAATTTTGACTGTAAGTGACGTTCTGATTGTTGAAATATGTAGTATATATATATATATATATCAATGTCTTCCTTCAACTGATGGCATTCCGATTCAGGGGTCGATGTAGACTCATCAAAGGATTTTTATGTGCCAGGTTATTGCTTACACAATGTCCCTCGTCAAGGATTTTATGCTGATGGTCAGTTGGGATTAGGATAATAATATGACGATAACTTCGATTTTCAGAATTATTTTCGTCTCAACTACCTAGGAAGAGTCAATCGCCGCCGTAGTGATTTTGAATTTTGAGGTTCCTCAAAATCTTTAAATGTAGGTACTTTATTCGATTGCATTACTCATTCCAAGTGACCATTGTTTCAGACACACTACACATTTCTGACACAAAGCATTAGATTTAGATAGAACCCATTTCTTCTCGAAGTTGCACAGTGGTAACTAAAACAGTTCTATTGCACATAATTTTTCGAGGTTTTCCGTTGATTTAGAAGACATATTTTGCCACATAAATATGAATGAAACCCAAAGAGTATCATGTATTCCCCGTCTATTCATCAAAGCCATAGCTAAAACTAGTCAAATGATTACCTACTTTAAAGTCCATCAAAATACAAAATCAAAAAAGAAAATTGACAAAATAGCTAGGTAAGCTATATTTCAGAAACAAAGGCTGTAAGAGAATAACTGTTGTCACATTTGAAATAAGAGCACCAAAATGAGCTAGAAACCAAAAAAAAACTGAGGAAAAAATCAAAAGTTTTTTTGTCGACCAGTGTTATTTTTTCGCTGTGCTTTCTGTTAAATATAATGAGAGCTTTTCCGGACCGACCTTGATTAAGTTTTCAGATGTAAACACAGACAGCGTTACCGCAATTTACCGCATGCAATGAAGGTGTCAAGGTCCATATTTTGAACGCAAGAAAACATAAATAATACATAATCTTTGGCGGCCGGAAAGACCTCAGTACAATAACTTACAAATGCTTTAGTTATTCTGAGTGAAAGACATTTTTGAGACTTCTTGTACAGGCAGCGGAGAGGCTGCACTACCTATCGAGCCGTTTGCTACCTATACTCATTTTTATCTTTCCTTGAAATGCCCTAACTGGCTTAGTCCAGTCTTTCTCTTTTGTGGTGCTGTTTCATCCGTGATCAGCCCCACCATCAGCGGCTGTGTAATTTTTATAATCTTTAATTAACTTAATTTATATTTTAATTATTTATAGTAATTTTCTCTTAAGCCTAAGATGAATTGGTTAAAACATGATTCTTAAATTCTCGCAGACAAAGTTGGTTGGTAAGGTGCTAGCTAGTCGACATCATTTCATTATAAAAAAATTGCAGGTTGGTGAAAAGTAGCGATACCGCGGCGTCCACGCCTACGTCTCGGGTAGGCGCTTCAATGATGGAGTGAGTCTAACTTAAACGTATAAAGAATGTAGTTAATAAGGTCACCTTTTAATGTAAATATTTCTTCTTAAACTCAGAAAACTTACTAATTTTTCAAATTTTGTTTTAGGCACCAGATACGCTTGTTGAAAACGCCTTCGAAGCACAAGTGAGTATTTTCAAATACAAGATGGCCCACTACCAAGTCTACCAACTACTTAATCCTTTTTTAGGGTTCCGTACCCGAAGGGTGCCAAACGGGACCCTATTACTGAGACTTCGCTGTCTGTCCGTCCGTCCGTCCGTCCGTCTGTCTGTCCTGTCACCAGGCTGTATCTCATGAACCGTGGTAGCTAGACAGTTAAAATTTTCACAGATGATGTATTTCTATTGCCGCTATAACAACAAATACTAAAAATCAAAATATTAAGGGGGGCTCCCATACAACAAACGTGATTTTTTTGCTCATTTTTGCTCAATATTGATAATGGTAGCAGGTAGACGCTTAAAATGTTCACAATAATATTTAGTATATTATTTACTTAAAAAATAAATAATTAAATTAATATTTAGGGGGGCTCCCATACATTTTTTTTTGCGGTTTTTTATAGATAATGGAACGGAACCCTTCGTGCGCGAGTCCGACTCGCACTTGGCCGGTTATTTTTTTACTTTAGCTTTAGTCCAGTTTTGTAATTATTGTTATTTTACAGAACCCCATCATCATCTGCAGAACCAAGTCCCAAACGCTGCCTGTGAGTAAATTAAATTATCATCATTAGGTATATCATTTTATATAAGTAATTATTATAAACTTATTTTTATTTGATTTATAAATGTATGATGTGTTCCGTGGTGTTGTGGGTATCGCACTTACCTCTCACACTAAAATTCAGCCCTTTGAAATGCGTGACGCACTGACGCTGTTATTTAATTGTTTTTTACCAGATTCCCAACATCGTCTCCGTCGTCAGGACACCCTCTTCATGACGAGAAAATCAGCAAATTTTTGTATTACGGTAAGATAAATAAAATGTTTTTTGCTGATGAAATACAACAGAAATTAAATAATTTTGGCACTATCAACCAGACAACGTTCACCTGGGTATAAACTTAATTCTGTACCACTTTTTATTAAATCAGCTAATTTTGTCATCAGCTCGCTTCTGTACATTGAACATTATATTTCGACCATATATTTTCTGTATGTCTGTTGTGTGGAGTACAGTAAAGAAATTACCAATTTTAAATAATCCAACACAGGTAGCGAAGAAGATTCGGACGAGAAGAGTGACGAGGAAGTGGACACGCAGCCGGTCTTTGTACCCAGATCGATGAGAATGTTCCTCGATAAAACCGAGGACGAGATGCAGGTGCAGCCCACAAATACCAATGTGTTATTTGAATTTTCTGAATTGCCACTTTTGACGCAAACCCAGCGTCCTGCCCTTCCCGCCGTAAAGCAGCCGCACGAGCCCGAGTCACAGAAAGTGCAACCCGAGAACAGTCCATACAATCTGTATAAATTTGATTTTAATTGGAGAAGTATCACAGACTCTCAAATTGATCAAAATTTGAGAAGGGAACCTTTCTCTAAAATCAGGTGTGGTCCCACAGCTTCATTTGCAAGCCCGTATGAAGCATTCATTGCATATTGGGATTACGGCATAATGGAGCACATTGTGAGAGAAACTAACCGTTATGCTGAACAGGTGGTAAAGGTCATGCTGGATGAAGGAACTATGCGTCCTACCAGCCGAATGACTAAGTGGGAAAATACGACGGTAGATGAACTCTACCTGTATTTCGCTATTGTCCTGGGAACCGGGATTGTAGCGAAGTCAAGGTTAGAAGAATACTGGAACAAGGCCCATGACTTGTTTGCTACTCCCGGTTTCTCAGCAGTGATGACGTATGATCGTTTCTACCTGTTGAGTAAATGTTTACACTTCCAGGATAACTCAAACTGTGACCCTGAATCAATGACGAGGTCAGAGGCCAAAGTGTCTAAGATAAGGCCCATTTTAGATCATTTAAACAATAAGTTCTCGCAATTGTATAAGCTGTCACAAAATGTCACCTTAGACGAAAGTTTAACAATGTGGAAAGGGTGGTTGGATATCAACCAATTCGTCAATAACAAGGCAACAACAGTAGGGATAAAGACGTATGAGATCTGTGAGTCCAAGACTGGCTATTTGTGGCGATTTGAAGTCCACGCTGGCCATGAGGACGCAGCAGATGAAGAGAGTCCAGTTTCTGGAACAGTGCCTGCCCTTGTGCTAAGACTTTTAGATGGACTTGAACACAAGGGCCATACGATCTGGATGGATAACTATTACAACTCTCCAGCGCTTGCCAGGGAACTGAAGACTCGGGGGTTCGACTGCGTGGGTACATTGCGCACCAACCGCCGGTTCGTCCCTACCGAAATAGCCAAATTACAAAAAAGTGATATGACGCTTGGTCAAGTTGTTGGCTGTACATCAGGTGACGTAGATATCGTGGTATGGCGAGACAAAAACTGTGTAGCTCTTATATCGACATACCACGGGCTACGATCCGTTGAGTGCGGCCAATCAATGAAACCATCCGTCATCCCAGATTATAATATTTGTATGGGTGGGGTGGACCGAAAAGATCAAATGTTGGCCATGTACCCCATAGAACGCTTGAGAACCAGGGTATGGTATAAGAAACTGTTTAGACGGCTCTTGAATGTTACTGTCCTTAACGCATACATTCTGCATAAGGCAGACCACACAATTCCCCACCGAAATTTTCGGAAAATGTTGGTTGGTCAATTGATTTCACAACACCGGAACACCTTACACATATTTGAGGCGTCTGTCCCAGGCGACCTTCATGTTCCGGAGCAATACAGTTTTGTGGACGTGCCCGGGAAGCCAGAACGACAGAGGCGGACTTGTGCTATTTGCAAAAAAAGAACACGTACCTATTGCAAAAAGTGCAATGTTCCTCTGTGCGTTTACACTTGTTTTACTCCACATATACACAAGGCTCTACAGGAACAAAGAAATGCTAGATATTAAATTAAGGCAATATTTGCCTATATTTATTTGTATACCCTACCACCATGGTTTAAATTAATGGTCTTAAAATTATTAAGTATGTTATTTCAGTTTGACATTAGAAAGATAAGTAAACTCTTGAATAGTTGGTAACGCGACTAATTTGTTCCGTGCTAGCTAATCCATATTGTTTATTAGTTAGACTATACAATTTTTATTTTTTTCGTTTGTTGTTTATTTCTGCATATCTACGTTCTTTCATTTAGAGTTGGTTGGAGTTGAGGTCTTTTTACCCAGCAGCTGGTAAAAGTAGGTAATAGAGTTGCAGCTTGTTATTATTGTTTTAAGAAAGCAGTGGGAAAGTGTAGGTTGAAAGTTGATATAATTGCGAGGACTTGATAGATTGCCTTTGAATCGTATTGTAATTTTAATTATAATGTTGTGGCCGGTGGGCTAAGTTGATTGACTAGTTTGAAAATAGTGGGTTGTAGTGTAGATAGTAGGATCGACACTCTGCTCTCTGACCAAATAGTGTACTTATGTGCTGTAGTTTAAATTATTTGAGTGCTGACATATGCATTATGCATCCTTTAGTCAGGCCTTGCTCGTTCTCACCTTGGATATCCTAGTGTGGATCAGAAGCAATATTTTTGCCTGAATGAATATGTTTCGTCATAGTTGTTCACAACTAACTTAAGGGGGCTGCGACCGCGTGAATTTCCCATACAAACGTAATACAAAAATGATTTGAATTTGAGAACTAGTTCAAAGCATTTAGACTGTTAATCGGATTTATACACTGTTTATAAACCTGTATTTTTTTATTTTAGGTGAACAAAAATGTATAAAATAAATAAAAAGTTAAACGTCACATAAAATAAGATTTTTACGGACATAAAAATTGAACAAAAATTAAGTACTGAAAATCCACTTTATTGTTTCAAAATCACCTCCACATAACAAACAAAAATGTATTAAACTATACAAAGCTACTGACAAAAAAAAATATCTGAAATTTCTTCAGTTTTTTTTTATTTTGCAATAATTGACCGAGCGAGCGAAGCGAGCGAAGCGTCTCCGTTTCAGGTTTGGGCAAAAATGCTTTCGTATGTCTGTCCGGTTGTTCTCCTCTACAGGTCGCATTTATGAACCGATTCTCGTGAAATTTTGTGAGCAGGTTGGAAAAATAAATAGAATTTTTTACTCGAGCCAGTTTTTAGATTTTTTTCAAAATGGCGGAGTTATAGGGTTTGAAAATGTAAAAAAACCGATATAGCCCAATTGGCTTGACGGATTTTAACAAATGAGGTGTCGTTAGATTTGTGGAGATCGTGAGAGTGACACAGACCATATTATTTTAGTGAAAAGTCAATAGATTGTATTTCAAATCGCAAAATGTAGTTTACAAAGTTATTGGTGCGGCTACTTTCATACTGTATGTACGTAACCAGGTACATTCATAAGTTTGCATGTGTTATTGAAAGAAAATTATTGTGTGTTAGCAGTTCAGCTTTCCCACCGACATACTCGCGAGGTCTACAGCTCACAGAGCCACTAGTAATATTGTTTTTAAAAACCGACTTAAAACAAAATAACTTATAATTATATAACTTATTATTATTTATAAATAAATAAATAAATAAAATAAAATAAATAAACTTTATTCCAGAAATAAAATTTCCATATCTTATAAACTAACACAAAAACATAAAACACATCAAAAAGTAAATTCACATACTAGCCGATAACATTATAGGTACTTATTAAAATATATAAAATATATATTATATTCTAAAAATATTCTTTCTAATTTTATGTAGTCTTTTTGGCACGTATGTGTGTTATCTTTCTCGAATGGGAGTATGGCTTCTTACCAATGCTACGAATGCAATTTCGCGGCTTTATATGCTGAAAAAAGGGTAAGTTGTACATTTAATTTAAAATATAACGTCAAAATCATCGTATCTGGTAACTTAGGACAAGGGTTACTTGAGACAAATCGTCCCAATTTGCCCCAAAATGATAGTTTCGGAAATAAGGGCATAAAAACACATAAATAGTGGCAACATAATTTTAACTGTCAAACTAATAAATCTAACTTAGATTGAGGTTATGAAAAAGTTAAAGTCTAAGCTCAAAATCTTATCTGCAAGACTACAAGGACAAAGTTTTTCAACACGATTTTCCTGCCTCAATTTAGGGGACATTTCTTGCTACTGTATTTTAGTATTGCTATTGGGCCTATACGGCACGGCGCAGGGCCCTGTCTGACTCACTGTCTCTTTCTAGTCGTTCCATCAGAGTGAGACGTCTATACAAATCGTGCCCTGCTGACAGAGTAATGTAATAAGCGCTTATATCAAGAAAGTTTATTCACCCCGCGGCGTAAAGGAGGCCCACCCACCCATGTTAGGAGCCTGTTTCAAGTTCCCCCGTTTGACGGTATCGATTTTGGCGTGATTCGGAACGGAGGCGGGAAAGTGGGGGGACATCGTCCCGTTCAAAAATAACTATGTCTTCGATGAAGAAAGCTTTAATTTGTATTGTTGTTGGGCCTTAAAACTTCAAGAATTTAATATTAAGTGTATAATATGTGTAATATGTATTCCTATTTAGAAAAAACCACAGTCTTTTAATGATTTTAAAATATGGGCAATAAATTGAAGAAAATATCTGACTTGTTTCAGAACACTGATGCTTGACACATGACATAACAAACCGTCCACTCTCTCTTCTGTCTGTCAGGCAGGGACAGGGCCCAAGAAAGTCATCAAATTACAAATTAGAACTCTAGCAATATTACAATAAGGCTTTGGTCAATCAATAGCCAATAGGTCCTTTTTTGGCAATATCAACACAATACAATACAACTCTGTCAGTCGGATTTTGTTTTGAGACTTTTGAGTCAAATTCAAATGAAAGCAATATTTCAACAGGATTCTAATGAACGATGACTTCATTGTGTAGTTAAATTTCAGAGATTCGTATCGTAGTTTCTGTATTTACCTCTTCATTTCAATGTTCTCCGCAAGTCTGTGGTTCTCCGCCTAAAATTTAGAAGAACCATGATTCCTCGAATGAAGTCACTGTACCGTCGCGGATTAAATTATTTCTTTAAGAAAAACCTATTCTTGACCAACAGCATCACATCGGGAGTTTTCATGGCTATAGGTGACTTGGCACAACAAGAGTTTCAGTTACATGCAAACTTGTTGCCTGCAAGATATGATTGGAACAGAGCAGGTAAACAATCTACATGTAGGTAAAGGTATTAGTTAGAATAGAATAGTTAGACATTTATTGTATTAAAATCTTAAAGGCTATGCATACATCCCACAAAACCAAATGTTGTCAGCCACTGGTTGGCTGACAACATTTGCTGCAAATGTTTCATGTGTTCTGGAGATAATATCTTATATTAATATTATGGTTCATGTTACATAAGCAACAGCATATTGTTGGGCTGTGATCTATAGACAGTTAATGTTAACTTACAAACAAACAAAATTTTACTATACTTGTGATGGAAAGGTTGTGCAGGACTTGAATTAAAACAGTAGGTAGGTAGCTTGTTGGCACACAGCCTGCCTTAGAATCTCATAGGAATATTAATAACCTAATAAGAAATTGTGTCCGGAACACCGAGTTGCGCTCCAAAACTAAAATAAAAGACGTAGCAGAAAAAGCGGCCGAATTGAAGTGGGACTGGGCCGGCCACGTTGCTCGTATGCAACCGGACCGATGGGCCAAACAAATGACACTCTGGGTCCCACAAAACGCAAGGCGAGGTCGAGGCCGCCCTAGAAAACGTTGGAGTGACGAGCTGAGGGACCACAACAAGAACTGGTGGGAATCGGCCCAGGAGCGCGATGCATGGAAACGGGGAAGAGAGGCCTTTGCCCAGCAGTGGGATGATATAGGCTAAATATAATAATATAAAAATAAGAAATTCAGTATAAAGAGACCAAACAAATTCACAATATATATATTTGAGAGCTTGAAACTTCTCTGTTTCAGGAAGAATGTTTGCTGTTGGTACATTGATGGGGCCTTTACACCACTGGTACTATGTTCACTTAGACAAGCTTCTACCTAAAGTATCTGTAAAGACAGCAGTGGTAAAAATTCTATGTGATCAGCTGTTTGCTTCGCCAGCCACTATTCTCTTTTTCTTCATTGGCATGGGAATGCTGGAAAATAAATCCGTGGAAGAGAGTACAGAGGAGATCAAAGGGAAATTCCTGCATGTTTATTTGGTATGTTAGGCTTGAATATTGATAAGCTTTGAAAAATATTAGAAAGGCAACTTTCTTTTTATTTTAATTTCTTGAACTTTCAGACCCTACAGAAGTCTGAACATAACATAACATCACACTCAATATCAATATACTTTATTGCACACAAATCAATACATTATGACAATTAAAAATGGAAATAACATCTACAAAGGCGAGCTTATCTCTATCACACTCCTCCCATATGGTGTTGCACTTGTGCTTATGTTTAGCCAGATAATCCATTTCCCATTTTTGTGTGGCTGAGAGCTTGTCCATACTGAATAATAACTAACCTTTTGTAGGTACTCCAAAACTTGAAATTCAAGTAAGACATAGGCACTGCGGCAGTCCACTACCAATAACACCACTAACAATGTTTGACAACATGGTTGGTACAAACAAAGACACAGTGGTCTTTATAAAAAGTTTTGAATAATCCTCCCCATTGAAAAACTATACCTACATGCACAAATACCAGAATGACATAGGTACTGATTAATTTCTTCTGTTACAGGGTGACTGCTTATACTGGCCTCCAGTACAGTTCATAAACTTTTACTACCTCCCGACTAGGTACAGGGTGTTTTATATTAATGTTGCAACTATGATATTCAATGTATTTTTATCATATATGAAACACCATCATCTCTGAAATTAGTACAAACTATTTAGATAATTGTAAATACCTATGTTAGGTTAGGTATAACTAGTTCTATAATTAGTTATATTATACCATGTGAATTAAAATTTAGACTAATAAAAAAAATGTAAATGAAGTACATGTAAGATATTTATTTAATTTATTGTTACATACTTGTCTAACTAACTTATTAATACAAGATAAGTACATGATAAATTGGAAATATAATTTATTAATAAAAGCTAAGGACACGAAAATGCGCGAGTTCATTACGACTTGGTGAAAAAAACTCTAGAATCGATATCTCGTTGTGACTCACAACTTGTGAGAATAAGGTAAAGAGCTTATTACATTACGCTGTCGGCTGGGCACGATTTGTATTGGCGTCTCACTCATGATAGAACGACTAGAAAGAGACAGTGAGTCAGACAGGGCCCTGCCGACAGCGTAATGTAATAAACTCTTAAGTAACTGTCTTTGACTGCATCAAGCTAATTATTATATCTTTACAAAACATACATAACATTACATATAGCTTGTAGCTCGCTTAAAGATGGCTCAAAGAGGACCAACACCTAACCCTCTGTTGTCCGTTCTTACATTCGCCTGTCCGTCTATCTGTCGTCAGCGGTCTCATGAACCCTCATATAGTTTAAATAGTTTTTGCGATTTCTTGTTTGCTGGTACGGAACCCGCAACTCGCAGTTAACCGATTGACATAGTTTTCACGCCTCTAGAACTTCTGAGCACCCATAGCATGCCGAGCGCGGAGGTTTTGTCGAGAACGTGAGGGCACACATGTAAAGCGCTCTGGGCCTTGAGTCGTTTACGGAATCGCATGTCAATAGCTATGAGCGCGAAATAATGGTTTGTTTGTAGCCGGCGCGGCACCACAAGCCAAAACCGGAATTCTGAGCCCTCACTACAGCCACTGTCATACGATTTATACCCATAGCTATTGTGTTGGCATTAAAGCCAAGAACAGGTCCGCCGGGTGCGCGGGACTCCACGCGCAACCAATCGCCGTCCTAGGGCTCCGCAATCTGCTTCAAGCTTCTAAGCAATTCACGTCTCTTTTACCGTGTCTATTTTAATATACAGTTATTGATCAGCATACAACTAGCTGGATTTTGATTTCGAACCCTTCAAACCATCAGCACTAAAGGGAGAAATTATTTAATTGCCATGTGATTCCTAACCCGACTCCCGGCCCTGTCTTGTCTCGCGTCGCGACTCCTCTTGGTGGCAGGTATGCTACGGGTGCAGTACCTATAACCACAGAGTGCTCATCCCATACAAATTAGAATTAGTAACCCATCGTAAAAAAGAGATGGCGTGAGGAGTAAGATTTGACTTTAAACGCCATGGTTTCAGTTAACATACTTCTAGGTGGCGCTAATTTTAGAATAAATCCTATATATCTTAGCGCCATCTCGTGGTATTTGCAATTTGTCGATGGTGCTGCACCAAGCGATAATGGCCTCGAACTAAAGAAGCTTCCGTAGCATCTCAGTTTACGCCGGTGTCATATTTTTTTCTATGTGGTCTATATGTATTAGTATAATATTATTACCTATCTGTGCTATAACCAGTGATCGGAATAGGTAGAGTGATTTTTGGTACTTACGCCATGAAAGTCATAACATGGATGTGCCTGTTTTCCGGAAGGTTAAAGATATAACGAATTAAAATAGTGTTTTAGTAACTTGAAAAAAGCATTGTTCACACAAACAGGTTAACGATGACACATCTTGGAGACTGTACTCTGATTGGTCGCGAAGTCGCAAACTTTGCATTGTGCCGATGCCGATGGTGCCTGCTTTTATGTTGTAAATCTCGCTCATATTGATTTATTTCGATTCACACTTTATACCTAATTCCATGTAGTCATTATGAAATTCCGAAAAAAAACCAATCATTTAAAAAGCCCGGAATCACTGAGGCGTATCCATGTTAATATATACGTTTGCGGTCACTCACCCTAAATCACTCTACCTACTCCGATGACTGGCTATAACTCTATCCCCAGCACATGGTCCAGTCGTCCTTCCTCGTCTGCAGCTTGACCACGATCCGGTACACGGCCAGCGCAGGGCCCAGCGGCAGGCCCAGCCCTTTCACGATGTCGCAGCGACGAGCCACGCAAAGGGCTTGCCCGTCTATCTCCTGGGAAACGATAGGAAAATCCGGGTTAGAGATTTTATAAATAACCGGCCAAGTGCGAGACGGACTCGCGCACGAAGGGTTCCGTACCGTTATCTATAAAAAAACCGCATAAAAATCACGTTAGTTGTATGGAAGCCACCCTTAATACTTATTAAATTTCTTTTGTTTTTTAGTATTTGTTGTTATAAGCGACTGTCTAGCTACGGTTCATGTGATACAGCCTGGTGACAGACAGACGGACGGACAGCGAAGCACCCATTTCTAGCACCGGTGCCAGTGCCGGGCCGGGGCGTGTTAAAAAACGGCTAAACGCGGTTTCCCTAACAATTTATGAAAAAAAAGAAACTGAGTCGTATGTATGCCTATGCCACACTGTCTAGCATAGTGAGTGGTAGGTTCTTCGTCATGACATGAACCATGTAAACATCAGTGTGTAATGAAATTGGAAATGGAACGGTTTCTAGTTTTCATTGCCCGGCTCCGGAAACGCGAACTTTCACTGACTCTTTTGACAGCAGCAAAGCCTCTTTCCTGAGCTAGTGGACACTTTACCGTGGCGAGAGAGGCTGCTC
This sequence comes from Argyresthia albistria, assembly GCA_963457715.1. NCBI lineage: Eukaryota > Metazoa > Arthropoda > Insecta > Lepidoptera > Argyresthiidae > Argyresthia > Argyresthia albistria. Next base: position 2,598,817 of record OY735256.1, read on the forward strand.
GTAATAACCTAAGCGCTCTCCCAATTCTCTTGTTTTGTTTCCGTAATTTGTAAGCAAATGGAGTATAGAAGCACTGGCCAAATGTGGGCACAGCTATGCCTCTGCCACCCCAAATGGGAATAGGTGTGACGCTATGATTTTAACCGACTTCCCAAAGAAGGAGGTTTACAATTTGTCCGGATGTTTTTTATTTTTGTTTTTTATGTGTCCCGATAGCGCCTAGATGGATGGACCGATTAGGAAAATTATTTTTTTGTTTGAAAGGGTTTACCTTCCCATTGATCCCATTGACACCAGGTCAGGATCTGATGATGGGATCCTGGAGAAATCGAGGGATTTTTGTGTTTTTAGTAATAAATAACTCATGCATTTACTGAGCACATATGGCCACCAGATCTGCTCAATACTAGGTACAAATACAATGCGTGGCTGACGGGCAGGCAACGCATAGCCTAAACCGGTGGACCTAGAGCCATGAAAGTTTGTACAGAGATTCCTTAGTGGCGTGGGGTAGCACTGAGATGGCATTTGACAAAATTAATTTCCCAAGGGGGGGGGGGATAAGGGGTTACAGTTTATCTCAATCTAATCAAATGGATGGTGGTAGTCGGTTTTTTCTAAAGTTTACTTTTTGTTTCAATTATTGTAAGCGAGCTCACCTGTTCCTTCAACACGGGCGCCGCCTCCGGATAATGCTCCATAAAGTATTCATACACATCGCCGCTCGTCCACTCAACCACATCGGACGGTATATTCTCATCTACCGCCACTTCTGACTTCACCGACGCTCGCTCCTGTTCGTGCGGCTTCAGGAACGGGTCTATTGAAGGGGGCGTAGTAGGTTTGGGGCTAATGGTCCGTTTGGGACTGAGGTTGGGGATGATGGCCGGGGAGCCGACGGCTGCGGGCCGGGACTCGAGGCAGTTGTTGCATTCCCACTGGTCCCAGGCCTTCAAGCGTTCGGGGATGCGCGGCGCGTGGCAGAGGGCGTGGTATGCGTCGGAACATAAGCTGCAGACTGTCAGGACTCCCTGGAAATGTGAAATAATAGTTTTATAACATCATGGACACAATAAATTCAAGGGTCAAGTGGTATAGACCAGAAGTCGTGTAAGAAGGAAGTGTATCTGGATAAGAAACCCATTGGCCGGCTTGCACGCATGCAATCGCAATTCTAAGGTCCCGCTCTCTAGGTACGTACGAGAAATCTCGGAAACTTTTTTGAGTAAAGTAAATGTAGGCCATTAATGTCCCCACCGAGGGGCACAGGCCTTTACTCGGACACGAGTAAAATTGAGCCATACTCCACCACGCTGGCTCAGCGCGGGTGGTGGTGGGGTGTCGGTGGCCAATCTGACTGTCAGAAGTTATCAGGCTGCCCTATAGGGCCTCTGACACAGCTTTACGACTACTACCACCGAGTAGCGATAGTAGCCGGGACCCAAGGCTATTGTGAAAGTGGACGAAAGGGGAAAGTGGGCGGATTGTACCGGAGGGGGCCTAACGTGTCACCCGAAACACGGAAACGCCCGAAACAAATGCATTTTTAACCCCACCGACGAAGGAGAAAAGCGGTGTTATAAGTTTAACATGTGAGTCACTCTGTGTGTCTATCTCTCAGCACGTGGAGCGTAAACAGGTGAACCGATTTGAATGTGTTTTTTTTTTAATTCGAAAGTAGCTTTCTTGGAGCTAGCTGTTATGGTACCATCGAGCGGTCTGATGATGGAATTCGAAGGTGGGAGCGGGAACCCTATGATGCTTACTAGAAAACCCATCGAATTTGGACTCATTAGACTCGTAATGACAAGACCTTTGAGATTATGGTACTATCGAGCTGATCTGATGATGGAGTGCAGAGCTCGATGGTGGGAGCTGGAACCCTGGGATGCTGACTTGTAAACCCATCGAGTTTGGGCTCATCAGATTCGTTGTGATGAGACCTTTTAATTTCACCTGATGATGAGACCTGGTGATGAAACTGGAAGACTGGTTTTATGCGGGGGCTTTTTAATGCTCAAGTTATTGAGTAAAATGCTAAAATCTCACCGCATCATTAGTCTCGCAGCAGACCACACACGTCTTGCAGTGCGGGCACTGCCAAGTGTTGTCCGGCCTCAGCTTTAAGATCCCAGACCCCGCTTGCAGACAGCTTACATGGGCCTTGTTACTGCAGTCCCGACATTCCACCAACTTGTCATTTGATCCCCGGGTCTTCTGCACCAGACACACTGAACATACGCCTGAGGTCTCAACTGCAGAGTCATCATGCTCTATTTCTATATCGCTTCCGTCTAGGGAATGGCTGATGGACTGACTTTCGGAATGTACGTCACGATCTTCCTTGTCTTCTTTAGTTGAGTTGGAGTTCTTCTTGATTGTACTCTTGTTGAGGGAGCCGACTGGTCGCCCCCGTTTTCTCTTGCTTGGCAGGTTATTGTCGGAGGGATCGAAGACCTTTTTAGCCATTTTGCGTCTTTCGCCGACTCGCACTCCTGAGTTTTGTGAGGAGCAGCTGTTTTTTTTGACAGTGGTCGGATATTGTCCTTTCCTGGGTCTGCCCCTCATGCGTTGTGGTGATGACCTGCAGGAGGAGTTGGCAGAAGATGTCAGCTGGAACGGAAAGAGTAAGATTGTAGAGCTCGTCTAAGCTGAAATGACGCGCCCCACTCCTTGGTTTTGTATTTACTAGTCATACAAAACCAAGGAGTGGGGCGCGTCATTTCATCTCTAGTTAAGAATGTATGAAAATAATATTTGATAAGTGGAATGAATGAATGATGAGCTCGCCTTTGTACATATCTCTGTAAATGTTACGTGTTTTTGTCCAATAAAGAGTATAAATGAAATGAAATTAATCATTACAAGGTGCGCTTTTTCGTGTGGGGTTGTAGAGGCAAAGATATGCATAAGCATATATATCCTTCTTTATTAAATAACTGGGTCCATCGCAACTAACGAAATATTTCTTAACATAGTTTTTAACAGGGGCCGGATTCTGAAAGCTAATCGCATATCAATAGCTATAGCGAGAGCGCGAAATATCGGTTTGTTTGTAGCCGGCGCGGTTGGCAAGCCAAAACCACAGATACTATAATATTATACTAATATTAGATAGACCACCTAGAACAAAATATGACACCGGCGTAAACTGAGATGCTACGGAACCTTCTTTAGTTCGAGGCCATTATCGCTTGGTGCAACACCATCAAAAAATTGCAAATACCACGAGGTGGCGCTAAGATATATATAGGATTTATTCTAAGATTAGCGCCACCTAGAAGTATGTTAACTGAAACCATGGCGTTTAAAGTACAAATCTTAGGCCGGGACTCCACCAAAGCGGAGATGTGGAATATTTGTATGCAAGATGGAAACAGCTCACATCTCCGCTTCCATCGCGCCATACAAATATTCTGTGAGAATATATACTTCTACCTGCATGCGAAATAAATCAGTCTAACACGTAACCTTGTTTCATTGACATCTCCGCACATCTCCGCTTTGGTGGAGTCCCGGCCTTACTCCTCACGCCATCTTTTTTTTACGAAGGGTTACTAATTCTAATTTGTATAAGATGAGCACCTGTGCCAAAACTAAAGCAATTTTGAGCCCTCGCTATACTATAGCCACGGTCATACAATTCGCTTGCAGAATGACAGCCCACCAGCACAAGATAAATTAATAAATGTTACCTTTGTGTTGTTAGAATCGGCATTGTACTCAAACTTGAAGCTATCAGAGCTATCAGGGTCGTGGTCAGCCGGACCCAGAGCCAAGTTCCCATTTGGCAGCTTCACAAGACTTCCAGAATTCAACTCCTTTTGAATTATAATCTCAAGGAGTTTCTTGGCATACTTCGGCTCTTGTACTGCTGCAGCTTTGACTAGGTCTTCAAAAGCGATACCGTTTTCAAGGTAGCTCTGGTCTTGGTAGATGAGGGTTGCGATGGCTGATGTGATGATTCGTCTTTCGCTGGATGCTATTGACGCCATTTCTGTAGAGAATGAGCAGACTTAATTATTTTTTTCTCTTCACTGCCTACCTGTCTATATCGCCAACTTTCTTTTGTTTAATTTTTCATAGGTTTTGAACAAGCCATAAGGTGTTCTGTTTCAGCTCCGTGGTCTAGTGGGTTTCTAAATAATCAATTATACAAACAAACCACCCCAAGACTCGCCCGGACCAAAAGTGCCCATAACGCTGGCTGCATTACAGCGCTGCACGGCGAGCGAAATCCTCTGGGCCAGGAAAGACCCGGAGTGGTTGTCAAAACCTCGGTCCCTCAAAAAGGTGGCCGGGTGCGGGTCGGACTTGCCCATGAAGGGTTCCGTAGTAGCAAGTAATTGTAAGATTGGATGTTGTGTTGTAACTTTGTTTTTCATAGTGTTTGTATGAATGACAAAGTTATCTTTGCGGTTTATAATAAATGATTAATATCTTAAAAAAAAAGTATAACAATGATGGCTCATTATTAGCTGCCAAGTAGCACCTCTACATATTATACATGATTGATATATCTAACACTCAACCCCACTAATTGCCACATATTGAAACATCAAGTTTATAATATTAAACATTCTAAAAGTGGTATCTAGAATAACAGCCATTGTTTGCAAACAAATATTTTATACTATGCAAGAGGTGCAACGGCCTTATCTAGAGGGCATTATTGGAAATTATTATGGCAGAAAAAAGACCATACTGTGTCTTTAAATGAAATAACATTATAAGGTGTCCCGGGTCCAGTGTACAACTTAACTTAGCAAGGCTGAAAAATAAATACCAACCTTCGGTTTGTTGTGAATTTTTCCTCCACTTTGCAGCGTTTCGATAACTCACATTATCTTTGTAATCGACTTTCAAAATACTTTTTTCCTTCACACACTTTTGCAGGTCAGATTTAGTATCTTTTGGTGAGACTTTGTGGCACTTGAGCATATGCTTGCAAATTCGGTTTATGTCGGGCCGCGATTTCTGTGAGCGTAACTGGTCAATAGTATCAAGAATAAGCTTCTTATTCTTTATTGCGGACATCTCTGAAAGCAAGAAAGGAATGGTTTTAAAATAAAATGCAGTTGAGCGAAATGTTAGCAAATTATTTTCGATCGCTTACCTCATGAGACTCATGCCGATGTTGGTTTCGGGGCTTTATATACCGCGCACTATTTAGGAAGAAATTACAGACAAGTTAAAATTAGTGTCTGCAACAATAAAGATCGGGAATTAAATTTTCAAAGGAAAAGAAAATTTGTTGAAAAACACCCCCTAGTCAGTCGAAGCGAGCGACTCTCTCTCTCCCTCCCTCGTCCCGTGTGCCTCGAACTTTAATTGCGTTTGGTTTTTAAATTGACACGTCAATAATTTTCGTGATGTGAACTGTTTGTGCGTCTGTAGATTTGTGGAAGTCCAGGCGAACCGTAGAATCATTCATACAATACAAATAATGAAAATCAATAATTGCTGATTGCAATTGCTGATCCAAATCACCCACGCCATCGCCACGAAGAACCTGATATAGCGCGGGGCTTTCCGCGTTTCGTTCAATAAACAACCTCCTTAACACACACAGAGTCATTGCTACTGTCACCTCACCACTCACTGTCAGTTGTTCCCTTGTCTGTGGTTAGGGTTACCAGTAACAAGAAACAAAATATCCGGGATTTTCTTCACAGTCATATCATACATAACTCATAACATAAATTACTTAATTTTTTTTTTGACGTGACAACGTCTTATAAATTGGTTTGCCGGGTGACACTTCAAGAAACTGCGTTACGCTCCGCTCACGTTATGCGCTCACAATGAGAGCGAGTGAGAGGCACGCGTCCCTTCCACTCGGGCATGGTTAGCCCGCCTAAGAGCGAGAGAGACAGACATAAAAAGTGAAAGGCACGCGTCAAATATAATTCTTTGTATAAATAAATGTTTTAAATTGTTACTATTATTTCATCCTTCTTCCTACTATACGAATGAATATTCACATTAAAATTATTTTACCACTCAAAGTCGTTGTCACGTAAAACTTTCGCCCGTATACCGACTTTACAGGCAACCAATTTTTTTTTGACGTGACAACGTCTTATAAATTGGTTTGCCGGGTGACACTTCAAGAAACTGCGTTACGCTCCGCTCACGTTATGCGCTCACAATGAGAGCGAGTGAGAGGCACGCGTCCCTTCCACTCGGGCATGGTTAGCCCGCCTAAGAGCGAGAGAGACAGACATAAAAAGTGAAAGGCGTGAAATTGTACGCAAATGTATTGCAAGTTATTGTATGTATATTTGTATATAAATACGTATGTATGTGTAAAGGTAAAAATAAAATTTTGTTAATATGAAATTCAGTGCGAGATTCTTTGTATAAATTAATGTTTTAAATATAATTCTTTGTATAAATAAATGTTTTAAATTGTTACTGTTATTTCATCCTTCTTCCTACTATACGAATGAATATTCACATTAAAATTATTTTACCACTCAAAGTCGTTGTCACGTAAAACTTTCGCCCGTATACCGACTTTACAGGCAACCATTTTTTTTTGTGATATTGGACTTTAGCGAGGTCATGGTGAAATCTAGCATTTTGGGCACCCTGCCAATTAACGACGGCGGTGATGAACTCAAGGATATTTTTATTGAGTTAATAATAAAATATTATTTCGTTCGTTCGTCCTGTTCCACTATTTCCCACACTTCTGAGGAAAACTTCAAAAAATGGCATTTTGTTATGAAAGTGAAGGTGCTGCTGCTGACTGAACAAAATGTTTCAATCAAACGAAAACAAGATACAATAGTATACAAAGTTTATTGTTGAATAATGGAAGCTACGATTGTGTCATAACATAAAGGTTCTCTCACTTACGACGGAGCCAAGAATGGTTTTTACAATACTGGGTAGCCTGCGTGCTGCGCGCTGCCGGCCGTCATACGTTCGAGCGGTGTTTTATTCGTCAGAACCTCAAGCTTCGCTGACAAAAGCGGGAAAAGTCGTGAACGTAGCCATCATCGGAGCTCCTAACTCAGGGAAAAGCACTTTGATCAACAAAATCGTCGAGAGAAAGGTAATGTAACCTACAAACTTTTAGGTTATATTGAGTACTGAATATTTTAGATATCACTTAATACTAACGCAACATCTATGGAACAAGATGGTGGTTATATATCTGTAGTCGCTGTTGCAATAGCCTTGCCATAAAGTTTTATTAACTGTAGTACCATGTGATTCCCCCTCTCTATTTGACTTTGGCGGACAAAAATTTGTGGTAAGACATGATAGAAGTCATAACTTAATTTATTCTTCTTATAGTGCTTCTCCAATCCTGGAGGTTGGTGCTTCATACTTCACTCAGTTCTTCGTCAAACACATTAGCTGTTCTATGCTGGCAGCTTCCATTCATTCCCTGATGTTATGGAGCTACAACTCCCTCTTTCTGTTAACTTTTCTTAATTTTGTATGTATTTCAGATATGTCCGGCCTCAAATAAAGTCCATACTACCACCAAGCTAGCCAGAGCTATGTGCTTCCACAATGACACACAAATTGTGTTTCTTGATACACCAGGAATTGTTACTGAAAAGGAACAGAGAAAGTACGTATAGGTAGTTTGTAAAATCTTAAAGTAAAGTAAAATGTAAAATTGTACTTGTGCAAATTCCATTTTGCACAAGCAAGCATGGTTGTCGGCAAAACGGTATACAGCACAATTGGAACTGCCACATGATGTAGATGCCCATACCATACCATAGCCATACAGTTTTTGCACCAATTTTTGCAGGTATAATAAATAGTTACAACTTCTATGGCATTGCGTTTCAATGATGACATCTGTGGTGTTGCTTTTTGAGGCTCCGCCTTCCAAGTAAGATGTCCCGGGTTGGAATCTCCAGGTCTAAGATTTTTAATATGTGTGTGACTTCACTGTTATGTTTATATTTGGTCCTATGTTTACATTATAAAATTCTGCTTATTCCTAAAAGTATTTCTTCATATCTCTCACTGTTCATGGTTATAATATTATTCTATCATTACTATTATTTTAAAAACTGGTTAAAAACTAAGTTGTTATGTGATTTTCAGGTATAATTTACCAAAAACCATGATTGAAGCGTGCCACAAGAGCTTGAGGTGTGCCAATGTCGTCGGAGTAGTCCACGATGTGGCCAACAGATGGACCAAGGATCGGATTCACAATGACGTCATCACAATGCTAAACCTAGTGGAGGAAATACCCAGTTTCCTGATTTTGAACAAGGTAAATGAAATAGGAGAAAAAGATGATTACTAATTTATTTGTCCTTTTCAAAGATTTTAATTCTTTGATAACAAAACTGACGAACTATTGTAGGTAGTATAATCTAGATTAATTGGATCTATTTTAATCTACACTAAATTAAATTCTTAATTTCTTACACCACAAATAAATATCAATGGGATACAAGATGAGCTTCAAGCATCTCAAATATGAGGTCTTTCCCATATATCAGTTTTTATATAGATTTCTTATTTTATTTATTTATACAAGTTATTATCCTCCTCTGCTTTCAGGTTGACCAGTTAAAGTCCAAAAAGCAACTGTTATCTGTGATCCATAAACTCACCAACGGGAGAATAGCTGGCAACCCCATTCCCGGGCGGAGGAGGGAGGCAAGGACAACAGAGGAAGAAACCGGATATAGCAAGTTTTCTGATGTGTTTCTAGTCTCAGCATTGAAAGGGGATGGAGTAACGGATATTAAGGTAAGATCAATCAATAACGAATTAGATTAATTTCGCCAATGTTTTGTAGATTTTATTGTATTCGGACAGGTTCTCTTGAGAATCTGGAAATGTAAAAAGCCCCACTCACGATGCAATCTGACTAGCAATTTGTTGCCTTGCAACAACAGATTGCGATGTAAAAGGCAGACTCACGATGCAACCTGCCCATTTACAATGCAATCTGTTTCAGGGCAACTAATTGCAGCAACTAATTGCTAGTCAGATTGCATCGTGAGCAGACTAGGGTCTTTTAGTGTTGATTTATTATCGAAAGAGGCGTCGTTCTAATATAACGCGACCACGTGATTATCGCAAGTTTGCGCGAATTTATAAGTCGTCTATAATTATGGGGTATTTTTGGGTAACCTACTACTGACTATCATTGGCGTCATTTTTAGGGTTCCGTACCCGTAGGGTGCCAAACGGGACCCTATTACTGAGACTTCGCTGTCCGTCTGTCGGTGTGTCTGTTTGTCTGTCACCAGGCTGTATCTCATGAACCGTGGTAGCTAGACAGTTGAAATTTTCACAGATGATGTATTTTTGTTGCTGCTATAACAACAAATACTAAAAAACAAAATAAATTTAATATTAAGGGGGCTCCCATACAACTAACGTAATAACTAGGTAGATAATAGTAGGTAATGATCTCATTGTTATAAAGTTAACCATTTTATGATATTTTATTTTATGATATTTTATTATTGTGCAAGTTAGATGTAAGATATTGCAGTGCCCTCACTGGGTTCATTGTCGGTTCTCAAATTCTATATATATATATCACCATATACCACCACAATGTCGCAATAAACGTTTTGAGTTTGAGTTTGAACGTGATTTTATTGCGGTTTTTTTTTATAGATAATGGTACAGAACCCTTCGTGCGCGAGTCCGACTCGCACATGGCCGGTTATTTTAATTCGCGGCCACCAATATCTTTATCATTATTTGGTAGCAGTATCATTATGTATTATATTTAACTGGTTGAATGTTCGCGTTTCCGAGAACAAAAGATTCGCCATTTGAGAGGAAGCATTGTTGTAAACCATTCCGAAGCTGAGATAATAGAACTTTAAGTAACATTTTTTGTACTGAAAAAACTTTAAAGTGAGAATCTCTGCCCCGAAATGATTTAGCACTCCATAGTAAGTAAGATTAGCTTATTTAAGTTAAGTTTTTGATCTGTGGCTTCTATCGTGTGTTGCCACAATAATTTCGCCAATGTCACGTGATGAGATTGCTCTTTCAAAATTTATAACTGTCATGAGTGGCCGCCAATACTCAAAATCAACGAGCGACAAATCATCATCATCATCATAGTTTGCAGAGCGAATAGTTGTATTTCTATGATCATAGTCATCAAATCATCTCGAGACATTATAATTTCCAGGTTCTCAAATGAGAACCTGACCACTTGACACTGGCAAAATTAACCTCAAAAGAGGTTAGGACGCCATTAATAAAAAGAAGAAGAAGACCAAACTCTATGGAAACGTCAGAACGACGCCAACATTACCCAATGCCATTTTGGGTCAGCCAGAGAACTATCAAAATACTCTCATTCTCGTTACAGGAATACCTTCTTAACAACGCGAAAGCCGCCAACTTTCAATACCCACCCGAAGAATGGACCGACCAGAAGCCAGAAGCCCTCATAATCGAATCAGTGCGAGCGATATTCCTCGATTTTCTCGCTCAGGAGATACCATACAATGTCAAGCCAGTTTTAGAGTACTTTGAAGAGAAAGATGGAGATAGAATAGTTTGTGTTGTGTCTGTAGAGTGTCCATCAGAGCGGTTAATGAGGTTGATTAGCGGCGCAGGCGGCGGTAGACTACAACAGATGAAGTCTAGTGTGCGCGCGGACTTGACCGCAATGTTTAAAAAACCAGTCACAATTGATATTGCGTTAAAAGTCAATAGGGCACTGGAGGAATAAGTGTTATAGTTGGGCTGGATTTTAATAACGAAACGTTAACTTTTACTCGAGAGTATCTTCTAATTTTTCATAGACACTAGTCGGGGATAACTTGTATCACACCTCGGACACTCCATAGAACGCTCGTAAAATAATCATCTATTACTACTACATAACCAAATGATATTTGTATACGAGCAAATGTGTGCGTAAACTTTGCTAGGGCTGGTGGCGCGGCAAATGCGGCGATATTTAGTATACGCGTCGTCACTCGTCAAGCGTTCAGCCCTGTCTATTGATTCTTTAACCAATCCTTTGACGCCAGGGGTGGGGTGCGGTATCTGAATCAGCGCAGGGAAGGGAGTGGCCGTACTGTACGGAGTACTATTTTATCTCTTCTGTGCTTGTATGACAAATGATAGTTCAAAATGAGGCGATCACCTCATTGTCAATTGCCATATAATTTATCCCCGGGATAGTTAGGGCGTGGACAGACGATGACGCGCCCGCTCCGAAGACGCTGCTAAGCCTCGCTCTCACCGCCTTGCACCGATTTGTATCTTAATGCTCGTTAATAAGTATCTTAATACATCGGATGAAGCGGGCGCGGCGTCGTCGGAGCGGGCGCGGGGCGGGTGCGATGAAAACCATCCGATGTAATAAGAAACTTATTAATGAGCAATAAGACACAAATTGGTGCAGGGCGGTGAGAGCGCGGCTTAGCGGGCGCGGGGCGGGGCGGAGCGGCGACGGAGCGGGCACGCCGTTATTCTAGTAAGTATAACTTTTTGCTGGTGAAATCCACACAGTATGACTCTTTTATCCAAAGAAAAGGAATAGCAATGGGGCAGCGCAAGACATACATTTGAAAGAGACGGCTCAGAGAGCGTCGGCAGTAGACGGTATAATTTAAAGAGTAAGTGAGATGCCAATAATAGGGCCACCACTGTCTGTCCCTTTCTTTAATTGAACGGTAGTACTTACTACGTAAGGTAATAAATTATTATAAATCAGTACTTGATTTTGTTTGATTGAATGTTATCCAGTAAAGTCACGTTTTGGCAGTTCACGCCCATGAAGTTTTAACCCCTAACGCATAGGTAATAGAAGCGGTTTTCCTAGGTGCAACTTGAACGCTTTGCTTGCACGCAACAGTTGACTTTTATTACCTACGCATTAGGGGCTAAAACTTCATGGGCGTGAACTGTCAAAACGGGCCTTTTATTTTGTGAAGACTATAGGTACTTATATTAGATGGGTATGGAAAGTTTTACACTGGCATAGTCCTGAATTCGGATCTACCGGACACGAAGCTATTTCAATATCCAGCCAGGCGGATCTTTAAAAAGTTTAATAGACCAAGATACTTTTTAACCATCACAACGTTACGTAACGATCGCCTCTACTCCTGTCCAACAGTGGAGTCTCAAGGAACTACAAAGAGACAGTACTCTACAACTTAACCGAACCGCAACTTTGTAAAGACTTGTTTACTTACAACACAGTTACAGTTTAGATGCCGCGCGCGGTGGCAACTTCAGGGCATTTAAGATAGGTTCAAACTTACCTTCACTTTCGACGGTTCTTATTCCAACCCAGATAAGGCGTCTAGTTGTGTAGGAATGGTGTAGCTTAGTGTGCACGAGGGGTAGGTACTATCTTCAGAGTAAGTGCATAGTAATTTAATGTAAATTACGGGAGCCGGTGCACATTGTACTTGACACTATTTGCGCGAGGTTCCTGTTTCAATGTGTGCCGTATTTCTAGTGGGATAAGGATATGTTTGTGTTTGTTAAAGTATGGACTTTCAACTTGTGACCGGTAACAAACTTATGCTTCTTGGATTTGAAGGGCAGCTATACCTATCAAGATCTTAAAATGGGAATTTTATCTTGCGAAAGTCACGACCAGTTAACCCAACCAATGCGAAAGTCACGACCAGTCAACCCAACCAATGCACTTTGATAATCCGTTAGATTATTTTAGAGAGTCCGTTAGACTGTTTCGAACACGAGTTATTCGAATTTACGCTTAACTCTCGTCTAGCTTGTCGACCTTAGATGATGCATACCTATACCTTAGTATCTATTTATATATTATATTTTGTTTTTATCTGTATTTATGTATTTATTAGTAAGTAGTCTATTATTTTAATATTTATCGTTGTGCACTTATGTAGGTCTACCTTTTATTAAATTATCCTCTCCATCCTAGGTTTGCTGGAAGAGATCTCTTATTAGTGATAAGCTCGCCTTTGTACATGTTTTTTCTAATATTAAGTGTCTGTATTATGTTTTCTGTGCAATAAAGTATAAAGTATGCATAATCAACGAGTCCAAACTTTGACGGAAGATCAAACTTTTATTGTATTCGGGATTTAAAGCACACTTTATTTGGGTCTGAATTCGGCTATTACTCGCAGAAGGGGTATCAGAACGAGATCGCGACCTATCGATGTATTCCAAAAGGCGCCTGTAGCCTGTTGGAATACCCTGTACATTTTAGCCCAGTTTCCAAAAATACCCCTCTATACAACTCCTTTCATAGTTAGATTAGCAAAGCAAGAAAACTCGCATTGAGGGGTATGTAAGTTTTCAACTCAATGTGCCGTACAAAGGCAAGCTTATCTCTAAAAAGAGATCTCTTCCTCTTGTTTTTTTTTTGTTTTTAATTAATTCAAGCCCGTCACGTGCAGCCATCCAATCACTTGCCGCTGTTTTGAATCAATCATAACTTTTGAACAGCGCCTACGAAACCAGCCGTGGTGGGCAAGGCTGATAAGGTCTCGGAACTGTAATGTTATTGTTATTATTATTTATGGCACAAGCTGATGCGTGCACATCAGTTCACATTGCACTGCACTTGTTTTATAAAATTGTCAAGTCTATTTTTAAAACTGGTCTGTTCTTTCGGTTATTGTCTCAGTGGAATAGGTACATACAATAGCTGTTTCATAAAAACCCCTAGTTATTGACAATGCACTTTCCACGAAAGTGGTGTGTATCTAACATAAACTACTCTCAAGCAAAACCTTTTAAGACAACAACTCCTCGAGAATGTGAACAATCCCGAGTATTGAGGGCGTTTGTGATTTTGTATCGTGAGTGTTTATTGAAGAGCACTTACCACGAGGGCCTGTCTTTGCCTGTCTTTTTGAGTTGTTTCCACTCCGATTGTTGGGGCAACCTACGAATGGACTTTCCGAGCATAAGTTGATGTAAAACTCTCTCCCTCAGACAGATCATATTGTTTATAACACAGCATCATGCCTTTTTTCATACGGGGTGGCAAAGCACAACGAGCACACTTTTTAACCACCGCCCGACGAAGGAAAAAGGAGTTTTATAAATAAGGGGAGTACAGCAGTAATAATGCGCACAGTCTCGACTGTTTGTGTCTGTGTTTCTGTCTCTCAGCACGGGGAGCGTAAACAGGTGAACTGATTTGAATGTTGTTTTTTTTATTCGAAAGTATGTTTCTTGGAGCTGCTTCTTATGGTCCCATCGAGCTGGTCTGATGATGGAGTTCGAAGGTGGGAGCGGGACCTATGATGCTTACTAGTAAACCCGTCGGATTTGGGATCAATAGGTTCGTTGTGACAAGCCTTTTGGGAATATGGTACCATCGAGCTGATCTGATGATGGAGTGCGAAGATCGAAGGTGGGAGCTGGAACCCTGGGATGTTTACTAGTAAACCCATCGAGTTTAGGCTCATTAGATTCGTTGTGATGGGACCTTTTAATTTCACCTGATGATAAGACCTTTTGAATCTTTTGATGAAACTGGGAGACTGGTTTTCTGCGGGGGTTTTTTAATGCTAAAGTTATAGCTATACTAATTCAATGCCCCATTTTGCGTGATTGAAAATAATTATTGAAAAAAGTGCATTACTTTACTGAATTTAAAGTGCGATCACTCCTGAGTTATCATTCTGTCTGATCGATTTAAAAAAACCCGGGGTCTGTAAAAAAAAATACTGGAGAACAGCTTGCTTCAGTGCGTCCTGAAATTGTGATCTGAGATCAGATCCGGTTTTGAGTTTGAGATTTGAGAGCCATTCCCACAGCAATTGGTACCTATATCGCTTTAGCCATTCAGGATGTTTGAGGCCAGAGCATAAGCGGCACTTTGATTGAGCATCAGTATGTGCATTCGACCCTAAGATACCTACTTTGTGAATAGCTATAGTGAGCGCGTGTAGGAACTTATTAAACTAAGTAACAATAACGTAGTGTAGCCTTTGAACGGCAGCGTATTTGACGAAGGTTCACAATAAAAGCTTTCAAGATGATACTTCAACCGCTCTGTGCCCATCAAGGACAAGACACTTATTTCAAGAGTTTTATCGAACTTCTTGTGTCTAAAGAGATAATGACCGAGGGATCGTAGACGGTCATTGTTTTATAACGCGTCTGGTCGAAAGTTAGGTATCTTAAGTATCTATACTTAATTATTTGGTGTTTTAATACAACTGCTGTCTTAGCGAATGCACAAACGGTTTCTCAAGTGCATGGTATCGGTTAAATTAGCAATTGAATTTGTGGTGGAATTGGTTGAAATTTGGACAAAATTATTAAATAAATATAATAAAATGAAGTACCTATAGACTTTTTTAGAAATTAGAAATTATTTTTATGCAGATAGCTCACACTGCATCGCGGCCCTACGTCCGTCGCTGCAGCAGAAAAGTGTGAAAAAGTGTGGTTTTTATCAACTGTGTTTTTTATCAAGTGTGCCTTTTTATCAAAACCACTGATTATTTATAAAATGTCAAACGTTCAGTTTTTATTTTTAGGTAGGTGTATTGATTACCGATCTTGAGATTTTTTTTTCTGGATTCAGATGTGTCTCAAACTGCTGGAATAACTTTTTAAAGATGGGCATTTGAGGAGGGGAAGCGCCTTCAAAATAATTTTCAAACATTTCACGCGTAAAGTTGTGGGACGCGCGAAAAATATATACTTATGTACTTATATCAGATCTAAAAAAGCCGTTAAGTGTGTGTCGAACTTGCACACAAAGGTTCCGTAGCTACAAAATGAACACGAAAACAACACGTCACTTCATTTTCATTTATACTTTATTGCACAAAAACATAAAAAATACACGTATAATTTACAGAAAGATATGTACAAAGGCGAGCTTATCTCTAAAAAGTGATTTCTTCCAGCAAACCTAGGCATGACAGGAATAAATACAGATAAAGAGAGGGAAGTCAGTGCACAAATGACTAAAACTAATGACAAGTATGAATAAATATAGATTTCTACTTATAAAATATTATAATACTCAATATGCAAATATATACACCTACATACGTATATACACCTACATACGTATATACAAAATTAACAATAATACATACATACAATATTTATCACTTGTATGACGACTCACTTTAGTTCTGTGCTTCAGAAATTATCTGAAAATACAGACAGGTCGAAGGACAGCGGAATAGGGCCCGTTTCGTTTGACCTTCCGATACTGAACCCTAAACAGGAGTTGTGAAAGCTCTTGGGATTTCCTAAGGCTACCTGAATAATTTAAGGGTCAAAATTAATTTGCGTAATCCCTAATCCTCGTAGGCTTAGTATGAGTCAGCGATAAGTACTAACAAAACTAACAAAATAATACATGGTAAACTTTTCGAGTAAACTACATAGAAAGAATAACCGGCCAAGTGCGAGTCGGACTCGCACACGAAGGGTTCCGTACCATTATCTATAAAAAACCGCAAAAAAAAAAACATTTTGTATGGGAGCCCCCCTAAATATTAATTTAATTTTAATTTAATTAATTAATAATTAATATACCCAATATATTGTGAACATTTTAGGCGTCTATTGCTACCATTATCAATACCGAGCAAAAATGAGCAAAAAAATCATGTTAGTTGTATGGGAGTTATAGCGGGAACAGACATACATATTCTGTGAAAATTTCAACTGTCTAGCTACCACGGTTCATGAGATACAGCCTGGTGACAGACGGACAGACAGCGAAGTCTCAGTAATAGGGTCCCGTTTGGCACCCTTCGGGTACGAAACCCTAAAGAGGTACCACACAATACATAACATTTACAATTAATTACATTTCGAACCGGTGAGGCCTTTGCCCAGCCGAGGGACACCATATCGGCTAAGTAAAAATAAAACGTTTTCACACAAGTATGTGCATTTGTTAGTACAATAATGTACAATCTTATATGGCCCCACACTCGGATACCCGCGTCGTGGGAACCAAAAACAGCGACGTAACAAACATGTAAAACATCAAACATTCTGGAGGAAACCTTCATTACTCCGCGCAGTATCTACTTCCACTTATACCTCCATCGACACCGTCTCCTACCCAACATAGTTTTCTGGAAGAAATCTCTTATTAGAGATAAGCTCGCCTTTGCACATGTTTTTATTGTTCCGACTTCCGATCCTTAAAAGAAAAAAAAAGGAACCCTTATAGGATCAAGTTCAAGTTCAAATTTTTTATTGACCATAAAATCATACATATTACTTAGTCAACGTCAATATAATATTAATATTTATGTATACTACCGCCCGTTCGGAAGTTGTGGGCTTAGGGATGGAGCAAAGAAGGGCAAGAAACTCCCCCGTACCTCTTTTAAAATATCAGAGCCTTAAAAATATAATGTTATGTATTTCTACTTAAGTCTAAGGAAATACACCGAGGAGAGACGTACTGACTCAGTCCATCGCCCCTCTTTGGATTTCTGTGCGCTGAGATGGTAAAGACCATGCAGTTTTGTCATCTAAATATTCTTTTACGCTGTACTAAGACTTCTTCAATAGGCCGTTTTTGACATAGTTTTTGAACCTCCTGCCTGGTAGGTTGCTTCATTAGGTATTTTATTATAAAAACTAACACCCTTATAAGAGTGAGCAACCTTACTGAGTCTGAACGCGGGCATAGCAATCTTATTTCTATTTCTAGTGCTAATACTATGATTATGACCTAAAGTCTGTAAATGTTTTTTCTGGTGTACATGATATTTTCATAAATGTATTGACAGGTAACAGTAAGTATATTGATATTTTTGAATTTGTCCCTTAGTGATTGCATCTAGTTAATAGATAGCCCGAATGGCCCTTTTTTGTAAGACAAATATTGTGTTTATATCTGCCGCTCTCGCCCAAAGCAGTATTCCGTAAGACAAATACTATGGAAATAACTAAAGTAAATCGATCAGTTCGTTGTCCGTCCGTCTGTCCGTGTGTCACGAGTCGACCTTTATATCAAGAACGCGTGGATGTATCAAGCTGATATCAATTGTGCAAGTCTGTGGTTGCATAGAACTGTGAAAAAAGTGGCTAAGTGCGAGTCGGACTCGCCCATGAAGGGTTCCGTAGTATCATGTAATTATTAGACTGGATTTTTGTGTTGTAACTTTGTTTTTCATAGTCTTTGTATGAATGACAAAGTTATCTTTGCAGTTTTATATTGAGATACACAGCATATATTTTTTATAGATTACTCTCTTACTTTAAAAGTTAGAGGGGGGGGGACACAATTTTTTCCACTTTGGATGGGTCTCTTTAAAGATTGACTTTGAGGAAAAATGGTTTTAGAAACCTCCACTTCATTTTTGAAGACCTATCTATAGACACCACAATGTAGGTTTGATGAAGAAAATTTTTTTTTGGTTTCAGTTTCATGTATGGGGAACCCCGCTTAATTTTTTTTTTTTCAGTTTTTGTATAAAAATCCTAAAGCGGTTCATCTACGTACCAAGTTTCAACTGTGTAGTCCTAATAGTTTTGGAATAAAGTTGCTGTGGCATACAGACGGACGGACAGACAGACTTGACGAAACTATAAGGGTTCCTTGTTTCTCTACGGAACCCTAAAAACGAACTTCTAGGTCAACGCAATCGAACGCTACGACCGTTTATGCTGTAAAATTGTTGGATTTTCATAGTAATCGCAATGGACCCAAATAGGCCTACAATCATGAAATTTGGCACAAAGCAAGGTCTTATAGCACAATTAAAGGGAAAATCTGAAAACTGCAAACTGTCTTTCTGCATAACTATGTAATTTTGTTTACATGGATGACATCATACTTTAGTTTTTATGTGGAAACCTAATAACACGTGTTACGCTCGGCTCTCCAGGTGTGATCGGAACCCTTGGTGTGCGAGCGAGTCCTGCTCGCACTTGACTGTTTATTTTCTATAACACCTAAGATAGTTTTTTTTTGTTCCGTGTGTTAGACGCCTGCCACGCAAAACAGAGTAAACCTATTGAATAATTGGCTAAAAGTGGGCACCCTGTGCCTCTGCCACCCCGTATAGGAAAAGGCGTGACGCTATGCCGTTGTTGTAGTTGGATCTAGTCTAGACGGACAATGTTATTGCGAAAATTTTGATCTGACAAATCAGCTTTGTAACTTATACATACGTAAGTTTTATAAGTTTGTACTTTAATATTATCCAAGAGTGGATAAACAAGGACAAGGATCAAGAAAGGTTGTACTAAAAATGTTTTGTCCCTGGAGCTTGCAGAGGAAAACCAGATAAGTATATTATATTTTTCTTTGCTGAAATATTTTCTTTTACGTCTTTCTCCGGACCTCGTAATTGAGTTTTATTTAAGCATTTTGTATCAAGTAGCATTTTTAGGGTTCCTTATCTGAAAGGTGCCAAACGGGATCCTATTACTAAGCCTTCGCTGTCCGTCTGTCTGTACGTGTACAAGGTGTAAATGAATTAACGCAAAATGAGAAACTGCTTTGTTAGAGACATCATTCTCAGCAACTTTGATTATGAAACCGATTTGATCAGAGAAACTTTATTTTTCACTTCCCAGTACATTTTGGCCTGAGTGTATCAGATAATTTGTATGGAGAAGTGAAAAAAAAGTTGCTCTGATCAGATCGGTTTCATAATGAAAGTTGCTCAGAATGATGACCCTAACAAAGCAGTTTCTCATTTTGCATTACTTAATTCATTTACACGTTGTATAGGTAGTAGAGAGTTGAAATCAGAGGTGTATGTCTGATGCAGCTTCTGCAAAAAATAATAAACTGCAAGCAATTTTGAATCTTCAAGACGACCTCCGTGGCGCTGTAGTTGCTCATCTGCCTACCATGCGAGAGGTCCCGCGTTCGAATCCCGGCTGGGAACAAAAAAGACAGGGTCTTGGATGTTTACATGTTTGTGATGTCGCTGTTTCTGGTTCCCACGACAAAGGGTATCCTAGTGTGGGAAGCAATGTGCCTGTATGTAAATGTTTATGTTAAAAAAAAAAAAGTGTTATTTGCTGAACAGTAATACGGAACCCTAAGTGTGTCTGTCTCGCAATAGACCGTATTTTTAGGATTTATGTGTCTTTACATCGTGGGGAAACCGTCATTACTCCACAGCTGCGGCGATGGGCTAGCCCCTGTCACGCAAAATGGAGTATTGAATCACTGGCTAAAAGTGGGCACAGTTGTGCCTCTGCCGCCCCGTATGGGAAAAGGCGTGACGCTATGTTCGTTTTGTTTGTTATGTGTCATGTCTTGTACATGTATTCCGCAATTCCAATCATTTACACATCTACACGATTTGGACCCTGGTGAACACGAAAGTTCTGTGTGTCGTGAAATTTTAAACAATGTGCTTCGTAAGTTTCGTAACTAGTGAATAAGTGAACGACATTTTTAAGCACACTTTGTTTCGCGTCGCGCTTACTCGGATAATCACGTTTGTTCTGTACAAACCTCAGTTTAGTAACACCAAGTAAAATCGTAAAGCACGGCCATGATCTTTGTGCTAATATGGAGTATCTATCTATCAGTGAATAAATGGATTATCTATCTATCTATCTATCTAGTAAGGAACTAAGTTGGTGATGAAAAGTTACCGATATATATTTATAAGTCTGAGAACGAACTACATTTAAGGAAATCAAAATGTAGTTCAATAAATAAATAAATAAATAAATAAATAAATAAATAAGCACTATGTAAAATCAAATAAAAATAGCATGAAATGGAATTAGAAAAATAAACCTAAGTATTTTCCCAGTAATGCACATTTTATGTATATGTTTCGACATTTTGTTCAATAATAAACATTTTATTAGCATAGGTCAGTGGTGTATTGTAACTATGAATATAATGATTTATCTATATGGTCGCTACTATGCTTAATCCACATCGTATGAGAAAAATACTCTGAATGCTGTCCTCATTTCGGTAAAAAGTATTACTCCGGGACTACAGTTAATCTGGGAGTAACTACATCCCGAAGTTACTCCTGAATTAACTTTACTCCCGGAGTATTTTTTTATTAATATGGGAGTTGCAGTCCACACACACACCACCACCACATAAGTCCACTCCTGCTCAGCTGTCAACCTCTCTCATCGGAACTTGGTTTGTTGGAAGAGATGTTTTACTAATGATAAGCTCCCCTTTGTACACTGTTTTATGCACTTCTTGTTTTCTCATCTTTTTGTGTGCAATAAAGATATTATGAATTATGAGTTTTAAACGGTTTCGAGGCACACGCAAACTCTCCCAATTCTGCCTACAGGCGTGTCGCTCTCACCAACTCTTGCCTAAGTGAGCCGAAAATACGGGCATATGTGCACAGTCACGTCATGGGAGTTACCGCGTGCTTAGCAACAGACCTGCTAAAACGCCTCAACTTTATATTGCTTTTAGCTGAAGATAAATCAGCTACTTTGCTGACTTGAATAAAACATTTTAATGCGCGTAGTGGGCTGGTGTGAAACTGCAAACTACCACTGAGCCGTGAAAGAATGGTTGACTTTGTTGAGAATTGTGGGCTGCTTAATAAAATAATGAAACACTTGGCCAGTTTTCCTTGGTGAAAGCGAAAGAAGTAAACTAGGTGTAAGTACTTGCGTTTTACTTAATCCAAGGAATTAGCTATAGATAGAGCACATACATATTATAGTGAACTTTACACTCAATATTCCACATACTTTATTGTACATAAAACAATATATGATACAATGAAAAATGCAGTAAACTTAAACAAAGGCGAGTTTATCTAATTAAAACGTTGATATGTTATATCTTTGTTAAATAGGTCTAAGAGAAAAATTCAGTTGCGCTGCGCATGCAAAGCGACCGTTACAAAAAGTAATGTTAAATTGTTACGGAAGAGAATGTTTGCTGGAAGATATCTCTTATTAGAGATAAGCTCGCCTTTGAACACGTTTTTCTGTTATAAAGTGTGTATATTCTGTATTCGTGCAATAAAGTATAAAGTTATTTTCTTTTCAAATACTACGAAACAGCATCCAAATCTGGTATTCAGAATAATCTCTAGGTGATTTATTGCAACGATCATTGGCAGGAAAATAGTAATATTTTCCGATTGAAAATAAAAAAAGAATGCATGTTACCAAGTGGGGCAAGAACCATGAAAATCCTCAAAAAGTTATGTCGTCAAAACTTTAGATTAAATCTCCACAAATGAATGCTTTTCCCTCTCCCCGCGCTAGTAAAAAGTCGACAAAAGCAATCGTAAAAATACGAAATGGCGGCGGCGGAGCGTGGCCAAAATAATAATCGCAGACTTTAAAACTGAAAAGCTTCATAAAATTGTAGCGAACGAATGTAATCGTATTCCAAACAAACGCTGAAGAGAAGAGGCACGGACGAGCATCATTGTATTCTGCTCACAAATTGCAGCAGGACTGTCACAGGCGCTTTCTTTTTCCGAATTTATTTCTCTTTTTGATGACGTGTAACCTCTTTTGAGGTTAATAAACCTTTACCCACTTGACACGTCAAGTGTTTAAAAGATCCCAATTTGGTGATATTTTAGAGATCATAGAGAGCTTGAGTCGCTAGAGCGAGAACTTGGAAATGACGGTTAGTTATGCTGAATGTGCCTGTACTTACCGGGCCCAATTCTCCCCGAAGCGCGTAAGCGTAGACGCAAATTGTTTCTCACGTAAGCGTAGACGCAAATGGACTGCGATATGAAAATTACAATATTTGACGTCTATACGCTTCCAATTCGCATGGGTGAGTAGTAGGCCCTCCAAAGGCGCAACCGCCCTCGCGGTGTGCCACAACCAAGAGTAACTGTATCAACGTCAATGTTCACATAATAAATGTTGGCTACAACGCCGCCGTCTCCATTAAACATTTATCTCGATGGGAAAATGTCGACCCGAAAAAGCTGTTATTATCACGAAGACTGGCCCAGACGTACGCGGGAATTTCTTTATAAATGACTGGGTGATATAATTTGGGAAGCGAGTGTCAGGCACAGTCATGTTGTGTGGTTCACCAATTTCGCTTTGAAACATCGTATTCGCATGGCACTTATTATTTATGTATTTTCAGAATAAACGGCTACTGGTTTTCTTTTAAGTCGGTGTTATTGTTGATTGTAAGTGATTTTAAGGGCGAAAGACACTATCTTTAGCACGTTAGTACTAATTTCTAGTCAAACTATCTTTAATTTTGGCGGATTATCATTTTAGTTACGTAACATTGTGACTTGAGTGTGAGATGCAGTTTAAAACCCGGTGCTATCTATGTACCAATGAAGATTATGACGTATAAGTACACTATAAAACCGACTCGTCCATATCACTCACTCTTCCAAAATGAGCAGCTATTACTCAACGGAAAGTTTACCAGACTACGTTGGATACGAATAGCTATCACGACATAATGTCATTAAGCCAAGGGGTGAGTTCAGTGCATGAGTAAAGGGTATTCAATTTCTTTAACGACCATAATTTTTGCCGGGGCTGCCATGAATCTTCAAGATAAGCGTTTTAATGGAAATAAGAGCGCGGAAGAGCGCATTTACGGACATACACGAACTATCGGGCCATAACTCCAAAGAGACGGTTTTGCATAAACATAAACTTTTTGTTTCACAATGGCGCTCCCGGATAGGTTATGGTCGCCTTTTTTCGTACTAAAACAGCATATTTCTGAGACATATACAGTACAGGACAGCAGCGAAATAGCAAGACGCAATCGATCCAGTCTAATTTTAGTTAATTTCTGGGAACTATCAATATCAAGCGCGCAATTACAGATTTGATACTGCGTAACCGTTAGTGTGTACACGTCGTGTTAGTTATGACAATATCGTTAGGAAACCTTTATTCTATAGCTGTGGCGATGCGCTAGTCTCCTGTCAAGATTTATTGATTAACTGACTAAACGTAACGTTGATTAACGCCTCTGCCACTCCGGGTGGGAAACGTGTAAAGCGAAGTGTGCTGGTGCTATTTATATTTGAGCTCAAGATTACAGCACCTTAATAAAACAATAAATTTTTGCTAAACAAACTTAGTATTTCTCCTACAAAAACTCGTTGAGAGTTTTTTACTAAGAAAAATACTCAACTCATATTACTTTCGTCTCCATCTCAAAAAAGTTATTTGAGCGATGTTATTTCCCTTCAAACTAATTAAACGAAAGAGGGTCCTTTATTTACATCGGCAAAACAAGGGCGGCCGAAATCGCGGAAAACACACAATCGGAATTTACGACATCGCTAAAAAAGGATTTTTGTGTAAACATTGTCGAATAAACAGCTGCACGGAAATTTATTTGAAGCGAAATCTTTCTACCGAAAGTAAAACACGTCTCGAGTGAATTTCATACTAGGGAGCGACGACTGATTCACTGGTTTAGAAAATGTTAGTTGATTTTTGAATTTCACCCTTCAATGCGCGCTTTAAATATGTGAGCGCGGGCGGGCGGGCCTTGGAGTCAGCGTATGCTGAGACACGGGCGACGGACCTCACGCAGTAACGCAGCGCAGATTTTGCAAGACAGGGCAGGTGATGACTTCTTGCTGCAATGTAGGCCACTCAGAAATCATTTTGCAGGGCAGGGCAGACTTTTTTTGTTTGACGCGCGAGTTTGCCCTAACTTGCAAAATATTTTCAATGTGGCCTGCTTCACCTGCTTTGTCTGTGTTTCAGCTTACAGCAGATGCGCAAGTTTGTCCTGCCTGGCGAAATATTTTCTGTTTGGCCTGCGCCGCCTTCGTCTCAGCATACGCTGACGCTAATTCTCGCTTCTTTCCTCTATCTTTACTATATACTACTATATAACAGGTTTATGCGAATAAGGTGGATGTAAGGATGGTTTTTGGGATAATACAACATAAACACAATCAGATGTATGTGTTAGCCGATGCGGCGATTATGCCTAAATACGACGATAACGATATTATTTTCTCAAAAGAAAGTAAAGTGTCGATTAGCTACATACAAGTAGAAATCGAGTAGTCGTTTCAAGTATTCATTTGTAATAAAAGCCGTTTACAATGTTTCAATAGGAGCACTCTAATGAAGCTCGGGGAAAAATAAGGGAAGCGGAGTAAAGCCAATTTCTGTAGGTGACAGTGAACTTTGTTAAATTTTATAGTTATAACATTGTAATTTATTATTAGAAGTTGGAGTGGCGCGGGCGGCGGCCAACTTTAGAATTCAATTACAGAAGGTTATCGGATCCTGTTTTTATACTGTTACTGCGGCCGAGGCTGCCATTTCGAGCGAACAAAAGAGCCGACCTTACAGCACTTACTCGAAGTAGCTTCTTATGTTATTAAAATTGTCCATAACGGTGGAAAGTTTCGAAGATAATTTACAATCAGCAAACCATACGACAGCTTAATGTCAATGTATAATCAGAAATAATTGGATTATAATTGAATTTTGTATATTTGTGCCGACTTGGCATTCGCTGTAATGACACAATATATATATTGTGTATATATATATATATATATATATATATATTGTGTCATTACAGCGAATGCCAAGTCGGCACAAATATACAAAATTCAATTATAATTCAATTATTTCTGATTAAATTACAATAACATTAATACAGGTGCGGTGCAGGCAATATGATTCGGTCATCCCAAAATCCCCGTAATTAAGAGCCCTCGCCCACGAAGACTTTTTGCAGCGCTGCAGACGCGCGGCTGTCGCGGGTTCGCATCGATACAGTCACGAAGCGGGCGCTAGGTGTACCCTCGCCCACGTAACCGCGTAGCAATGCTGCCGCGCGTTAGCATCGCTTCTGTAGCACGTAGCAAATGCGAATAACGCGCGTAAGTATCGATATCGTCGCCGAGCGGTCGCTAGCTGTGTACCCTCGCCCACGTAACCAAAAATCAGTCGCGATGCTAACGCGCGTTAGCAGCGATGCTGTCGCGCGTTTGCATCGCTACAGTCGCGATGCTGCCGCGCGTTAGCATCGCTTCTGAAGCGCGTAGCAAATGCGACTAACGCGCGTAAGTAGCGATGCTTCCGCGCGTTTACGAAACGCGCGTCTGAAGCGCTGCAAAAAGTCGTCGTGGGCGAGGGCTCTAAGAGTTAGTGCACAGAATAACTAATATTACGTTAATGCTACTACGCAAGCTATTCTATCTCGTCCTGACGCAACTAGCATCCGTATGTTTAGTCGTTTCCTCTACCCGATTTACCCTCGACTCAACCTAACTCAAGAGATTGGTGACAAAAATGTATTCAAATTGAATTCTTTGATGACGTCATGACATAATACCTGGAGGACAACCTGGATACAAGGAGCTGTCAAGCAATCGACTAGGGTTTAGGCCACCTTACTAGTATAGTATTAAATATCTGTGCTTTAATATACAAAACTTTATGAAATACAACAGCTAGAAATATACAATTCTGATATTGTCAAGCCATTTTGTACATAACTGCAACTTCAGACATGTTTCTAGATTTATATGACTAACTTGTGCAATGCCAAATTGTAAAGTTAATTAATTTTAAGCCACAATCGTCACCAGCATTCCATTCAGGTATTTGACCGCTGCCAAACACCCGCAAGATTTGGGACAGGAAACCCTAAATTGAAGTGAAGTTTTCTCATTAATTTGATTACTTCGATCCCGACGCTGGCCGTGTCACAAGTTACTTCATTAGTTACGCAACTTACCAAACTCCTTGGGAAATACGTTTTGTAAGGCGAAATCAGCGGAATTATACCGACTTTTGTCGAGAGTCAGCGTGAACTCATATCAAACTTAACGCTTGACACATCAACTTGTAAAGTGTGCGTAGGGGACTGGTTTCGCTTATCAGCTAATGGTCTCGATGGGACGATTCGACATCGCGGCCTTATGAGTTATGTAAAATCTACAAGCTGATATATGTAATGATAGTTATTTAGCATACCGCAGGAAGTAAAGTTAATGATTTGATCAATTAATCGATAATGACTGCTCTTTAGCAGATCAGATCAGACGTGATCTAGCTAGCCCTCTGTCACGCAGAATGAAGTATCGATTAACTGGCTGTAAGTGGGCATATGCAATTTAATTTGGATGATAAGTAAATAAATATTTGTGCCTCTGCTGCCCCGTATGGACAAATGCATGACGCTGTGTTTGTAATTGATATAATGGTGATATATTTGATGTGGTAATGTTACAATGATGTTAGAAATCCACCGCTTTTTGACCGAGCGAGCGAAGCGAGCGAAGCGTCTCCGTTTCAGGTTTGGGCAAAAATGCTTTCGTATGTCCGGTTGTTCTCCTCTACAGGTCGCATTTATGAACCGATTCTCGTGAAATTTTGTGAGCAGGTTGGAAAAATAAATAGAATTTTTTACTCGAGCCAGTTTTTTGATTTTTTTCAAAATGGCGGAGATAAAATCGCTACAACCCAAACGGCTCGATGGATATTAACAAATGAGGTGTCGTTGGATTCGTAAAGACCATGAGAGTGAAACAGATGAGCGAGCGAAGCGAGCAAAGCGTCTCCGTTTCAGGTTTGGGCAAAAATGCTTTTGTATGTCCGGTTGTTCTCCTCTACAGGTCGCATTTATGAACCGATTCTCGTGAAATTTTGTGAGCAGATTGAAAAAATAAATTAAATTTTTTACTCGAGCCAGTTTTTTGATTTTTTTCAAAATGGCGGAGATATGGGGTTTTAAAATGTAAAAAAATCGCTACAACCCAAACGGCTCGATGCATATTAACAAATGAGGTGTCGTTGGATTTGTAAAGACTATGAGAGTAAAACAGATTATATAATTTTAGTAAAAAGTCAATAGGTTGTATAAAAGATCGCGAAATGTAGTTTACAAAGTTATTGGTGCGGCTACTTTCATACTGCATGTACGTAACCAGGTACATTCATAAGTTTGTATGTGTTATTGAAAGAAAATTATTTGGGTTATTTTTTTTATGTGTTTTAGCAGTTCAGCTTTCCCACCGACATACTCGCGAGGTCTACAGCTCACAGAGCCACTAGTTATAGTTGCTTGCTACACCTGCTACGCGCGTAACGCTTTGAGCTACGTGCTACGTGCGTAGAGTGATACGTAACGCGCGTCGTAACGCACTGTGCTACGCAGGAAGAAAAGGTCGCAAGACAGAAATTTCATTATAAAAGTAGGTATTTGTATAAAAAATCTCAGACTAGATTATCCTAGATTTCAGTAAGATTTGCTTACCCAAGCTAATGCCAACTGCGAGCTTTCATTAACTTGGTTTGTTTAAATAGTGCAACATCTAAAAGTATTCCAACGTTATATCGCATCGGCAGCGCACCGAAATAGATTTCTATGTTTACGCAAAAACGTCCGTACATTACGACCACTCCCGCAAATAACGCGAATTCACTTTGCGGTAAAGGCTCATTGGCACCGACGACGTCAAACGCAAGTGGGCACTGGGCACTACCACTGACTGTGAGAGCCGACTATGATTTCATATGTTCTTTATTCTGCTTCACAAAACAGATATACAGAAATCTGTAGATAGACCATGTACAAAAGCAAGCTTATCTCATATAAAACTATCTATATATTGATCTCTCTTAAATACTGATTTCATGTAAATTTTACAGCAAATAGCTTCTAAGCCTAATTTCGAGTCAATATACCATAGATTCTTCATATCTTGCTTTGTGTTGGCCATTTCATGGATTGTTGGAAATCCTTTCCTACGGCGATAAGGGGGATAAGTCACCCCGAAAACTGGCGCAATTTGTCATTTGCGAGCTAATCTCCAAAAAGACAATCCTCCTATCAAACCTAAACAGAAACTCCATGCAAACTGGCCCTTATTCCCGCAATCACATGTACGGCATTATCCTGGACCCGGCTTCTGGTGAAATACGTTATGATATGCAAAGCAGACGTCATAAAATTAGAATTTAAAATCAAAGCGCCGTTCGCGACGTGTTTTTGTGTCGCGGCTCTGCGACAGAACGCGCATAACTTGCCCGAGAATATTTATGTCCGGAGGTGCCAGTGGCACTGCTCTTATTTACCGGCAAGATTTTGTTGCTCGTACAGTCGTGGTAAAAATAACTTCGTGGTCTATACAATACAATACAATACAATACAATAAATACTATAGTTTATGCCAGATGATTTAAGATAAAATATCGTTGACTTGCGTATGCTATTTGACGTTTGTCGCCAGTAGGTTACACGTTTGCTTGTCACGCAGGAGATGCGGGTTCGAATCCCGGTGCTTACGTTTAACAATGAGAATATTTAACTAATTTATGTCAAGTACGTACATTATCGAGTATGGTTATTAATGGGCTACATTTGATATTATTTTTTATCACCATTACAGTCACGGTCAAAGCCAGAATTTGTTCATGCCGTGTTTAGTTTACAATATAATAATTTATCGTAAGTTCATTATAGGGTACAATCCCCGTAGGTGCACCGATGGGCTAGCCACTTGTCACGGAAGATTGATTATTTAAAAATCTGACTATAGATGAACACTACGGATGACGGACTTAGTGTACATATATAATGTTTGGCCCTTTTTTCGTAATTTCGTAATTTCTTTAATGTACTCACATGATGACAAACGGATATCTGATAGAAAAATAGTTTACAAAGGCGAGCTTATCTCTAATAAGAGATTTCTTCCAGCAAACTATGTTGGGTAGGAGACGGAGATGATAGGCGGTAAGGGAAAGAACTGCGCGTACAATAAACTATATACTAATATAAGACATATTACACATACATAAAACCCTATTGCTAAGAAATAGACTGCGTAAACAATTACATAAATACAACATATCAATAAATATCGTATAAATACCATACCAATTGTATATATATATCTTAATTGACAAGGAAAGATAGTGCTTCTTTAATCGATTTTTAACCGACTTCCCAAAGGAGGAGGTTTACAATTCGTCCGGATGTTTGTTTTTTTTTTTATTTATTTTTTTATGTATGTGCCCCGATAGCGCCTAAACGAACGGACCGATTTGGAAAATTATTTTTTTGTTTGAAAGGGTTTACCTTCCCATTGGTCCCATTGACACCAGGTCAGGATCTGATGATGGGATCCTGGAGAAATCGAGGGAACTCTTCAAATATTATAGGCAGACCTATAGTGATTTTTGTGTTTTTCATAATAACTCGTGCAAATGCACATGGTAAGCATAATATTGTGATGCGGAACTGCTGATGAAGACATATGGCATATGGCCACCAGATCTGCTCAATACTAGGTACAAATACAATGCGTGGCTGACGGGCAGGCAACGCATAGCCTAAACCGGTGCACCTAGAGCCATGAAACTTTGTACAAGGGTTCCTTAGTAGCGTGGGGTAGCACTGATATGGGATTTGACAAAATTAATTCCCCAAGGGGGGGGGGATAAGGGGTTACAGTTTGTATTAAACTCAATCTAATCAAATAGGGTTTGTGGAAGTCGGTTTTTTCTAAAGTTTACTTTTTGTTTCAATTATTGAATATATTTTTCTCCGAAGAAGGGAAACAGCGTTTCGAGAACTGACCAGGAGCTTACTTACCACAACCTTTTCGGCGATTAAGCTTAGGTATCTAGCCGAACAACAAACAAGTCTTGATAAAAGAAATAAAGTTTATAATTGTGAGTATTGAAATGAAAATAGTAGCAATGTTGATACTTCGTTGGATTAATCTAGAGTGCTCGGCTCACACGATAAGTCTGCTAAGATAAGTATTTTCATTGGTATAATAAGAGTATTTTATTGAAATAAATGCAAAACGTGGTTCTGCATGTTTGTAGACAGTGACTGAATCATATTTCGCTAATTTACATTGAGGACTGAGGAGGATTGAGGAATATTAAATTTGCCACCGCGCAGACTTATACATATAGCGTGACTCTAGACTTATACAGTGACATGGTGGTTACCCCGGTCTAAATGCGCCAGTGATGTAGTTCAAATGCGACTAAACGTAGTAACACATCTGTTCATGACTGTACACAGCTAGTGTGTCATGTTTTTTAGGTATAGTTCAAATGTTTTTGAAATATGTAACCGCCTCTGTACCTGGATACAGCGGTATGAGCGGTAGTTTTTAATTCACTACTAGTTGCGCTGCTTTCCTGTTTGTTTCTGCCTTGTAAAGATTTTGTTGGTGTATAGTAAATGAGATAGATAAGTCCAATAGAGATAGGGTGTGAATGAAGTGAATGTGGGGTCATCAAATGTATGATATTGATAATGCACTTGTATTTGTGTTGGTTATTCGACTTTGTAATTTACAATAATGTAAAGAATATTGCATTACAGAACATTTAGTTTCTTGCTGTACTTACAGGCTTCGTCAGAGCAGCGGGGCAGCTCGGTAGCGGAATGGGTGTCGAATACATGAATCTCTATGAAGAATGTCACATCACATTAAAAGCGGGTGGCGGTTCAAAAACGGACCCTGGCGCTGTTGTGGGGGCCATTTGAGCCATAGAGTTTGCATCCTCCTTTCTGCTATGATTTGAGCATTGACAGCACTGACAACAGCCCCGCCACCAACCCACTTGCGACCCGCCAAGCAAAAATTAACTCCCGCACTACAAAGCGGTCCAGTTGTAAAATCGGACAAAAATTCTACCCGTCGCATCGTTTACGATCGATCGTACTGTAGTGTTGCTTCTATTAATTACGTATAAAACACTTTTTTGACGTTCCGGAGTTCAAGTTTGACTCGGTTCCGGCTCTGAACACAGCCCAAGTATAATTATTTAATGGAATACCCCGAGGTTCGCACCTGACGGGTTATAACCTAATTCCCACCCCTATGTTGCACGCACCCTCACTCTCGTGTCTCTGAAGAGATTTCGTGTTCATGCCTACACATTTATTATGCTAGTTACCCACTCGAGATGCGGAAAATATTTATAAACATTCGATTGTAAACATTTACGTTGTGAATAAAAAATAATCGGTCAAGTGCGAGTCGAACTCTCACACGAAGGGTTCCACACAGTATCGTACCAGAAACAGTACAAAAAAAAGGTCACGTGGGAATAGGACTCGCGGACCAAGAACTCCGATCACACTTCGTGTTTGCTACCTCGTAACTGGTGTAATAATTAGGTTTCTACCAAAAAAAAGTATGATGTCATCCATTTAAAACAAACTAAATATGTTTGCAGGAAACATAAATTTGCAGTTTTCAGATCTTTCCCTTTATTTGTACTATAAGACCTTGCTTGGTGCCAAATTTCATGATTGTAGGCCAATGGGAAGTCCCTACAGGTTTTGGGTCCATTGCGATTAATATGAAAATCCAAAAAAAATACAGGATAAATGGTCGTTCGTTCGTTTGTTCGTTCGTTCGTTTGTTCGTTCGTTAGGTTGATTTTTGTACAGCTATATGCTATATGACCTTAACAATTGATATTTTTCTACCATGAGGTATGGACGGTCTCTGTGGCGCAGCGGTTCTGCCTCTGTCTACCATGCTAGAGGTCCCGGGTTCGATTCCGCGCTGGGGATAAAGAACAAAAATAACCCAGTTATTGGATGTTTACATGTTTGTGATGTCGCTGTTTCTGGTTCCCACGACACAGGGTATCCTAGTGTGGCCTAATCTGGCCCAGATTCGGCCAGAGGCAATGTATGTGCCTGTAGCTTGATCGTCCACGCATTCTCGATATAAAAGGTCTTGACACACGGACTGACGGACGGACGGACGGACAGACGGACAAAAAAGTGATCCTGAAAGGGTTCTTTTTTTCCTTTTAAGGATCGGAACTCTAAAAAAACTTTTATTGTATGGAGACACTCTTATTTATAATAATAACTAAACGTTCTAGAATGTTCTAGATTAACGCAATCGAAACTAGCACAGTTTATGCTGTAAAAATGGTTGATTTTCCCCAGAGACTACATATCCAATTGACTGCGCCTGCGGGGGAATGCGGCTCGCCTCGCCAAGCGTATGTTGTATTCAACAAACGTTCGCATACGCAACTTATGTACGATGACGGGCCGCCAGACAGTTTCGCAGCGGCTGACCAATCGCAGCTCTCTTACCTCGTCCCCCGCCGCCCGAAATTGAATTGTGTTTCAAAGGAAAATGTATCTATGCGCTCTCCACTGGATAAGTGGTCCCTGATTTTCCCTAACTATAAAAAGCATGAGCGCATATACCGTGATATCTTTATTAGAATTTGCTGTTGTACTACTTGCTTACTGACCGACATATAAAAAAATAGATAAAAAGGCTAATTAAGGCTAATTAAGCTTATTCTGGTTACATAGTATAGTAATTCTATTTCACGAAACCGGGAGAGACAAACTTATATTTTTAATGTGTGATAACACGCGCATGTGTGTGTAGGTCGACTGTAAAAATAGCGTCATGCCTTAGCGTTTTCCTCTTCTCTACGTTGGACCACTGTGATTTGATGAATTTTTTGATGTCTTCTAAACAGATCTGGCTTAACAATAACATAACTGAGTGAGACGCAGGCATGCAAGCCACGCAGAAAAAAACGCAAGGAAAGTGTCATTTACACAGTCAGGCAAGGTGGAGAGAGCATACAAGAAGTGTTAGTGGTAGGAAATATCGAGCAGGTTTATTTAACACACGTTTACACACAACTTTGGATCCCCAGATTTCGTACGATAGAAATAGTGTACCATTTCAGCAAAGGTCCCGAGGGGGCTATTCGCGACAGGCACGGAATCACCTAGAAGTCACTCCACTACGATAATGTGGAGCGATTTGGAAGGGCCAACGGAGCGTTGTAAATAACTTTCAGGCCCGCGGATTAAGTAAGGACCATATTTTATGTCTTCCTTGACAGACATTGTTATGTATCATTATGATTGTGAATCTCTCTACATTATCGTAGATTTTGTTTTGGTACCTATTCCGAGTAAATAAAGGAAAATTCAGAAGTATAAGTTCTACTAAAATAAAATGATTTCATGTTATTTAGGCAAGCTTAACTACTTGGGAAATAAAGGGCTTCATTATCATTATTGTTGTATAAGATCTTGATAGCTTTTACTTGTATAATTCTCACCTTTTGCCCACCGTTATCTGCTATCTCTGCACTATCTCTCATTTACCTGGCCTAGCTTAATATTTAGAAGTAAAGGATGTATGGCCATGTTGCGACCACTATTCACTGGACTAACACCCGTATGCTTAGTTTTTTCCTCCACTGTTATTTGAGGATTTATAAACGACTAACCTTACTCAAGAGATTGTTGTACAAAATTGTATTCAAATTGAATTACGTAAAAGAGCAGCTGTCAAGCAAACGACTAAGCTTAAGTAACATGTTTTACTTTCCTTAATGGTGCTCCTAAACGGGCCAGGTTTTGCTGCAATATGTAGCCGGCAACTATTCACATATTAGGAAAAGACACCAATAGTTGCTAGCCACATATTGCAGTGAAAATCTGGCCTATTTAGGCGCACCTTAAATCATATCAGCATCATCATCATCAGCCTGTCAGGAAACCCGCTGATGAGTATAGGGCTCTCATGTACAACGCCATTCAACTCGGTCCTGTGCAACCCGCAACCATTGTTTTCCTACTATCATATAAACACGCATCCTACTTAGGCTGGATTTTACCAACAAAAAGTTATACCGAGAATAACTATCCCGAGGATAACTTGTATGACAAATGACAGTTCAAAATGAGGTGATCTGATCTAGGTGTCACTGGTGTCTATGAAAAAAATAGAAGATAATCTCGAGTAAAAGTTACTGTTTCGTCGGTAAAATCCGGGCTTAATCATATAAGCACGATTCAAATAATGCAGAAGTTACTGTACAAATTCACGTCGACAATATTGTTGCTAGATTGCTCTTGGTCGCCGCAAGATTGCAACCGTTTTGGTTGCGGTTTGATTAGGCCCGGGGTGATAACAAGTAACAGTTTTTTAGTTTTTTGGTAGACATAATTTACTACTGTGTACTGTCTTTACATCGGTGTTGTGGGTTAGCCTATTATGATAATGAGAATCAATTATTTTTTTGTGGAAACTCCATTCCTGAAACTTCTCTTCTTTTATCAGTTTACACTGAATTACGACTGCATCTAAACTAGCGAGCGATCGTTTTCCACTCAAGTCCAGCGGTTCATCCATTCCACTTGCCATAGTTATGTTTTTTCATAGTTTTTGAACTTTATCTCGATTTGGGTAGGTTGAAAATCGCGGGCCGTGGACTTTGGACGGGCGAGCTAGTGGCTAGACATAGTTGTGTGATTTTTGGATAAATTTTAGGGAACGTAGTGGCGATGGGATAACCTCCTGTTGCAAAAATGTTAGTACAACTGTGCCCCTCTGCCATCCTGTAAAATAGGTCAGACGCTATGGTACATATTTCAACTTAAGTTAAAATAGCAGATAAGCAAAGTAGATTGCCCATTTCAAGTCTGGTCACACAGCCAATGTAATTGATCCCGACAGAATGATGGATTGTGGACTATGTGCTGCGGTGG
The DNA here is from genome assembly GCA_963457715.1 of Argyresthia albistria. Classification (NCBI taxonomy): domain Eukaryota; kingdom Metazoa; phylum Arthropoda; class Insecta; order Lepidoptera; family Argyresthiidae; genus Argyresthia; species Argyresthia albistria. Next base: position 2,634,221 of record OY735256.1, read on the forward strand.
CTGGCGGCGGATTAAGACGAATCTAAGTGCCGTTTCCGCAATACGCTTCCCAGCAACCCCCCACCCCCGCGCGCCCCTTTGCCTGTATAATGCAAACCTATCTTGGTCGGAGTGTTCTGGTTATATTCTGGCGTCTGTAGTAAGTTTACGATCAAAAATCCTGCTTGATCACACTGAAAAAACCATTTATGTTTAATATATCGATCGTTTCTGTCTTTATAATAATGCCTATGATTTTGCATTTAATTAAAATGGTGAAAAGAACTGCCGAATGTTGCGAAATACTGAGGAAAATAACATTTATATTAGTGTCTTTTTCTAATTCTCTAGTATGGAAAATATGCCCCAAAAGAAACTATAATGATACGATTTATCAAAATAATCGTCCAAATTGTAATTTGCAGCTAGCCACTCACTCTGGGTATAAAAGAAGAAACCATTTTGTGCCAACTTATCATGACCTATGCCAATCCAGCTATTCCTCGCGCTACGTTCTAATAAATCGAACAAATCACAAACCCATCCATTAGATCACTAATTCCAATTCCTAATAAATAACACATTTTAATTATTCGTCCGAAAATCCTATTAATTAAAGTAAATCCCCCTAAAAGAGCTCGTTAAGAGGATAAAGTGTAGACTAGTTTGCGATTTAAGAGCTTAAGGACTAGCTGTGAGCTGGCGTTGCGTTGTTGGTGACAAAAGACTTAATTAAAACTGGGAACTCTTTTTGTTCATGGTTGCAAGCAAAATGGGACAGTACATGTATTGTACAGTACATGGCTAGCTAAGCAAACTAGTGTGCTACTGCATGCAGGTTGATGAGGCAGGCAGGTAAATTATATATTTTATTTGGGGATTCACTCTTTTCTGGAATAGGATATTGGATGTGTGTATATTTTTTGTAAATAGCAGTTTGTTAATAGTGTATCTAAAATACACAGTTTTATTTGGTTATTTTGGTTATTCATCATGCAAAAGAGATGTTGCTTTTGCAAATACCACGTCAGTCCATGTTGACTTGAGTGTAATTTTGGGACACTTTTTTTCCTATTAGGGTGAAAAGAGCTCGTGATTTTGAGTGTAAATTATTTAAAAAATCCAGAAAATATGACAAAAGAAAGGCAAAAAACGCTGACTTAAAATAAATAGATATACTAGACACATACCCAATTAGAAACTAAGAATCGGTTGAATAAGTAAACAGCACCGTGGAGAAAATGAAATAAACATTACACTCATATATTGATGAAATTTTATTGCTTGGTACAGTTACAATATAAATAACATATTTGCATATTTTATAGTCTGATCGATATTACCTTCGAGCGCTCCGCCATCGAACTACGGAAGCATCAGCTCTGTTGTGATTCAATAAAAATTGATAATAAAAGGTTGCTCAGTAATTTACTTTGAACGTGGGACTGTCTTATCCAGGCAGCGGGAAACGTTGGAGGAATTTAAATTTTTCTCTCACGCTTCATTGGAGATAATCAAAGAGTGACGTAGGATAACGCTCGGAATATAAATCGCTTGCCCTGATTACAATCGGTGGTAATTTGACTGAATAAAAATAAATAGTTGGGCTTGTGTTGTGGTGAAGCAAAAAATGCTGTAGACTTAAGGATTCATAATTTACAGCTGACGATTGGCATTGCAATATTGCAGTATTCCTCAGAAAATAAGTTGGATGACCTTAGAAGATATTGGATGATTTTGATTAAACCAAGACACATCAAACAAAATTGGCAGTAAAAAGATCTAGAGCCCTTTTATTCATAACAGTTAAACTATGATGAAGTGGTTTGTATATTCCACACGGGATTTTCCATTGCCACGCAATTTCTCAACACATATTTCTCTACTTTGGTTTTGTCAATAACATCAAATATCTTCTTAAGTTATCAAACTATTTGGTTTGCTGGAAGAGATCTCTTATTAGAGATAAGCTCACCTTTGTAGACGTTTTCTATGTTTCTTAGGGTTCCGTACCCGAAGGGTGCCAAACGGGACCCTATTACTAAGACTTAGCTGTCTGTCTGTCTGTCTGTCACCAGGCTGTATCTCATAAATCGTGGTAGCTAGTTATTATCCTATGTGCAATAAATAAATTATGAATTGTGAACTTATTTTCTGAGGAAAAGCAAACTTTGATTCCAGGGCTTGCTCTATTATTTAGTGCATCTATGCTGCTTTTGCATTTCGGCTGGGCCATACAAAATATAACGTTATCGTAATCGTAAACTAACGTTATCCTTAGGCGACTTATCCTGTCTTGTCAGGGTATACTTTGTCAAGAAATTACATGATGGCAACATTGACACATTCACATTGACATGATGGCAACATTTGAAAATCCATCCTCCATCTCCATCCATCCCTAAGCCCACAACTTCCGAACGGGCGGTATAGTATACAAAAATATTAATATTATTTTGACGTTGACTAAGCAATCTGTATGATTTTTATGGTGAATAAAAAAACCGGCCAATTGCGAGTCAGACTCGCGCACGAAGGGTTCCGTACGATTATCTAAAAACACGGCAAAAAAATCATGTCTGTTGTATGGAAGCCCCCTTAAATATTAATTTTATTCTGTTTTTTAGTATTTGTTGTTGTATCGGCAATAGAAATACATCATCTGTCAAAATTTCAACTGTATTACTATTACGGTTCATGAGATACAGCCTGGTGACAGACGGGCGGACAGCGGAGTCTTAGTAATAGGGTCCCGTTTTTTACCCTTTGGGTACGGAACCCTAAAAATTTAACTTGATCTTGAAGACTACTGCGTTTTTTCTTTAATGACAATATGTAGTCATTATTTTTTGTCTTGCATTTCCTGACAAAGTATAAAGATAGTATATCATTTGAACTCTTCTGAATCAAAGACAATCGATTACAAGAAGAATAAGTTATTAAGAATGATTAGAAAGTATGAAAACCTATATCACAGTAAAGTTGTCCGTTACAGTATTTAAGACCATTGGTCTAAAAACATCTTCAGCCATATCACAAACTGTGAAACTTCGCTACTAAAACAAAGCATAGCTTAATCTTACTAGGTGCTCTTAAAATAGATGAAGATCATAGACAACTCCGCTTTTGCAGGGAAGGGTGATAAAGTAAATTAGATCGTTGCTAATAGTTTCGCTGAAGGGGTTATAAAGACATTTAAGAGTTCCGCCTCAGCTTTGAGCCCCTATACTATACTAGTACTTATCAAGCACCGAACCTGTTGGATACCGATAGGGCCGAACGCTATTTGAATATTGTATTTAACAAAATCATTGATTTGGCAGTACCGACCTATACTTTATGTCGGTTGGATTACGCTAACGACCAATGGTGGTGATACATTATACCGAGGTATATGTAAAAATAAAGTTCAGGCGCCAACCTTTTTGATTTGGTACCGATATGTATGTAATTGACCTGACTAATAATTTCATGTGGTGTTTAATGTAATCTATTTTATAGTTTGGATACTTTGTACGACGAATTGGATTTTTTCTGTCATGTTGTACGAATTTACTTTAAGTAAATAAATAAATAAATGTTTTGGTATTTCAGTTCTAGGTATTTTTGTAAGGCTATTTTTGGCTCACCTGGCAACTCAACACGTTTGACTCACCAACTTGTAAAACGTGCGTGGGAGACTGATTCTGCTTATCCTTGAATGGTCCCGGGAGGACAATTTGAAACCTCAGCGTTCTATAGGTATCTTCATGCTGATATGATATGAAATTATAGTATTTTTGCACACCAAGGGATATATAATAAACTTCATTATTAGATCAATAAATCGATGATGGCTGAGGCGATTTGGCTTGCCCCCTGTCGCGTAAAATGAAGTATTGAATAACGAATTATTTAAATAAGGGCACAATTGTTCCTCTGCCACCCCGTATGGGAAAAGTCCCTCGGTGGGGACATAAATGGACTGCTATTTTTATTATGGCATTATCTGGATATAATAAAGACCATAAAATTCTTCGTCGTGAGCTCGTGAGCAGGCTGCGAGGTCTCGCTCTTGAGTTATTCGCTGTCACGTTTACGTTCTGTGTCTCAAGAAAATTAGCGACGGAGTGACGTCACAGAAACACTCCCGTGTTGTGGGGGATGGCTTTATTTGTTTAAGAATATTGGATTTTCTTAAGCGAAACGCCCACGTTATTGTTGAGTACTTTATTATTGAGTACTTGAGAAGTAATGTATGTGCCTGTATGTAAATATTGATGTTTATGATTTTGACTTACCGCCGTACTCAGAGACCATGAACCATTCAATCCAAGTTTGAATTTTCATTTCCCTAATTAAACTACGCTGGCTGATGGGTACAGCAGATGATCAAGCTATTTGCAGTGACCCGCCCGACTCATTTTAAAGACACTCTAGTTTTTAGGGTACCGTACCCGAAGGGTGCCAAACGGGTCCCTATTACTGAGACTTCGCTGTCCGTCTGTCCGTCCGTCCGTCCGTCCGTCCGTCCTGTCTGTTACCGGGTCCGTCTGCACGAACCGTAATAGCTAGAAAGCTGAAATTTTCACAGAATGTGTATATCTGCCGCACCAACCACAAATACTGAAATACGAGAGATATTGCAAATTAAAGGGGGCCCCGATACAAGAGACGTGTTTAGATACACTTACGCATTTCAAAATGGAGATCTTGACTGAAACTGTTTATTTATTGTCATAGCAACCATGTCATAGATACAATATACTACACATTTAAATATGATAGCATATTTCGGGTCAACCCACATGGTTGTGGTTAGCCGGTGCGGTATGATGTAGACTCTCAATCCGGAGGTCGTCGGTTCAAATCTCGTGAAGGCATAAACTTTTTAAATTTTCTTTTTGTTTATTTTTTTATTGTTTTGAGTGCTTTTGATTTGTTGTACGATGGTACGGTACCCTTCGTGTGCGATACCGACCCGCACTTAACCGTTTTTTTTTTAAACTAGCTCCCATGTCCCGCCGCCTGCAATAAGCGTCTCATTGGCAACAGTCTGACAGTGAAACATGGCTCGGCGGATGACCCCAAATGGCTTTGTTATTCCGCGGGTTTTCCTCACTTTACACAATCTTACTCATGAATTGAATGGGAAAATAACAGAGTAGGAGAGTTCTTTCGCACGTGGAAGTGGGACTTTCGGGATTCTAGTGTGAAGTTTTCAATATGGTCGGTTAGGTGTATAATAGATGGTTTGTTTGTGTCTCTAGTAGAACGTAGAGACTCTACGTTTTGGAACAGTCATATATTGGAAAAACATCTGAAGTATCGGAACTCTGGTCAAAATCGGTTGCATTGTAAAAGACAAATTAACCGCTAAACAATAGTTATTTATCCACCAAGTGAGGAAAGTTCGTTTTTCCTATGAGTTGATTTTGAGTCTTGAGCGAACGAAGGATTGAAAAATAGAATCACGAGCGCAGCGAGTGATTATAAAATTCAATCCTGAGTAAGCGAAAGACTCAACAAAACGAATAGCAAATGAACTTGCTCACATGTTGCATACCACTCACCACTCCCAGCAAGAAAGTATTCAGTCACCATAGGTAAATAAATTAAATAGTCACAAGGCTAATCAAAATAATTCTTTATTATAAAATAAAATAATAAAATAAATAATCAGTGATCATGAATGACCTACAGTAATTTAATTCAATTTCTTATATGCTGGATTTTATTGGTATGTTTATTTTATGATTTTGTTTTATTGGTAAGTTTCTGAAATTATCTGGTTAACAATTACAGTAAGGCCTGTAATAACCACTTTTACAGCCTTATCTTTACTATTAATCTTAACTTATAAGTATTTCTATTCTAAGTATAAATTTTTTTTTTTTTAAAATATCTTTAAAACTTAACATAAAAATCAGGTTAGTTTCTGAACGGGATCATTACTTTCCTCACTGTTCAAACAGTGAGGAAAAACTAACTTTCCTCACTGTTTTCGTAGAGAAAAGACACTTCTTTCGTGCGGGAGTGGTGAAAAATGATGTGTGCACCTTTCTGTTACACTCTAGGCCGTATTGTAATAATATTTAAACAATGGGATTTACGGTGACTTAAGGGTTGCGAATTTAAAGAAAATATAAATAATGGGCCTGATTAATTTAAAAGTGTTCCATTCCGTTTACTTCCAATTTTTTAACGGGAATGGTTATTCTGACAATACGATCGTATATGGTTATAACTTAGTATTATGGATGGAATAAAGTTATGCAGCATCCTAATTAAACACTATTACTGCCATCTCTAAAGTGTAATGAGTGACATGTTGTGAATTCAGTCTTCGCTCCGCTCATGAATTTTAATAAGAATTTGAGTGCATCCTCCGAATTTGATGTTTCCTAATGCCATTACTCAGAGCGTTGCGGTACAAAGTAGTGTGTAAAATTGAATTTACTACGACGTAGCTTAGGACCCAAATCCCTATTCACCACCAACACGTTTCATTGTAGACCCTTTACCAGCCCTTCGCCTCTCCAAGTACCAGCTTACTCCGCTCTTCCATTACCTCCAGCATCATAAAAACTGGTCAAATGAAACCTTCAGCCCAGGAGTCAATAGCATCGGAAGTCATATCACGTGCCGGGCATTCCGCCACTGAAATCACTTCCTGACTTCGCTCTCCAGTCCTGACAGTGACATATTGTGCTACTCTTTAACATTAATGTAATGGATTTTGTTTCGTGTCCCGTAACTTATCGCATTTTTCACAGCGTGCGTAATCTGAGCATTAAAAATTCTCTCGGGTGTGCGGAGGGTTTTAAAAGTGTAAACTGGCGTGTTTTATGCGAGCTCCATGCGGGGAAATGACGTTCGCGCCACAAATCAAACGTTCGGATATAAATCCGAAATATGCGTTGTTTTGGTTCAGGTTTTTGTGTACATTCGAGAACAATATGATTTAATGTACGCCCGTACTGATGGTACTTATCTTATCTACATGAAATGTTCGTAGTATGATGTGATATAGAAGAGTCTTTCTGCACACCCTTAATGATGTTTTTATTTACGTTTCGAGTGGTTAAACGGTAGGACAAAGTGCTTATGCCATTTCCACGGAAAATAGCTTGTTTGTGATTGTATGTATTGATTATTGGTTATGAATATATTTATTATGATATTTGTTGATTTTATTAGCATACAAATTATTGAGTTAATTGATTTTGTTATTTTAGAAGAGGATCCCGCCTTACAGCTTTGGCTATTACCATTGTCAACTTTATCTTTATTTATATACATTATACATCTTAACATAACTTTCTACTAAAAACAATTAAATTAAATAAAAATTATCCTTGAGGTCACCGCCGCCGTCGAGTGGCAGGGTGCCCAACATGCTGGCACCATTACCTCGCTGTATGTATCGCTATATAGGCTAATTCGCCGAGCGAGGTAGGTGCCAGCTCTAGAATCATCCGACGACGCTTCGACGAGTCTCTTTGCAACCTCCTTAAAGACTCGCCGAGCGTCGGTCCCCCACGGCCCGAGGGTCTCTACGCCAAAAGGCACAAATATGTAGCCCTCCCTAAGGGCGCCATATTTGCGCCGTTTCAAACCCCCCGCAGAGTCCGCCGCGGCACCGGCCCTAGAAGAAGTCGCTTGTAAATGGGATGGTGCTAGTGTGTCAACACACGTTGCATCCCATACCAGCGACTTCCCATGCTGCCACGGAATGAGTGTCATTCCGTCGGGCCTATTACCGTCGTCGCGGGCTATGCCTGGCGGTTCTAAGACAGACGGTACGCCCGCCCGCGCTAGAAAGGGCCCGACGGATGATATCATTCAGGGCAGCATGTCTGGGAAAACGGCCGGCACTGTAGCTAAAGGACAGGCCGTGGTGTCCTTGTTGGCACACCCTGGCGCCGCAGCGGCAGCGATGTACCTCGTTGGTTTTTACCCCTAGTCGCAGGCAGACAGCGAGCGTGAGGGTGGTCCTGTCCAGAAGCGTGCCAAGCTGTCTGAACGGGATGGCGTGCAGCCAGTGCCCTGACTCTCGCTCCCTGGTTGCGAGCAAACGAGCACGCTCTGCACTTTATCTTATTCCCTGCCTAAAGAGAGTCCGTGTTTACCTGTGAAGAACACTGTTATTTTTTACGTTACGTACTGTAATTCTGTAGTTTTGGGTGAAATAATGTATTTCTGTGTATTTGATTAGTTACGCAGTAAATTACCCAATTGTTTAACCAAGCAACTGCTCATGTACTCAAAATAAAGCGAGTCTTATGTCGATTGAGCAACGGGAGCGTTCCTCACGCTCACACAAAACCATAGTATAATGTGTGGTTCGGATAACTGATAGTTCCGAAGTTCGACGAAGAACGTCATTGCTATAGGGAAGGCAATATATCTTGTGGAAGACGCTTATCAGAAGATATTGTTGAATGGCGACGCGGAGGATGTGATGAATTGATGATATTATTCAATCACACGTACTATTATACAGGGTTACTTATTGGACCCGTAGCCGAAAGTTACTTTTATTTTAGGGACATCATTCTGAGCAACTTTCGCTAGGAAACCGATTTGATCAGAGCAACTTTATTTTTCACTTCTCCATACAAGTCAGCTGACCCACTCAGGCCGAAGTGTACTGGGAAGTGAAAAATAAAGTTACACTGATGAAATCGGTGTCTTAGTGAAAGTTACTCAGAATGATGTCCCTAAAATAATAGCAACTTTTGGCTAGGGATCCAAAAATAACCCTGTATATGTCGCAGTTAGTTGGTTAAATCAGACACTTAACTATAACAACCTAGAGTCTAGGGCCTAGACCGTTAATTAAAGATTGACATTTAACCAAGTCGCTAAAGTTCCGTCAGACAAGTGAGTGAACGCAACGTTTAACGAGTTGTCTTAAAAATCCTAGGCGACAAGAGGCATGTCAATTTTGTTAGGCTAATAAGCAACCAATTCGGTTTCGTGAAACTACATGCTCCGCTCCGCTTCGCTCGGCTCCGGGTTGTTCATAAAGTTGTGACCTAACACAACTTAACTTTTAGTATTGGGCAGAAAGTAACCTAAAGCAACTAATTCGATTTTGTAAGGCTACTTATCGTGAAATAATCATGGCGGAGTCGACAACATGTTTACAATTACACCAAAGACAAAAAATGAACCAAAAACCATTGAACACAAACAAGCAACGTTGCACAACGTTTGCCGAAAAGATATGCTCTGAAAGTAATCAGCTGTTGTCGTGTCGCCATCTTGTTTTAACCAACACGCTGGCTTTCGGTAATACAGATTGTTAAACGTTGTCGACAATGCATTATTTAAATCAAAATACTAGTGACTTGGTTAAATGTCGGTCTTTAATTAACGGTCTAGGGTATTAGTTAAGTGTCTGATTTAACCAACTAACTGCGACATATATACCGACTACGCATATACAGCTTTCCAAGGATCTTTTGGCGCGCGGTGACAGATGGAACTAACGCTTGATGACCAATGAAGAGTAAAGATCTGTGCTGATGACAGACTCGTTGCATAGATCTGGCGCACCCCTGTAAACGCCACACATTAGCCAAAAAATTGTCGGAAGACTGTACTGGACGACCAATCAAGCGACGTCATTAGAGTTAAGTTATTTTCAATCGGAATATGTCAAGAGATACAGAATATTATTAACAATCTGCACAGTAGAAACTTATACCTTTTAAACAAAGAGTACATATACACTAACAAATTAATTTCAGTTGAGCACGCCGTCTCCCTTGTTCCGGTACTGACGGAGGATCAGCGCCTGAGGAGTCTACTTCTCAGGCACATGCTGAGTCAGAACCCTTTTGCAGATGCCACACCAACACCGCCCTCAGTTCTAGTGCGATATAGGTACTTTGGTACCTATATCCTATCTATCTTAGTGCAAATTATCTGTGTCTGTATGTTTAATATGTTATTTTGTTTAGCGCTAAGTATCTTCTATGTTTTATGCTGTGTGTGTGTGCGCTGATGCAAATAAATAGGTAGATAAAATACAAAATACAAATACAAAATCGAGGCGCTGGCGATCTACTAACATAAGGTCCATTTACGGTTTTACGATATCGATCTGTCATTTTCACGTGCTTGAAAGCTCTCAAGGCTCAGAGAGGTATATTCAATACGAGCCTCAGAAACTGCGCCACCGCAAAATCTCGGCAACTTTACATAACATTAATAGAAAGTCGTCTCGCGAACTCGAAACGACGTCGTTTATTTATTTATATGGCATTTAATTGCTTTTAAGTGCCTTTGCTTACATGCAGTGTGAGGTACTTTGTGTCGAGGAACGTGGAAATGGAATTTTGTTGCTTTCTCTTTGAGTGTGTCTGTACTTGTGGCGTGTAATCTTATTGACTCTGTCAAATTATCAACATAACCTACGTAAGCGATTAATTTTAATTAGGTTTTGAAATCGTAAATAAAACTTAATATAGGTAGGTATGTTATTAGTTGACATGCTAAGCTAACATGTTGATAAACATTAATGTTGACAAATACTTCCGCTTCAAACTATAAATTATAGGACTGAAAAAGTAACCTTCACTTAAATGAAACTGACTAATTTACTATCTGTTTGATTGACGCACAATGCGTGATCAGACCACCCGCATGTCCGAAGTTTTCAAGCTACCCTTGACAACCCTGACACAGCTTCAGATGAACGAAACTCTTTGTTTATCAGCACTCTGCCAGCGAATAGCGATAAATGGCTACCTAATTAATAATAATGATAATATACATGTAGCCTATTAATATCCTCACCGAGGGGTGCGGGCCTTTACTCGGATACGAGTAAGATTGAAATATCAAATAAAATCATTTATTTGTGATAAATAGGGTAGTACATTTGTTGGTAAAGATTGATGTTTCGTATAGGTTCACTATTTTCAGCCACTTGGCATACAAATATTTGGTTACACATGCATGACATTAAACATGCATTAAATTTTACATAACAAAAAAGAAATATAAATCGATCGGACAGGGTGACGTGTATACAAAGATCCAAGCCATACTCCACCACGCTGGCTCAGTGCGGTTTGATTGAGGGGCTCGGGCCTACAACTATATCCCGGTAGAGATAACTTGTGACCTATTTTTGCATTTCTCGTGTGCGTAACATCACGTTTGACTTTATATCGCATGACATGCCATTAAATATGGGAATGAAAATTCGTCAAAACGCAAAAAGTAAAAACCGGTAAAACCGGTAAATACCGCATGGGGAACGAGACGTCAAATGCTCTCTTTTATGAGGCTGCATGATTGTCTTTTGCTTAATATAAGATCTGTCAAACTTGTCAAAGGTTTTTCTTAATTTCTAAAACAAGAGTGGTGTTTGGAAAATCAGTTCCCAAACACCACAATAACTTTACACGACTAAGATTTAATCGTGTGCGATCACTCGAGAAAATGATGATTGCGACGCGCTCATCCAAGGGGCTTCAAAATTGCTTACGTACCAGTTACAAAGGTGGGACATGCAATACCGCCAAGATTAATATTGTAGCGTTACTTAGGGCTGGAATAACATTTCTTGGGTGTACAAATTACGCGGGGAGGATGGGTGTAGGTTCGGTAAGGGATACCACATTTAGAGTGGGATGTTGAAGATGGATTTAAATTAATTTACATACTCGTACATAGGTTGGTGTGTAGGTATTCGTAGTTTTTCAAAATAATTATCAAAGGCTTAGCAAAAGGTACCTAAGAAATACAAAATTTTAATTACACCAGTTGTGCCTATGGTTGTGCTAATCAAAAGTACCTTTGTCGCTCAATGCAAGAAGATCCCATAATATACCGAGAAAAGTAACAGGGCATTCGTCTATAAAAATAATACAGGGTAGGTAAACGAAAACCTTATTAAGTTTTCTCGGCAGAATAAGAAAGATACCAAAAGATCCCAGCCCCATTCACTAACTCAAATCGACAGTATAAAACATATACAAGTTTTTTAAAGCTATTTCCTTCGTTTTTCTATTGATTGAAAATAGCGATCAGCTTCAAGTCGCGCAGTCTCTACGTACACAGGAGCCTAGGTTGGATCGGATCCGGTTTAAACCGCATCAGACGAGACCTACCCGGATCCGTCACGCGGCCCGACTAACAGTAATCCCTCATCAAATCCAGATTAATTAAACCGAGCCGAGCCCTGATGCCACCCTGGACTTGGAGGCTCTTATTCACTCAGTCGAGGCCAAATCTATGTCAAATTGCGGTGACGCGGAATCTCTCACATTACACGCCAGTTTGACATCATCTTATAAATAGACAAACGAATAGGCAATGTAGTAAAAGGTACACAAATAAGAGCGCTTTGAGGGTTAAATATTCATACAAACTTTAGATCATAATGTTTCAACCACTGACGAGGAAGAGGGTGTCTTGTTTGAAGCGTAGTTTTATAAATTAGCGCAAGTTTATTGTATTTTCAAAATTATGTCATTATAAAGTCTCGAATAAATGACTAAAAGTGGCGCAATTGTGCCTTTGCCACCCCGTATGGGAAAGGCGTGACGCTAAGCTATTTAGCAACATAACAACTCAAACATTTACGACGGAGTTTGTTTAAACATGTAGGAAGTACAAGCATCACTCCGAAGCTTTGTTTCTAGTTTTAACTTACTATTCCGTTGCTGAATATCTTCATAACAATCCCTTATAATAGGTTTAAAACGTTCAATAGTTAAAATGCTCTAAAGCTCCAATAAACGTATCATAAAATTCATTATTCATAAACGCTCAATAAACCTCTAATAGTTAACATGACTTTATAAGATACTTTTGCGTTATTATGTTGTCGTTCTGACGAAACCATAGTCAATTACGCTCTAAAAAATAAAATATCTGACAATTGCTGTCAAAACAAACAACAAGTGTGGTCTCAGATCAATGAAACTCTTTACTTTTTTACTCCTTGAGTGTGGTCATAAACGTCAATTTCAACCAACCTAACCATGGAGTAAGAAAGTAAAGAGTTACATTGATCTGAGAACTTGACATGACAATCAGCTGTTCATAAAGTCGGCCATGTTACTCTCTATTAGAGGTTTATAGTAGGGTCCGGCCTTCTATAACGTATGAAGTGTTTATTGAAGGTTTATAGAACGTTTTAGTGCTATTGATCGTTTATGAATAATGTTTTTCATAATCAACCCTATAACAAGCCAATAAACCTCTCATAAGTTTTTATGAATAAGACTGTTAGACGATAGAAAAATGTGATTTTCAATTGATTCTGGTCTGAATTTATGTTTTGATTACTCTTGTGCCGTAAGATTCTATCTATTGTATAATATTGTATTGCACTACCTTAGTTCTATTTTGCATGTCACTACGTGGCTAGATGTGCAGTACCGATAAATGTTATGTTACCTTCCACCTTCTATGTAACCATATCTACGCAAAATAAACACATTTGTATTTGTATTTGGATTCAGAATTTCAGATCCTTCAATATTTAAATCCCAACTCGGGGTATGCGGGAAGTAGTAAGTAAACAACGGTCGCCGAATCCCGCAGAGAAGAATTAAGTAGCGCCGGACCTGTAAGTAATACAATCAAAACTTTTGATGAATTTCTCTACAACTGTCTTTGCTTCCCCTTTCCGTCCAACTTGTATAATAAAAACTGAATTTCTACAGCAAACCTCCATCTGAGTCCGTACAACAAGACACCCACGAGATATCTTGGAATATTACGCAGCGAGAGAAGAGACTGCATGCACGTCTTAATTTTGGTTATTACCGGGCTAGTTAACATTTCCTATCTGAGTTTTGTTTGCCTGATTTATTATAATTCGTTCTCATATACAATTACAAAATACATTAATTACAAATAAAATCAATAAAAACAATGTCAAACATCCACAACAACAGCTTCGTCAAATAAAAATAAAAACCGATAAAAAACAGACATAAAACAATTACACAAAGAAACCGCCCCAGGAATCTCCCGGCCAAAAGGTGCCCGTTACACTGGCAGCGTTCGTTCCCGCGCTGCACAGTCGGTGTTAATTTTGGTACATTTGGTTCCACTGGCAACACTCAACAGTGGGTTATCTGAGAGGCTGATGATGATGAGATAGAGTAGCAAAGAATCTCTACATTTACTAATAGCCACTTTTTACATACCTGTTAGATGTGTAACTTTACGGGCGCTATAGAGAAGAGGCCGAACCAGTGGTGGTGGGCTGAGTATGAATGTATGAAAATAACTTTATTGAAGGACAACTTGCGTCATCTTTTAATATATCAAAACAAAAATCCTAGCAACACTCTTCATACTTTGTGGCAGAGGTACAATTCGACTTCGGGAGGGTAGATTTATTTTATTTGTTGTTAGGTAAATACTGCTCTCCTCGTAAACTCCGGCTGGACTATAAGCAAGCACCTTTAAGAGAACGTATCAGGGGGCCTACCGGCTATTGGCTGTCGTCATCGGCTTCGTGTTCGACTTGCCGTATTGTCATAATGATAAAGTTCATTCTTGCGCGTTTAACCACGAAGCCGATGACGACAGCCAATAGCCGGAGGCCCCCAGGTGGACGAAACTTACCATCTATATGGACTAAGTACCACTCTTTGCTTCAAATATTAAAATAAAAAGCTAAATCACACAGGGTAGCGTAGTGTGGAGCCAGAAGCAATGTGCCTGTATGTAAATGTATGTAAAATAAGAAATCTCTTAATTCTTAATTCATTTATATCGTCGATTAGCGGATTCCAAGTAACCAACGTAGTTCTCGACCATGTGTCTTGGGGAAAGTTTTCATCTAATGACGATGGGTTGTAGCATTCCTCAAAAGATCAGCAAATTAAAACTCACTCTTTACTCTCGAATGGCGTACACTACAGTTGCTACGCGAAACCTCTTTGTGGCGAGTGGGGCCAAACTTCAGGCGCCCAATTCTGGAAGAAAGATTGCCGCTCAGTGATGCGCGACGACAACGCTGACCTTTAATTATCCTGGCTTTTGGAGAATCTTTTTTGAATGAACCAAAGGTAAAATTAAAGAAATATTGGTAATCAATCAATTTCTATCATTCATTGCTAAAAAAGATTCTACGCAAGCGTCTCCATTCCTAACGCAAGATAAATTGATATCTAAAGTTCATTGTCACGTCATAATTGTCAATGAAAGAAGAAGAAAGAAAGAAACGTTTATTACAAGGACAGTGAACACATTACAGTTAGACACAAGCGGTCATTACGCCAACAGAATTGGGCCCCTGTTTGAAAACCCGCGTGCAACTGAATCCGGGAACTTGTTAACAAACTTTGGAGCTGGTCAGCCGAGAGACAAGGGATCGACTGCTCTCTTTGGCCCTACACGGTGCACCACCGGTTTTTTCCCACGGCCGAACGCGGTTTCTTAACCCGGATATTTTTAAGTTTTGATTTGTTTACTAAAGCTTTATTAATTTATCTTATGTACATTCTCGGACGTTCAGTGTTTCGGATGACACATTTATCAAGCTATGGTGGATGCAGTATATCTTGTTCCAAAGTAAATAATTAAATCAATTGAAAACTCATTCCTGATAGTATAAACTAAATTAATAATTTTATTCGTTCAACATTAAATTATATCGGACCTCGATAGTTCAATCGTTTATTCCCCTCATATCACACGAAATGTTAAATATGGCTTGTATGAATATTTAGTAGTATGAAGTAGTCGTATAAATCACTCCACCAACCAGCACCAAGCCAACGACTTGGAGTATGGCTCAGTCGTACTTGTATCCGGGTAAAGACCTGTGGCCATCCGGTAGAGACATTAATGGGCTACATTTAAATAGGAGGCATGAATGAAAAATAAGGAGCTAGTTTACGCCATACCTGCGGGGCAATTCTGGCGCTAGCGAGATCATGTCCATGGTCGAAATATCGATTTTGAGATACCGAAATCTCTATCAAAAACAAGAAAAAGCTATTCTTATGAATAGCCTTTCGACCAACCGAAATATCTCGACCCGTTTTCGAACGAAATAAATATAAATCGAGATCGTTTTCGACGGATTTAGGCGGTATCAAAACCGATATCTCGACTGGGAAGATGATCTCAATAGCGTGAGAATCGGGGGCCTGACAGAGATCGAGAATCGGGCTGCTGATTTGTCTCTCATAAGAAGACAGAAGACTTCTCGGATGGATTGTGTAAGCTTCAGACACACTTACAGCTTTCAAATGATCTTTAGGCGCTGAGATGACTGGTGGAACTACCGTTAATTGACCAATGAGGAATGAAATGTCGGTGTTGGTGACAAGCTCGTTGCATTAAGTTGCTTAGAAGTGGCGCCCACGTGTAATCGTCACCCATCAGCCAAAAAAAGATCGTTGAACGCAGAGTTTGCATCCTCTTTTCTTTATTATCTATGGTTGGAAGACAAGAAATCTGTATGAAGATTACAGTGAAGTGGATATTTATTTACACATGTGGGAAAAAATCTAAATCAATGTATGAACATGAACATGTACCGCAAAACAGAACATACTGTTCTACGTTATCCACCGGTTCGTATTTCGAGGTCTAACCGTCTAACCGATTTGAAAGCAGATTCAATTTGAGATTATCCCAAAATGACAGCTTTTGCGAACGGAACTGTGTACAGTACAGTACGAGTCAAGTTAATTAGAGTGGTTTGAGAATCGCTGAGATTTGCTGGCAACAACGGTTGTGATTTGAAATATTACAGATATATTTCGTATTAGAGATATTTTCCCACGACACAGGATTTTCCTAGTGTGGGAACCATGGAAACATCAAAATTAGAATTGTAACCCAGTACCTAATACCATTTGATGTACCTACCCCTAAGTGAAACGTTTTACTAAATAAATAATTTCTTTCTTTCTTCTTTCTATATATTTATTGCACATAAAAGACAAAACACAGAAAATACAGAGAAGTAATTTACAAAGGGTTTATCTCTAAAAAGAGACCTCTTCCAGCAAACCCAGGATGGTCAGAGAAAAATAAAATACAGAGCAGGTAGGCCTATGTGCTCAGGTAAGAGAAAATAAAACATAAATAAATCATAATATTACTGTATCATATATTTATGTAGCCCGCCCGTGTTACAACGTTTTTCGATATTGCGCTTCGGTCCTTTAGTGCGTTTTTATCGGCTTATTATCGATACTTTAATTAAAACATAAGTATTGGGTAATGACAATGCGTTATCCAAGTGATGGCCAGAGGATGCCAAAGATCAGTCGACAGCAGGATTATCAATAAGTTTCCTACTGCTTTACTAGAGAGATGCCCGTAGAAACTCGGATAAAAATGGGACTACAATGATGTCCAAACTGGCTTCTGAGGTCTTACATGACTTTCAGTGGAATGACTGCGATTTGGGAGGCGACACGAACTATACTAACTAAACTATTAGTTAATTCGTGTACTAAAATGGTGTGATTGAAAATAGAATCTGTGTCCATCGCGCCAGAGCTGTCGGATTTGAGGTTGTCAGTTTAGTTCCTTTAGTTTAGTGGTTTGACACTTCCCAAATAGCCCTCAACTGTCTAGTACCTAGCCAATTAAATAATTTATATTAAAATTGTATTCATGGATTCGTAACATCGCTATGCCCGCGTTTTTTGTAACAAAGGAAATCTGTTTTCGCCTAATCTGGAAGATTTCGGAACGCGGTCGGCGGCGGCTACGGACGAGTAGGGTTTCTTGCGAGGAACAAATGGAACTTCATTCAAACTGCGACTCGGCGGGGATAAAGGACTTACATGAACGTTTGAGAAGACTTATGGCCCGGCGAATGTGGCCCGGACCTAATCTCTGATAATTAACTGGATACAGTTTGAGAATCGTTAGTATTTTTTAGATTACTTATTGAAAATTTAATTACTTCTGGCCCCACACTAGGATACCAGGTGTCGTGGGCACCAGAAACAGCGACGTGAGAAACATGTAACCATCCGACACCTGGGGTTTTTTCTTTCCCTCGGCCGGGATTTGAACCCGGGATCTCTAATTTGGGAAGCAAAGCTTCGACCACGGCACCACACCACAGAGAGGTCGTCAACTTCACTCCATCATCTACATAATATTTGACCACTGGTACAGTATTCCCCAACAAAGAAGTCCGATGCCTTTGAAAGATATTGGATGATTTTGATAAAACCAAGGAGCTTTATCAAAGTTTAACGGTTAATAATTATTATAAAAAGGCTATCTTCATCAGTAGCAACCAGAAATATATAACCTTACACAGCCGAAATTTTCAAAACTTTGTCTACAAATTGTTAACTTAATTTTGACATTTTGGTTGTTGAGGATGTGTTGATCTATTTAGGTACCTATCTTGCATTGCTGAATGTACTAATGAACCTGTACTATGTCAGATATTATGACTATGTTCAGTAAGATTGAAAGGGAGCGGTTTGGGAGGTATCAAAACCGGTATACTGACCGTCGTACTCAGAGACATTTAATGAACGATTAAACCGATTCCGTTTTTGAATTTACATACTTAAATCCTTCATTAATCCTTAATGAATCATTTGAACGGCTCTGGGTTCGGCCGTTAATCATCAAACTATTAAACCTTATACTTACACCAGATAACTTATATACTTAGATAGATAATAATATATTATTATACTAAAGTTATTATAAAAAAAAAGTAAATGTAGCCCATTAATGTCCCCACCGAGGGGCACAGGCCTTTACTCGGATCCGAGTAAGATTGAGCCATACTCCACCACGTTATTATACTATACTTAAATTTTTTAAACATTGTCATTATCACAGTTTCCTTTTCATTTGCATAATTTGCTATCTATACCATTACAGCGGAAATTCCCTCGACATTTTTCCATCGCCAGATCGATCAGCATCTTCCGCTAAAACTATTTTAACACAGCATATTGCACTACGTGTTGGTTTAAGCGCACAATATCGAAAGTTAACATGTCGAACGCCGTCCGGCCGCCGAACAGCAATAGATCGATATCGATTTATTTAATGAATGAAAATAATTAGTTTATTTCAGGCTTACACCTAAAAACTAACAATTGCTGTGAAACATTACATAGTAACCAGTACGTTTATAAGACACACAGCATGGAAATAACACGCACACAACATGGATCAGATATTACCATCTGGGGCCCGTAGTTTTGTCTGAGTAGACTTCGGAATTGGCATTAATTTAGATACCGGGATAAAATATAATGTAAAAATAATATCTATTTTTTCACTAAACAAACATCAATACTTTTAGACTAAATAATTCATTTTGTTGAATAGATGTTACGACCAAATAAATATATATGTCGATAACTCTATGTAAGGTTACCGCTAGTGTCGTGATCGAAACCCACAATCGAGGCGATTTGACTATTTAAGTTTTCTTTATTACGTTTTAAACGTACCTACGCATTGTGCAGTGAATCTCTATTACCGTTATAGTCCCGTCGATGGCTGAGGATGGCGGGAATTTATGGAAGCGAAGTGAAAATTGTTTTATACACACTACACACCGGCCGCGGCCCGCTGTTTTAAATCCCGACAGACTTGCACTATAAAATTTCCTGAACAATATTATACTTTTATTCTATATCAAATGTCTTGAGAACGAGATGAGGAATTTAGTTTTTGGGGGATTGTGTTTGATGCAGAAAGACGTTTATTATTTTATCTATAATTTGCTCGACTGCACCAGAAGGATGGTGATGATTTTTGAGTGTATGTATGTATGTGTGGCACTAAAGATGATTTCGCTTACTTGTTCGATGCTTAATAAATAAATTCATGATCCCCTTCAACTGTATTCTGTAATCCTGATATCAATTACTATCATATGGAAAAAAATATTCATCCCTATCTTTTCAGGCGATATAATTGGTTTTTCTTAAAAGGTATTGCGATTGATATCAGACATGCAGAATAAACTGATTGTACATTAACCGTGGTTGTTCTACATGAAATCCATCAACATGACCACACGCCAGATTGTGCTGTCAATTACGTCACTAGAATTGCGCCCTTAATCTGTCATCGAGGCACCAATTACGAGAGAAACTGCCACCACGAGAAATTACAACAATTTATCATAGGAGAAAATATTCCTGTAGCGAACGATAAAAACATAGTTTGTTTACGTAACGAAGAGAATAGAACGACTAGATTTTTCCACTTCTATACATATTTATGAAGGCAACATCGGTCAATCGTTCCTTTGTTTTGAAATTCGAATCTTCTAAATTTTAAATTGTAGAACTAGCATGGTACTTATATAGGTATTCCATATTGCATATTTGCGTGTCAGGCTAGTTTACAGTTGAAAAATATGAAGGTTCCCTCCCATTACTATACCGTGCTTTCTAGCCGGATTCCTCATAATAAATCTATTTATTCGTCGGCGGCAGTCAATGTAAAATGCGTTTCTTTGTACGCAGGGAGTATCTATATTGTTCGCCGTTTGGGATCACGCCAAGTTTGACGGAGTTGACAAAGGCGCGAGTTGTGTCATTCGGATTCAGGAGGATGCGTAGGTATTTGTAGGAACGGAAGCGTGAAATTTAGGGACGTGTATGTCGCGTCTCGGGCGGTGGAGGGGGGAGGGAATGGGAGGGCAGATGCACTCAGGCGACTGCTAGCTGGCTTCTGGCCAAGTCACCTACGCATGCTAAGAAGTCGTAAACTATCGTTTTAATATAAAAGGGAATTTGACTGAGGACTGTATTGTTCTTCTTCTACTGTCTTTCCAACGGGAGGTTGGCAGTTAACTCCATATGTTTTTCAGCCAATCGCCAGGCGACTGCAAAACTTCAAAAGGCAAAAATAAAACTTCTGACATCGAAATAACATTTTCACTTCTCATGCTCGTAAAGATCTTCTTTATGTTGGGTATAGGCCGCATAAAGTCACATTTCATGCACTCGTGCATAAAGTAAAATCTTCGTCTAAATCTCAGACTCTGACAAAAATTGTCAGGTAAACAGCCACACACCTATGCTATAAAGTGCCACTGCCACGTATAATAAAAAGTATATTAGCGGGAAGTCATTATTTTTTCTTTGCGTTGCATTTTACATTTGTTTTTGCAATATTGCTCTGTTTAATTTCCTCATGAAAACGAGAAGCAGAGTGTTTAACTCGTACATAAAACCAATTTTACCCTCGAGTTGACTATCTCTACGTCTCGAGTACAATGGTGCGTTTTAAGCACTTGTTGTACAATCTACTATTTGTTTCCGCCGGGCATGGCATTTTTTAAGACACGGGGGCTTTCATCCCCCATAGGAACAATTTTTTTACCGTTAACCACCACCTATTCACTAAAAATGTTAATATAGCAGTTTGAGGAATATAATGTGCAACCTGACTGACGAGACACTTGGGAAATTCTGAACTGGCAGCGAAACGTTCATGAGCCCGCAGTAAATACTGAGAATCGTTATAATAGAAAAGTGTACTCAGCGGTAACTTTACCGCTAAGCTATTACCGACTCTATGCCTCCAGGATTATGTCTTGTTTTAATCCCGGGATCTCAATTATAATTCAGCGTTTGTGTGGAGTCATTCATCATCGCCGACAGACCTTTAGCTGTTTTGAAATTTCCTACTTTAATGAATGCGGAGTAAAGTGCTCTATGTTGTATATCTCAGGGGTGTATAACGAGTTTCCACTTTGCTAATGACCGATTGAGGTATCGGTTTCACGTGAACTTATTTGGGTAGGTCAAAGCAATGAACATGGGTAAAAAGTAAATATACCTTTAGAGAACGTATTTTTGGGTCAATACTTCGGGGTTTTCAATGTTTATTCGTAAATATACAGGGTGTAACAGAAAGGGGTGTACGAGCCGAAAAAGGGATGTTAGGGACATCATTCTAAATAACTTTCACTGTGGGACCGGCTTGATCAGAGCAACTTTATTTTTATTAATTCAGTACATTTCGGGCCTAGCGCTCAGTTGATCTGTATGGTGGAGTGAAACATAAAGTTGCTCTGATCAAGTCGGTTCCATAGTGAAAGTTGTTCAGAATGATGACCCTAACAACCCTCTCTCGGCTTGTACACCCTTTTCTGTTACACCCTGTATAATATATTAATATACATATTTTTATTATGATTGTAAATGTTTGATTTTGCCTGCCTTTAGGTTTTCAGCGTTTATTCGAATAGGCAATCAGAAATGGAATAAGCTAGGAAGTATAGTAGTATGCCCCGCCCGGTTGTTTTTAACCGACCGACTTCGCAAAGGAGGAGGTTTTCAATTCGTCCGGATGTTTTTTTTATGTATGTGCCCCGATTGCGCCTAGACGGATGGACCGATTTGGAAAAAAAAAAAATTGTTTGAAAGGGTTTACCTTCCCATTGACACCAGGTCAGGATCTGATGATGGTATCCTGGAGAAATCGAGGGAACTCTTCAAATATTATAGGCATACTTATGGTGATTTTTGTGTTTTTCATAATAACTCGTGCAAATGCACATGGTAAGCATAATATTGTGATGCGGAACTGATGATGAAGACCACACATGCCCACCAGAACTGCTCAATACTAGGTACAAATACAATGCGATACAATTTGATATAATTGAAATAAAAAGTAAACTTTAGAAAAAACCGATTTGATTAGATTGAGTTTAATACAAACTGTAACCCCTTACCCCCCCCCCCCATTGGGGAATTAATTTTGTCAAATCCCATCACAGTGCTACCCCACGCTACTAAGGAACCTCTGTATACAGTTTCATGGCTCTAGGTCCACCGGCTTAGGCTATGCGTTGCCTGCCCGTCAGCCACGCATTGTATTTGTACCTAGTATTGAGCAGATATGGTGGCCATATGTGGTCTTCATGAGCAGTTCCGCATCACAATATTATGCTTACCATGTGCATTTGCACGAGTTATTATGAAAAACACAAAAATCACTATAGGTCTGCCTATAATATTTGAAGAGTTCCCTCGATTTCTCCAGGATCCCATCATCAGATCCTGACTTGGTATCAATGGGACCAATGGGAAGGTAAACCCTTTCAAACAAAAAAATAATTTTCCAAATCGGTCCATCCGTCTAGGCGCTATCGGGGAACATACATAAAAAAAAAAATATATATCCGGACAAATTGTAAACCTCCTCCTTTGGGAAGTCGGTTAAAAAGCAAGGAGCTTTATCATAGTTTAACGGTTAACAATTCTAAAAGGGCTTAATATCTTACTTTTTAGAACATTTTTAGGGTTCCGTTAGAGAAACAAGGTCTCTCTGTCTGTCTGTCTGTCTGTCTGTCTGTCTGTCTGTCTGTCTGTCTGTAAGAGAGTGAAAAATCTAAAAAAAAATATATGCTGTGTATCTCAATACAAACTTCCGACTGACACTTGGCCACTTTTTATTTGATGCATTTTGAACCTTCTTACTTACTAACTAAAGATTATGTCGTACAGAATTGACGCCATAACAATCAGTGGACTGCTGAACTCGACGCGCAGTGGAGTATAAAATAGTACAAAAGTTTCACGGCTAGCTGGTAGCTTGTTGCTTTTTTAAACTTAATTAATTCCCTTGTCACTTCCAGCGATGTGGTTGCAATAACGTTTTATGCAATATTAATTGTATAATAACACCGAACGAATACAGACAACCAGATACGTAGAGGAAAGCGTGACTTATTTTCTGGGTCGTATTCTCGTTTATCATAAGAATAGTAATAGATATGTTATGGTGGAAATGTCATGAGAAAATCTGCATTTTGTCCACTGTGGCGTATTGTGTAGGTATTAGAAAAGTATGTTTGTCATGCAATTAAACCACTTTATAACTTCATTCCGACACACGGTGCAATTCAATCACACGCTACTGGAGAGCGTGATGACTGATGGTGATGAGCGATGATGACGTATCGTAGAGTTGACCTTGAGGTTCTTCGCTATACCGGTATGCTTCTACTATGGGTGCAACCCCTACTGCTTGACTGCTCAATTCGATTGCTCAACTGTATAAAGTTGAGCGGTAGCTCAACTGGTGATTGACCAACTATAAATAGTGGGGGGTGAAACTGTGTCTCTTCTGTCTCTTATAGAAAAAGGCGTATAGCATCACGTTGTTTTGTTTTGTTTTGTTTCTGTGATCCGAAAGTATACAAAGCCCCGTTGATACAAGTAATTTTTGGAGGTCTTTTTATTTTGATGGGCCAATAAAACTCGGACAACATTTGAGAAGACAATGTCATAAAAATCCGCATAAAAGCTCGGCGCCGAAAATTTTATATCCAGATGCGATGGCGTTCATAAAGTGGGGGAGAGAAATGATTGGTCAATTCGGAACGAGCTCTGATATATCCTATTGTTACGAGTTTATGGAAATCTCCGCGTATATTGATTGTATAATGTACAATTATTGTACAACACTGGAGTGTACATGTAACAAGAACAGTGTTAAAAAATGTAATGAATATTAGCAGGCGCGTGATGACGTGACTGTTAATGCTTTTTGTGCAGATATGTGAGAAATATTTATAAATGAACATCCAGGACATTTTTGTTTTTCCAAGTCCGAGTATCAAAACCGGGACGCTACGCCCCCCATAGAGGTCTTCAGTTAATTTTGATTTTACATTTAGATTCATTTTGTCGTCTCAGTTTGATTCTGGTGATTATACGGCTTAAACAATAGCTCTAATCCATAACTGTAAAATTCAATCCCTTCCTTCAAAATTATGTTTCAAACTTCAAATTTAACGTCAATATGACGTAAGCAGCAATCAGAAAGCAATTATTTCACACTAGCTTGCTTCTAAAGCAATTGTTATTTAAATGGATTTGGGATATTCGATACAGAATCAAGGTACAGGGTCTTAGACCATAGAACCAAAGACTAGACTAGTCTGCGTAAACTAATCAATAGGCGATTTTCTGAGTTAAAAATTGTTCTGAAAGCTGCCGACGGCTTTGTATCGACATGAGGTTGGTTTTTATATCGTTCATCCTTAAATTGATTATAAAAAAGTGTTAAATGGATAGCTGGTGCTCTTTTTGTGAGGAAATGCGTAGTTTCCATCTAGTGACGAATTTGGAACTACTAAAGTTTTTTTTAAAT
The DNA here is from genome assembly GCA_963457715.1 of Argyresthia albistria. Classification (NCBI taxonomy): domain Eukaryota; kingdom Metazoa; phylum Arthropoda; class Insecta; order Lepidoptera; family Argyresthiidae; genus Argyresthia; species Argyresthia albistria. Next base: position 2,659,298 of record OY735256.1, read on the forward strand.
CGCCTATTATCACATCTTTTTTGGCAGTGATTGCTTTATTAATTTTCTATATTGATTATGTCATGTAAATATGTGTATCTGAAATAAACTTTTGAATTTAAATAAAATAACCGGCCAAGTGCGAGTCGGACTCGCGCACGAAGGGTTCCGTGCCATTATCTATAAAAAACAGCAAAAAAAATGTATGGGAGCCCCCCCTAAATATTAATTTAATTTTAATTTAATTATTTATTTTTTAAGTAAATAATATACTCAATATATTGTGAACATTTTAAGCGTCTACCTGCTACCATTATCAATATCGAGCAAAAATGAGCAAAAAAAATCACGTTTGTTGTATGGGAGCCCCCCTTAATATTAAATTTCTTTTGATTTTTAGTATTTTCACAATTCACAATTCACAATTCTTTATTGCACACAATAATTTAAACAGTTACATTAAAAGAAAACACATGTACAAAGGCGAGCTTATCTCTAAAAAGAGATCTCTTCCAGCAAACCAGGCGTGAAAGGAAAAATTATATAATGAAAGGGTAAAAATTATATAAGGAAAGTATTTGTTGTTATAGCGGCAACAGAAATACATCATCTGTGAAAATTTCAACTGTCTAGCTACCACGGTTCATGAGATACAGCCTGGTGACAGACGGACGGACGGACAGAAGACGGACAGCGAAGTCTCAGTAATAGGGTCCCGTTTGGCACCCTTCGGGTACGGAACCCTAAAAATAAATACTGTAAAAAATAAATCGTGATTAGTCCGGTTTGTTGAATGGTATAATTAATCGGTCCAATTTCACGTAATTCCTGCATTTTTCCAACGTCGTCGTCGTAAAGTTGTCATGTCGCTGGCAGGTAGGCCCCTAGGGCTCCTTTGTGGGACACCATTCTGTGTCACAAAGAGCTTAATTTATTCTTGAACAGGGGATTATTCTTCGGGGCGGTGACAGAGGGCCCTCAAGGTTAATGTAGGCTTGTCATCGGAATCGGCGCGGACGGAACGGCGTGATTTGTCAGCTGTCAGAGTGAATTGAGCGTGTGTGTGTATGTGAGGCTTGTACCCTACAAGGCGAACACACCCCCGTATCGGTAAAATATTCTGGAATAAAAATGTATATCCGTGACAGGGCAGGAAATTCTGTAGCTTTTTCTTTGGCGTTGAGTTAGCAGATAACGGAGAAAAGTACTTACTTACCCTAGATGTTTAAGGTAAACTGTTATAATTATAATATACGAGTATTGTAGATTTTTTTTACCAAACCAAAGGCCTTTTATAAAAGAAACATCATCATGTACAGGCATTGAAAGGGAATGTTTATCGGTCGGCTTTAAAAAAAAAAATATACGCGTGTAGCACCGTACACGTGTTAGAAGTAAAACTTTTGTAGCTAGATCATTAAGTGGTACCTATACTATACACCTATACCTACCTATACTAAAAGAGATTTATATTTCCAATTTTGAGATCCAATCTCTGCTTCAAGTTACTTTTAAGTTTCAGACGTCCGATTATTTGAAATTATTTTATACTTGTACTTACTTTTAATACGTCATGTCATTTATTTCCCACCATTCCTTCTTCTTCTTCTTTTTATTAATGGCGTCCTAACCTCTTTTGAGGTTAATTTTGCCAGTGTCAAGTGGTCAGGTTCTCATTTGAGAACCTGGAAATCTGGGGGCGCGGCAGCGCCCCCAAGCCAAGTCGAGCAAAAAGCAAAACATACGGGCGCAGCAGTAACATCCTTTACAGGAAGCCATTCAGAGCATATTTGACCTACCTGTTACTCCGTTGTGGATAAAGATAGAAACCTGAATTCCCGGCGGCTAAAAGGCACCATGTCATAAGACATATTCTCAAAATTTCAATAAATTTGAACCAGTAGAGTTGAAGGTACAGCAATTCAAAGTTCCTCAATTTTGACACTCACTGACTCACTGATTCATGATCATGAAAACTCTAAAGGTTACTTCTAGCGAACCCACAAGCTTAAAATTTTGAGCATGGTTAGAGTTTAGCCTGCAAAGCCAAGGAAAACTCAAACATTGCGCAAATTTAACCCCAATTTCATAATATATTAATTATCAATAAGCTCAGTACACGACTACTTCGATTCATCGCTATTCCCCATTAGATGTCGCTAGTCGCTATGTGTATCTTGAATCGCGGTATGGTTTGGTTCCAGCTATGATTTAAATAAAGCGGTTACAATATTGTCTAATATCGCTATTCCCCATTAGATGTCGCTAGGTGTGCATTTCCTGAATCGGGGTATGGTTTGGTTTGAGGTATGATTTATATTTATATAATTCACCGCCCAGACTTGTCACAAATCGTAACATCAAAGCCACAGAGAAGAGCCCATAGAGATAGGGAGTGGGCTTTGAGAAAGTCGGTATCTAACGCACAAGAAATAGTACCCGAAAAGAAAAAAAACGGTTAAGTGCGGGTCGGTATCGCACACGAAGGGTACCGTACCATCGTACTACAAATCAAAAGCACTCAAAACAATAAAAAAATAAACAAAAAGAAAATTTAAAAAGTTTATGCCTTCACGAGATTTGAACCGACGACCTCCGGATTGAGAGTCTACATCATACCTACCACAACCATGTGGGTTGACGCGAAATGTGCTATCATATTTAAATGTGTAGTATATGTGTCTATGACATGGTTGCTATGACAATAAATAAACAGTTTCAGTCAAGATCTCCATTTTGAAATGCGTAATTGTATCTAAACACGTCTTTTGTATCGGGGCCCCCTTTAATTTGCAATATCTCTCGTATTTCAGTATTTGTGGTTGGTGCGGCAACAGATATACACATTCTGTGAAAATTTCAGCTTTCTAGCTATTACGGTTCGTGCAGACGGACCCGGTGACAGACAGGACGGACGGACGGACGGACGGACAGACGGACAGACGGACAGCGAAGTCTCAGTAATATGGTACCGTTTGGCACCCTTCGGGTACGGTACCCTAAAAAAGGAAAGTTACTTACAAAAAGAAATGAGATCCCAACAAAACATGCATAGGCATATACAAAAACGCCAGTCTCGCAGCCTGCGCAGTTTATTCTACCGTAAAAAGTTGTGAGATCTAATTTTAAACCAAGTCGGTTAATTTAACCAGTATCTGTGTATGGTAGAATCTTTCCAACAACTTTATTATCGTATACTGTTAAGTACCTACCTAATTAGTTAACTAATAACATTTATAGTGATCGGATCAATATAAGACATCTTTATTTCTTCAATAATAATTAGAATAACTTGGCAATCGCGCTCAACTGACCACTCTATAGCACCCAGAGCACAAATCAATATTATTACTCAACACAACATATCTCTAAATAAAGATAAACTTAACTAATAAGAAAACAACGAATTATTTCGGAGCGAGAGCAATAGGTACATTACGTTGCACACACGGTCCTATAGTCGACAACTTTTCTACGTGCGATTGCCAAGTCATTCTAATTATTATTGAAGAAATAAAGATGTCTTATATTGATCCGATCACTATAAATGTTATTAGTTAACTAATTAGGTAGGTACTTAACAGTATACGATAATAAAGTTGTTGGAAAGATTCTACCATACACAGATACTGGTTAAATTAACCGACTTGGTTTAAAATTAGATCTCACAACTTTTTACGGTAGAATAAACTGCGCAGGCTGCGAGACTGGCGTTTTTGTATATGCCTATGCATGTTTTGTTGGGATTATAATGTCTTGAGATGATTTGATGACTATGATGATGATGATTTGTCGCTCGTTAGCACTACCCGGGAAGGACGTGAAGGGCTGTGGATTCCAAGTAATTCCTTCGGACGTGAGCGACTGCATCTACAATTTGTCGCGCTCGTGGTGATATACTTAACTCATTCAATAGTGTCACTACTATTTGCATCTCGCTCAGATTATATATCATCTGACGTCACGTCTTTAAGCCGTCTCGCTCAAATGTATGCATTGCTTTGCTTGTTTTAGAAATCCATATCGACCCGTGTGACATTGATGAAACTCTTTTCTTACAAACTGTATGGATCGCATCGCACAGCTGTCAAACATAAGTTCCGGTTCCAACAAAGAGGTTGAACGAAGTAGTTTGAGTCATGCTAGATATTAGGCTACTAACGCCATCTAGCGAAAGAGAGTGAGCGCCATCTTGGCCATACCGGAAATCAAGAACTCGTGGAAGAATGCTTAAAATAATTTTTATTTGTTAACGTTTCATCAGGTTTTTCTCTCACTAATTAACATTCTTTATTGTACGAATGTATTATTATCTTATCTGATTAGTTAAAAACCGTATTGAAAATAGTTGCGGTTTTAAAAGTCTTCAGCCGACCCTGACGTCACCGATTCCAATTTCCGTTACATTTCTTAGCCACTCGTGATAGCACCCGGCTAGTAGCAATTGAAAAGCAAATATATGAATAACCCACAGTTGAGAGGTTAAATAAATTTTACCCCCGTGCCCCAAGAAGTTTTACTTCAATAATGAAAAAATCGGCAATTTAATTTCACCGAGTGGCTTTAAGCCATAATTCACTCGCATGAATTCAATTGAATATTAACTAACTTCTAAACGGTGAAATGATTAATTTTATTCGCAACGTCTCCAACAGGCGACAAAAGACTGCGCCAGTTTCAAAGAAAGCAATGTGACACTGTGCCGTCTTCAACGAGTACTTTGATGCTGTGACTTCCTCAACAATTTCCATTTCCTCTCTAGGAATCCTTTGTTCGAGTCAAGTTTTAGCATGCCAGTTTTAACTTTGAATCGGCGTCTGTGTCACTTGAAAGCATGTATGTCGGGTGAAGTTGGATGTTCCCTGACCGCGTATCTATAGGTGACAATGAATGCTCGAAGCACTTCCTTTGACTCCCTTCTGCGAATTGAAAAAGCATTCTTCGTTCATCTGTGTCGCTCCCGACTGGGAGGCGGGAGGGGTACTCAGAGAGAGTTCATAGCAGAATAACAGGGTCCATTTGTAACAAAAAGTCCATTCATCAAACGAGATAACAATGTCACGGCTGGGCGTTATCAAAACATGGCTTTGCCGACGATCGCTGTTTTGCCACTCGAACCGAGCAAAAACTCGGCCATGGAAGAGGGGCGCATACGAAATAAATTGTTCCATTTATTATTATAAATAACCCCGTGTTCAGCTTATGTGGTAGGTACTTATGCTCCAGCTGGGAACAGGTGTTTGGTAAATTGTGCACAAGACGGGTGAATTAATCAAGGGCGTATTTAGAAGACCCCGAGCACCAGAATTAATTAGCGTTATAGAATAAACACTTTGAGTGGTCTAGCAAGAAAATTATTATCCCTACAGCCAATTAAGCGAACCGATAATTCATAACGCTATTAAATATTGCTCCGCTTGAGTTACTTAGTAGTTGAGTTCGTAGAAAATATCGCCGCTTTGCGATATCTGGAAAACAGGCGAACGCTGCAAATCGATATCTGTCTCAACGGGATAGCACAATATGAAATCCCTGCATCTGCATATTCGACAGCTCCGTGGGAACAGTAGCAGCTCTATAGAGGTGTTGTGCTGCACACTTTATTTCGAGCGGGAATCTCAAAGCAAATTCCTGCAGAAATGCAAGTGCATGAAATCCTCGTGAGATATTTTCTGTTGGTCGTGCGGTGGCAGTTTTGTATTTCGTTTAAGAAAGGTCGAATTTGTCCGGTTGGCTGCGTTAGTCGTGCGGTTCGGAGCTATTTAGTTTTATAACCGCCAAAGGCTGTACTGATTACGTGTATAATTTTAATTGAGGTATTACATTCTGAACTACTAGAAGTACTCATAAATTGTTATCGAATCTATTGAGACTATAATGATAGATCGCGCGGAGTCCTGCTAGCCGGACTTTGAGACCTTCCGGAAGGACACAACTTTTTTCAATCACAGTGATTTATTCTTATACATATATTGCAGACTTCAAATTTCCGTGAAAAAATAAAGTATTTTTTTCTCTTTCGTGGAAAAGACAAAGCAGTTGCTAACCGCCACCGGCTTTCAGTCATTTTGCGACGGCGGCGCCGCCGCCGCCGCCGCGCCGGGCACCGCAAATTCATGGAGTCGTCACCATTTTGGCGACAACTATGAGCAGTGCAAGATATTTGGGGTCATAGTAAGAGGTAATGGAATGGACAATAATCACCGGTTAATTTAATGATATCAAAGTGACTGATTTTTAATTCCTTAGATACTTCTGCATACCAAATTGACAGATTTATAGTAACCCTTATTTTTTGTTTCGAAGTTTTTTATAAAAAAAAATGATTATACAGTATACTTTAAGTTTTATTTTTGCTATTTTTATTATTTTCAAAGCACTGACCAAATGTTTATGACCTCTGGTGAATGCTCATGATTAAGCATTCGGGGTCAAGGTCATCGTACTGCCAGAAAGATCAGTAAATTTCAATACAAAACACGTACTGCCAGCAGGACTCAGGGTGGCTTCCGGCAGGACGCTCGGCACAAACAACCCGTCCTTCCGGAAGGAGCTTCCAGCAGGACAGACCATCGGGCGATCTATCAATAAGGTCCGCTAGATAAGAAATGACTTAGCTAGCAGTAATCTGGGTTAACATTGAAATTCCATAGTTTAATTAAATCCAAAATGTATTCTATATTAGTGCTATGCTAAATCCTTCTATCTTTCGGGACTTCGGGATTCTGTTTATTTCTGTGATGTTTAGTTTTCATCTTCAGATATCGTCAGCAGTATTAATGGTCTAAAGATACGAGAGCTCTTCCTACACCCATCTTTTACTGCGATGAAACTTGGTTTTTATCAAATTTTGTATGCTAGAAAATACATCGCGAGTGGGTATTGTCTAGCAAAATCCTGGCAAGGCCATGATTAATTTAACATTTAAATTTTGCATACAAATCATCGCAGTAACAGATGGGTGAAGGTCGAGCTCTCCTCGGATGTTAGGATATAACAAAACAGCAACTAGACCTTACAAGTAGACCTAAGTTTAATATTTCCTGGCTTCATCCAATTTCCATTAACATCAAAGGACCAGTTTGCCTGGATTGTTCGTTTGGCAAACAAATTTGAACAGCACAGTTACAGAAGTCCCTGATTTAAGGTAAAGTCCCTTAGCCTCTCGCTTGGCCGAGTGCCTACTGCATCTGGCAATTAGGCGAAATTATGCGGAAAACAAGTTCAGAAGCAATTAGCAGATGTAGGAGAGTTAAGACCAGTGCTAAATCAGTTTATTTAAGTTCGACACTTTTCTTTTCGCTGCTTGTTTTGGGGAGGACTGAACGAAAAGTTTAAGGAACTTTTGAAGATTGAAGTTTGAAGTAACTGGAGATTTGATAAAACACGTGGAACTAAGTCCTAAATCTGCTTCTTAATTGTTGTTAAGCCTTAGGCTTTTCGACTTTTTCGACAGCGACTGCCACTCTCCATACTCTACTTTTATATTTTTGACACCTGACTTATATGGGCCATATGTAGCGTCGTAGTCGCGTAGTTCCATGTACGGAAGGCACAAAACAACAGATCGCCATGTAGATCACAAATACTATACAATGTCCCGAGCTATACGTGGAAAACAAAGCTTTAAACTATGTTTGCCGCTGTCACTTCACAGAAAATTGTAGACCCCTGCCCGCTCTCCCGTCCGTTTTTAATAAGATAATAAATAACTGGTAATTGAACAAATCATAGAAAATTTTATTGGTGAAAGCTGCGACAGATAGCGTTGATTCGACAGGGGTTTAAGGGTCTGAAAGAGTGATGTGACCTCATTTCATAATGACAAGAAAACCCTTTCTCGTCAACAACATCTTACGACTGGAACTACTGAAGTATTTAAAAAAAACCTGTCGCGGAAAGATCGACCTAACCTAAAATAGATCCTTGAACACTTTCAGAAGCTACTTCAACCTCCCGCCATATCTACGATATTATATTTATTACGAAATTCGTAAACGAGTTACAAACTACGTTAGACACAATGATGCGACATCGAGAAGAACCATAATGTTCGTACGGGGTATGCCGTAAAATTTTATGAGCACCCTTACAGCCCGGGAAGTAACCCCGGGGGAGGGTCGCACCGACCCGGTTATATTCCACGAGACGCATTTATCTAACCGTGATTAATTTGTTTTATCTACTAAACGTTCCGTTGGATTTTATTTCAGTTCAACGCTCGGGCGTCCTGAGAAAGTGTCAAAGGAATCTTTGATGGCGCGATCAAAGTGCCCGCATCTGTTAGTGCCGTTGTGCGAAGTTAAATATAGTTATTTTTAACTATTTTTTCAGGATAAATATGTAGGTACTCACCTAAATCAAGCTAAACAGTTTTTTTCCACTCTTCAGCGTCGGCGTTGGCGAAGGCCATAAGTATCCATAGACTCGTATAGTGTATAGATGGGCCTGACCTAATGCCATAATTCTCGCGCCTTCGCTAAACGGATATCGAGACCTATATTGAAGATTCCCATACAAAATCACTTGATGCGCGAGAATCATGCCTGTTGTAGCCATAGAGCCATAGGACGATCATAAAATTATACGAAATGTTTATACCTTCATTTTTAACCGACTCCAAAAAAGAATGGGGATCTATCTTTTGGTTTTCAGATCTGTATTTTGCTTTTCTTTTTAATTTTTGTTACCTCGAAACTGTTGCGAATATTTGTGAACTGATAAATAAAACGATTTATTGAAATTTCTTCGTGTTTGGTTCCATGTTGAGATTCAGTTAACTTTCAGCGGCGTTTCAGAATACGGTTCTCGCATTGAGAAATATTATACCAAAGGAAAGGGGATCGCGGTTGGGTCCACTACATTTCTGCGCCCTAATGGTTCAGATAATAGATATTTACAGGACTGTTTGCTGCAACAACGTCTATCCGACGCTCTGTGGATTACGCTTCAGTGACGAACATTTTGAACGTTTGTTCGAAAAACCTATTCCAAGTAGACTCACTCGTACCAATATGAGGGGTGCTTTTGATCAGTGATAAAAGACATCGTAAGGAAACCTTAATTTGTTCCGTGTTTTAGTGGTTTCACCTTTGTTTTTCTCACATCCCCCAAGTTCCACCCCCTTGTAGTATTGAATAACTGGCAAGTCGTATGTACAATAGAACCTCTACCTCTGCACCCTGTAAAAGGCCTGACACTATCAGGGGGGTTTCACTTCGCTGAGTAGGTATCTACGGCCGGCTATACGCGCCAGTCGGTCTTTGTCACATGGATGTCGCTCGGCTCTCGGTGCGCGCGCTAGCCGCGTGAAAACAATGACGCCGAAAACAACTGAGTGCGATTCGCAACCCTGCGTGATCGGCATCGTGTCAGCGATGTCTAATGGAATATGAACGCTCGTGTCATACGATAAGTTTCAATTTTGGATGCAAGCAGCAGTAGGATATACAAATATTTGTTTGCACCTTTTGACTTTTGTTCGGGAGTGAACCTTCTGTACCTACGTGGTACTATTAGTTATGCTGTGACACTATGTTAGGGTATGTTTATGTTGGCACACATGTGCCTCTGCTACCCCATGTAACTTAACGCTATGGTTGTTTATTTTGTAATTGCGCAATTCATCACGACCCCCCTGCCCCTGGGCGGCACTAACGAGCAAGAAATCCACACAATTTGCAGGTTCTCAAGAGAGAACCTTCTAAATACAGTGAAACCTATCAAAACACGCCAAATTCTCAAATTAACTTTGTTATACCGTTAATTGGGAAATTTAATTGAACAAGAAATGGTATTGACAAAGTAAACTAATTTTTCCTAAAACATGTTTCGAGTTTTCCTCGTTCCGTCCGTACGAGGGGCTCTTGAGAAATTAATGGTTATTCGCGAAATAAGTGCGCCGAATCGAGTCAGCCGCAGGGCAATCAGGGATCCGAGCTAACGAACTCTGAATACAAATCGAATGTAGGTTAAGTTACGTATCCTTACACATACACTTGCGAGCAAGGCTATTGTTTGTGTAACTCTTTCAAATATTTTTGAAACTGTAATTTATGTATGTATGAGAGCGATCGGTCTGTAGAAATTCATATTGAGCTTATCTTCTTTTTTAAATAAAGGCTTAATTATTGATATTTTTTAAGGCATTAGGATACGTACCATGCTCTATACATAAATTAATTATGTAGCTTATTATTGGGCTTATATTATGTACACCATATTTTATTACTTTTGTACAGATCTCATCGTATCCCGTGCTGTTGCATAAGTTCAATAATTGCAGACATAATGAAAAATATTACAGGATGTGGCAAATTAGTGTCCCCAACGAGAGGCAAGGATTAGTAAGATCACGTTGGCTCAGTGCAGGTGACGGAGGGGTATCGCGGGCTTTACGACTACTACCATTAAATATCGATATAGTAGCCAGGATCTAGGTTTAACGTATCATCCGAAATACGGAAGCGCCTAAAACAAATGTCTCATAACAAACGAACACCTATCAAGTGCCCGTCTCGGACAGATGTTACTACTAATATGATCGTTTTCGATATACACGGTTATTATTATATCACCGACGATGTTTTGGGGATTAAAATAGTACCCATCATTATGAACAACTTTCCCCAAGAAACATATGGTTGCAAATGAAAAAAAAATATTTTATCCCTCAGTACATCAGTATCAGCTGTTTTCAAGTAACTATGGGATACTCATTTTTTTTTTTCATTACCGTCTTTCTTGGGGAAAGTTGCTCATAATCTATGAATCCCCAAAATATCGTCAGTGATATAAAAATAATCGTGTATATTTCACAAAATCAGAACATGCTCACACGTTCCCTGGCATAATAAGGATAATGGGCTTGTTTTACTATGTAGCTACTGGAACTGCTTGATAGGGCTTTAGCTTTCCGTTCTCCACTAGGAACTTAATTCCTCCAGCTAAGTGGTTTGTGAAACAGAAACATTACTCGGGGAAGTTCTTGTTATCCCGAAAACTTTTCCATTTGCGCTTTTGGTATTATTTATTTACTTTGCAAGAATAGAAACAGAGGATCGGATCTGTTCTACAAATATTCATAATATTTAAATTTAGATTACTTTATTTATGCGAATGTTTCTTTAGACCCGTTTAGTACGATGCAGAAAAAACGCAGTATGTATTACATAATTCAATAACAGGAAATACTTAAATCGCCTGGACCAATTTGCCTTTTACCAGTTTCACCCGACGAAGTCTTTATTGGCAGCTCGTTTCCGCTGGCCATTCAAAATAAATAAACTAAACGTGTAGCTAAAGTATTAATTAAACGAAAAACTAGACATAGTGGGCCAATTCCTTTGCCAGCAATCACACAAACGTATATATACCTAGATAAATGTGTTTAGGTATTGCTATGCTAACACTGTCTTGTCTGCAAGATGTGTACATGTTGCAAATTTACACATAGCTAATAGTATACTGTATTATTGTTTCGTACCGAACTTAGTCTATTTGCCTGGCACGATAGCACGGGGTGAGTCCAGATCCAGGGGCAAATAGGGATGAATTTTACATTAGAGAGAATAAGGCATAATCCTTGTTATATGTATGTAGGAAATGTGCACCAAAGCACAACACTAGTTCAAAAGTACCTCTTTCAGGTGCCCAACGAAGGAGCAGTTTATGTTACTTCAAATGATTTCCGATGCGCTCTGAGGAAAGTTTTCTATAGCCCGTTCAGTTGGGGAATGATAACATAATGTACCTCCATGACCTCTGTGCCTCTATCCCGAGTGGAAATAGCGTGCTTTTCCCATGTGTGCCATCATGATGGTAGAGGCTCCGATTTGAAGCAGAATCGCTGATTGCATGGCTGTCAGCCACTTTGGAGCATCAATGCTCTAGAACTATGAATCGTAGTGCCACGTGAATTGCCTTTTTGTTTTATTCATTTATTATTAATATTAATATAAAAATCATATTTTTTTCTCGTACTTTTATTATTATTATTGTTTTTTAAGCATCCATTATACAAATCTTGTCATAAACACCTAGGATGAGGTACGGGCCTGCGAGCCATAAATACAGGTAATATATTTCCTAGATATGGCAGCAGACACCTCTATTTTTATTAAGCCTGTATGTACCATTTTTTTCATGGATAAATACTATTTGATTTGATTTATTAATTCCAAAAGACTATGTTTGCGCGGCATGTCCATTTGGGTGCTCCATCCATCCTCTAATTCCGATTGGGTAGAACATGCCAGGCCAATAGCCTTTTGTCAGATGTAACAGACGTCACATAGGTGGGCAAGGAGCTTTTGGGCTCGTATGTGTAAAGCTCGATGACCTCCGTGGCTTTACGCCGGATTCTGCCCGCACAAACGAGAAGTCGCGAGTTTGAATTATAGCCGGGGAATAATTTTCCACTGGTCTTTGATGATGATTATAGTATAATGTTTGTATCCGACCATGAGTACTGGCACTATAGAGAAGAGACTTATGCCTAGCAGTGGGTAGACGTGGCCTAAGTATCTACTACCTCATCAAATGGACAAAAATACTCAGTTCTTTTGTTTTGTTTTTTCATAAATTTTGAACTTTATTACGATGTGAACTTTGGACGGACTAGCCAGTACGTATGATGACGATGATGATGAGTATATGTTTTTGTTCCCGTTCCAATCCCCTCTTCATGTGCGCGGGTCATATCTGCACTAAAGTCTACGTCGTCGTGTTCACTGGCAATTAAAACTTTTGCACTGATCAAACTTTAATAGTGACATCGTCGAGAGTCCAAGTTTTTGTGAGGAACCAACGAAGCTGGGTTTTAAACTAGATGGAGCGATATCCCATAGTGCTCTATCTATTTAGTGCTCCTATCTATTAGTAAGTTGTTTCGTTTACCTAGTCAGTAGACTAGGAACTTTCACAACCACCTACTTTTTAAATGAAAAATGAAATGAAACACGTTTATTTCAGGCTTGAACGCCCAAAAAAAAGTTAAAAATTTACCTGCCTAAAAGTAGTTCTGAGTAAAATAATTGGTATTTAGAGATTTAATATTATTGGTATGTAGTATTGGTATGTATATTTATTTATTGGTATGTAGTGCGAATGTGATCTATAAGTCGAAACGTAAAGGCGTGGAGATTTTCATGATCATGATGTTTCAGAAATCTGGAGCCAAGTCTCTTGTCTCGCAGAGATGCGTGTTTGAATACTGGTGTTGGGTATTATATTACTCCTGAAACATAAACATAAACATAAAAATTTACATACAGGCACATACATTATCTATTGTTGATTTATTTATCCTTTCCATCCTGGGTTTGCTGGAAGAAATGTCTCGATAGAGATAAGCTCGCCTTTGTACATGTCATTTCCATTTTTAATTGTCATAATATATTGATTTGTGTGCAATAAAGTATAAAGGATACATTGCTTCTGAAAATATTATTGGAAAAGTAACACATACCGTATTTTGATTATCGATGAAGTTCATACGACTTGAAACTGACTTCTATCATTGCATGCCTCGTTAGGGTGTCTAATCTATGCTATTACATTACAGCTTATTTTTTGTAAAGCATTTTTAATTTATTTAATATTTATTGAGCAACCACCTGAATAGTATCAGATTCCAGGTGTACCCGATAATGTATTAAATCGTTTTGTAAATTGCAAGTTTGTTGTGCAAGGCACGTAGCTAGCGAGTCTACGTTTCGCACTGAAAATAAAAGTTATATCTGTTTCGAGATAAGACGCTGCATTCAACATTAACGTTCGCCTTTGTCTTGACCTGTAATAAAACCTATTGTTACACACGTGCCTCAAATGAATCGCTTTTGAGAAAAGGTTTAGTGACCCTGCGGTCGAACAACGGCGTTAGGAGAAAGAGACCGAGCTGTGAGAAGAGTATTGCTGTTTTATTTTCGGGGCACAAAGTTGCAACTATAAATTAGCCTGTACGTAAAGTCATATAAAAGTTTTGTTTATCTCTACAGAAAAGTAAGGACAACATGTGCTTGTAAAACAAAACAGTTAGACTTTTACAGTACTGTATAAGCACTATATCACGGTACATGCCTGTAGCTAAAAACAACGAGTGATAGAAAGACAGGTCAATAATCTATAAAAACAAACATCAACACGTAAAGGTATCCGTAACGTATAGGTAAAGCCACATACATGGATGGATACCCTGTGTAGTAGGAAACCAGAAACAGCGACGTCGCTGACGTCACAAACATCTAACATCTAAGACCCGGAGATATATCAAACTGGCCCCCAATTCTCGCGTTATGATATCATCTCCATGGTGGAGATATCGGTTGTTTGAAACCGTTTATTTCCGTCGAAAGCGATAACGATTCATATTATTTATTTATTTAGCGTTTGGTCGCTGTCGTCAACGTCACAACTCATAAAGGTGGCAGTTTGAGCAGCCATTTGATAGCCTCTTCGTCATATTAATTTAGATCGAAAACGTGTCAAGATATCTGCTCGGTTGGTCGTAAGGCTGGGCGTAAAAATACCTTTTTTTAGATATTCTGTAACTCAAACCGATATTTCGAACCAGCGTGCGGGGCAATTCTGGCTATTCTGGTTTTTGATATACCGAAATAAACTATTCTTACTTTATTTAGGCGGTATCAAAACCGATATCTCGACTGGGGAGATGATCTGGATATCGCGAGAATCGGGGGCCAGGCGGGCAATTCTGGCGCTAGCGAGATCATGTCCATGGTCGAAATATCGATTTTCTCTATCTCTCTCTATCAAAATCTCTATCAAAAACAAGAAAAAGCTATTCTTATGAATTTTCGACCAACCGAGATATCTCGACCCGTTTTCGATCGAAATATAAATCGAGATCGTTTTTGATGGATTTAGGCGGTATCAAAACCGATATCTCGACTGGGGAGATGATCTCGATAGCGCGAGAATCGGGGGCCTGTACGCGTTCCGACGACGCCGACCGACTTAATTACTATAGAAAATCTGCGTGGCACAACACTATCAGTCACCGGTGACGTAATGGCTCTGCTCAAATCCGTGTAAGCCACGACGTCTCCCATGTAAGATGCGGTCCTGTGACGGATCACTTGTCACTGTCGGGCCCGCTGCCTCACCAGTAGGGTTAATATTATACTTTATACTTTATACTTTACTTTATTGCACAAAAACAGAATACAGGCACTTAATAATAATAAACAAAAACATGTACAAAGGCGAGCTTATCTCTAATAAGAGATCTCTTCCAGCAAACCTAGGATGGACAGGATTAATTAACAAAAGATAGACCTAC
Source organism: Argyresthia albistria (assembly GCA_963457715.1). NCBI lineage: Eukaryota > Metazoa > Arthropoda > Insecta > Lepidoptera > Argyresthiidae > Argyresthia > Argyresthia albistria. The sequence goes on from OY735256.1 coordinate 2,674,578, forward strand.
ATATGTGCACAACGATAAATATTAAATTCATAGACTACTTACTAATAAGTACATACATATTACCCGAATATTACCCGAAGAGAGAGTTTTGGAAGATGGCAAGTACCCGGAAAAGTGTTTAAAGATAAACGGGAATGTTTAAAACCATAAAGAGTGCCATACGGCATCTCAGTCACACGCGCTTTCCCTGCGCGATAGAACGTCGTAGGTGTAAAGGCACCTATCATCTTGAGTCAATATTGAAATTACTCTCTACTTTCTTTCTTGTTTATCGACATTGCATTATTCTTATCTTCTTTGTTTTCTATTCTTTCATACTTATCTTTTCTTACTTTATTTAAATATCTTTAGCTGCAGCGAACTTAACTATGCATAATTACATGCCCTTACACAGGATAAAATATAACAACTTATTAATTTCGCTACTAAGTAGCCACTAACTAAACCATCACACTCAACTAAAATTAACCTACCCATTTATCTAAGTAAGGGGGCGTTCATTAAATAATTGAGGGGTTTTCGGCAATTTTCTGTCAATTTTCAATTTCAATTATGATTTTATTTCTTGCCGAAAAATATATTACGTGATATTCGGCTCGACCCCTCCCCCCCTTGAACACCTCACCTAATTAATGGACGGCCCCTAAAAAAACCCCTAGCCACGTTACATTCGCTAACTTATATACCACTCGCCAAGTCTAAGTTCAAATATATGCGAATTTATCACTCAATGCAATGTAAACGCATGGGGCAGAAATTCGCGTAACGGGTTAATAAGTGGCGCAAGAATAACTTTTCTTGTATTGTAAAGTCCCGGGTATCCGTACGGGTTACCCGAACCGCGGGTAACTACGAGCACTACTGTCGTCTGTAGATCCGCCCTGACATGCTATAATGCTGAAATCTCGCGGGTTGCTAAAGAGGGGTAAAGTTCACTTTCTGTAATCGGTTTTTTCCACAAAACATTATACCTTTTCCACTATGGATTGGGATAGGAACGGATAATGGCGTCCGCTTTTGGCTAGTATATAATTCAATACTCTTTTCCTGTGGTGAATCAAAATATCAAACCCAAATACCCAGCCCCAAATATAAAGAATTTGTATTGTGAGTGTCGACTTATACATATAAACATTATTATTGTCGTTTCCCTGGCTGGCGAAATCCGAACATTTAAGAACGCAATAAATGTAAACTATATGTGAATATAAAATACTTTTCTCCTCCACCAAGAGTAGAACCCGGGACCTCTTGTTTCTGAGGCACACATTCGACCGTCAGAGGTCGAGAGTCTTAAGAAACTTCTTCTCACTGAATATAGGTAGTGGTAGATAGACTATTTGCAATTTATGCTAAACGAGCAAGGCGTTTGCAGTCTGAGCCTGAATTCAGATAACGCAATGACCGATCAGTGCGTGCTATTATGTGCCGTCTATTTAAATTGATTTTTTTGTTATTAATTTATGTGTGTGTACCATGTCCTTTGAATAAATGATTTATCTATCTATCTATCTATCTATCTATCAGTGACATTGCGTTTACAGTATCTTTTTTTGGCAATTAATGGTATGTAGGAATTGAGGAAATCGATTATTTGCCTTAAACTCCAAGCGTGAGATTATGAATACCTAATAAAAGTTGACCGTTTTCCTTGCGGCCTTGTCAGTCACTGACCGGTCATTCTTAAACAAAACTGGGTGTCAAGTCTGCTAAAAGCCGTTTAACATCTGTGCTGCATCTGTATTAACATAGTACTTTCATGGCACAACACGTCAGTACATAACAACGGACAGTAGACTACCAATTATGTCAAAGACCCGTTTTGAATGATCAATGATTCATGTTGTGTTTAGCAGACTTGACGCCCTGAGCCCCTGAACCTGAATTCCGAAGTAAATGGCCACCCAATGTCAGTGACTTCACAATGGAAATCTACTTTAGTTATCTTTCCCCTTTCCTTATGAACGATTTTTCGATTTATTAGCTTTCATCTTCTTTCGCTATTTTTATCCTTCCGTGAAATGATTGTATGTGTATTTCATCGCAAATTTTCAACTATTCTAAACACACGCATATTTCGTTGAGATTCATATCCTTTCATGGTACCTACATAGTGACATGATACATAGTACAGTAGAGTCATCAACTACGTTAGTGTAAGAAAAGTTAACAGATAATAGATACAGATAACATTATTCGTCATTTATGAATGAAATATAAATGTTATCTGAGGATTAGAATACCGGCCCTATAATGAACTGATTATAATATACTTAGTTTCTACAAGAACATTCCCAAAACGCATCACAAAATTAATACTGTACTGTAGTAAGAAAACCACCATCGTCGCGTCATTGTCACTAAACCACCATTATGTTAGCAGAATCGGGCCCCTGCAGCTCAGATACAGCTAATTACACAGTCTGCATACAATTAGCGAGTTACTGTGAACTGTGGCGGTTTAAAACTGAGTTGCGGGGTAATGGTGTTAATTCTATAATGTAACTTCCCAGGCCTCGCCTCGCCCTGAGCTAAACTTCTTTGACTCTGAGTGAGCCGCGCGCGACCTCTCTTTTATGCAAACTGTTATAATTAGGTATTGGTTTAAAACCTAAATAACCGGCCAAGTGCGAGTCGGACTCGCGCACGAAGGGTTCCGTACCATTATCTATAAAAAACCGCAATAAATCACGTTAGTTGTATGGGAGCACCCCTTGGAAAAGTAATGTACAAAGCCGAGCTTATCTCTAATAAAATAAGAGATCTCTTCCAGAAAACCTAGGATGGACAGGATCACTCCGTATATACCTTACATCTAAATTTCTCCTTTAACATGCTAATTCATTACCGGTCAAAGCAAAATCACAACCGAACAGCCCCCAATCGATTATTCACCAGGCTGATGAGGCTGATGATGAATCGATTATAATTTGACTACAATCAGTCACGAAGTTCGTATAACGTGTCTCCGCCATTTCTCCAAGAAAACAATCAGTAACATGGAAGATAAAAGCATTGTCGCCCCGGACCGAGTTCAGCGAGGGTCCCTCATAAAACTTTATTAGCCGAATTAAGCCTGTGGTTGAATCCTGTTTATGTAATCGCCCGAGAGGGGACCCTAGCGGAGGCAATATTGAGTGAAAAAATACAAACTAATGTCAGGATAAGTAAGATTATAGGTAAGATAAGGCACTCGTGTATCCTACTTAAATCGCTGATTGAAAACCCCTTTCCTTCCCTTAATAAGGTCCGTACCATCTTATTGTATACCCTGTGCCCCAGTCGCTCCATATGGTAGAATGCGTGACACTGAAAAAAATTAAATAGAAAATGTTTATTACATAAACTTGAACAAAACAAACAATCTGATGAGATCTCCTTTTAAGTAGGTGCCCCTGTGCTAGGCGGCCCCGCTCTTTCGTAGGTAACATTATTAAGTTAATTACAATTTTTAGGTGTAAATTTAGATTGGTGAAATGTGTAATAAGTGCATGGACATGCAAGATTAAAAATAGATAAGTAAATAGAAATATGCCGAACCTACAATCACGCTATGCTTAATATTGAATAAGACAGAGGAGTATTGTAAATAAGTTTAAAAAAGCTACATAGTATTAGATTCCATTTGAAGTAAGTATGTACATAGTAACAACACTATGTTATATGAAGTTTATTTAGTCTCAGCAAATGAAATCACATTGGTTAAGAATACGTGAATTTTTTAGTGTAATAAAAATGTACCTTCACGAAAGGGCAAGATAGGTCATCCGCTCGCAAATAATTATGTTTTCAATAAAATTTCTCGTTATAATGTTTGTTACATCGGACTTCAGACCACGTGTAAGCTAATGCGTGCGCCAATGTTTTGTATTCTACTCTACGCAATCGTTTCATCGACGTAAGGTTAATATTTATGTTATCTATATCGACAGACCAGTTAATTAGAAATGTTTCGTAGAAACTCCGATGTTTACTTGATATTAACCATTAGCCCTAGGTAAGTCCAATGTAACTCATTAGTTCTATTACATTACAAGCATTCAGTCTTTCAGTCAGTTGTTGTCTTGTCTGTCTGTACTTTGGCTCTAGATGGATATGTAATGTAGGTATGTAGCTTTTCAATGCCCTCAAAAACATACACGCGAAACAATAAAAGAGGGAGCAAATAGCCCGTGTTACAAAAAGAAAATGGTACCTATTAATGTCCTCACTGAGGGTCATGGGCCTCTATCTGGTGTTACGTTACTAGCTGGGGTAATGAGCAAGGGAAAACACAGTGGGTCTGTCTCAACATATTTGTACCCCATGGAACACCATAAAAGTGTTACCTACCTACCTAGTACCACGACACTAGAGTCTCTACACAGCGCTAGAGGCGTAGGGTCTTCTGGTCTTCGTCATTTAGGGGGAGAAGTGATTCGTGAAGGTGAATAGCTTCCGAGCAAATAAGTAGGTGACGGCCAGTGGATGTTAAAGGGTAATACTTAACTCTGTGGCGCTATCCGGCGGGATAGCGCCCATGTCCCACGTCTGCAGTTCCTTCTGATTAAGGTAGGTATGTTCTTCGGGGCATAAGCCAGCCCCTCAGTTCAGTACACCATTATAGGCCGTACAGGCTCTGCTACAGGTAGTTTGGTGGTTTGGGCAGGTATACTACCAGTACGACTCCTTTTTTCAAGGCCTCTTGTCTCAGCTTCTGTCAGTATTTGAATGCTCTTGCGATTCTAATGCGATCTTGACAAGTTGAAGTGGCCAGTTCAGGCTGGCCGTCTGGCATTCCTATAAAGATGATTGATAGGGACAGCACAGCTTCGAAGAAGGGTAGATTGGAGCAGGAAAGTGGAGGATCTAAACTAACTTACAAGCTATAAAAAGACGTACGAAGATGCGTACACTACGCTGGATACGAGAGTGATTGGGCCATACTCCACCCACGTTGACTCAGTGCTAAAATACTTGTGTCTTAAATCTTTTATATTATAAACTAGCTTTTTTCCCGCCATGTCTTCGGCCACTTGTTGACAAGTTATGTAGAGTGTTACATTTAATTAGGTCTGCTGACAAAAAGTTAGACTCATTCCGACTCGAGCTCCCCTAAATCCCGGCCGTAGCTTTTTAAGTAAGAGCCAAAGGAGTAATTTAGTTCATAGGACCAGTCTACTCGTATAATTAATCATGTAGGAGCTTAAATTAATCACCAGTTTTAAGATCTTATGTGGCAAAAGAGCAAACAGACAATGATACACATAATGAATATTTAATGTGTAACAGCAAAGTGTAGTCATATTTTAGGGGGTTGTTATGAACACCATTCTGAAAAACTTTTATTATGAAACCAATTTGATCAGAGCAACTTAATTTTTCACTTCTTCATACGTTTTGTACCGGGCAAACAGCTGATTTGTATGGAAAAGTCAAAAATAAATAAATCTGATGAAATTGCGGTTTCATAGAGGAAGCTGCTCAGAATGATGTTCCTAACAACCCCTTAAAATATAACTACTCCTTTCTGTTACAGCCTGTATATGCCTTACATATTTCATCAATACATAGTATAAAACAAAGTCGCTTCCCGCTATCTGTCCTTAAAATATTTAAAACTACGCAACGGATTATGATGCGGTTTTTTTAATAGATAGAGTGTTTCAAGAGAAAGGTTTATGTATTAATACATGCATAATATAGTGCACCGTGGATTGCACCCGTGCGAAGCCGGGGCGGGTCGCTGGTAGTTCAAAAAATAATATGCGATCTACCGCAGCGCCGAAATCAATATCGCCAAATAAAAGAAAATGCCTCAAGCTTTATTCACCGGCCGAACTTTTCCAACACCCCCAGGTATCCGCACAGTTTGCCTTGATCTCCGGAATGTAGCGCATTCCACTCCGTCGAATTTCTCACGTCTCTGTGTGTAACTTAAAATTCTTGGACGCACCGGGATTCATTTCAGCAATCACTCCTGCCCTGCTCCTGCCCCTCTGGGCCCGCTGACGTTGATGTATGGCATTTCTTTGCCCCAAGGGGCAATGTAATCGATTTTGTTTTGTGAATTTAATTTTTTCCCACAAAATCATTTTTCGGCTGTACGAAATTGCCTTGTAGCGGGAGTGAGTGTATTTTTTATTGCACGTGAAATCCTGAGAGATGGCTGCAATTACTTACTCTATTAAAATGTGGGAGATAAAGATGCTACCTGTAAGTTATGCGCAACCTGTGTCGCAAAAATAAAGTCTTTGCTTAGAATCAATGTCTCAGATATTTTAATTAAAATTCCGAAGACGAGCTAAGTAAAAACGTTGCGCGAATCACAGGGCGGCGAATTCCTTTGGGTCGTGTTTTGGAATAGAACCACTGAATAAAATAGCAAGTGCTGATTTTTTTGTGGACCGAGGCTTTTTTAAGGTAATTAAATTTTGAACTTCCGGCGGGAATTTCAATTTGTGCTGTGGTAAAATCATAAAAGAGTGTTTCCTGTACGAATTTTACTTAGTCCTTTTTGTTGGTAGAATGAGTGGTTTCAATTAACCTCGAGAACTACCATAGATGTTGTTTTTTATAAGTATAAGGTTAGGTATTAACATATTACATAGCTGCAGTGGTGGGCTGGATAACTGGCAGTTGTGCCTCTATGACCCCGTATGGCAAAAGGGGTGACGGTATGATAATAATAATAATAGCACAATTTTAATTGCAAACGCTTGGACAGGCCAATTTAAATTCTTCCTGTCAGTTACTTAATTATAGCATGACATAAACAACAGAAGAAGCTGAAACTCAGGCCAACTGACAGAGCAAAACAAATGAAACGTCACGGTCGTTTAGCAAAGCGGTTGATTCTAAACAATTGCAGCTCGTATCGTTGAATTAACGCAATGAATCAACGTCACGACATGTTTACCGGCTAGCCGAGTTAATGCGTCCGTGACATGACGTTTATATTCGTGAATAATTGTCCTTGTAATAAATATCTTAATTAATTAACTGTTATTACCCGCGGCGTGTGCGCTATCAGTTTCGGCCCGGGTGTTGCTTTCTGGGACCCGATTGTGACGGAAAATGGGGTTAGTTAAACAGATATGCGTAATTTACCATAAATGAAATATGAAATATTCATACACATTGCCCAACCAGCAAAAACCAGCCTTACAAAGTTCTCAAGACTACTATTTTTTCGCTCTTATATTGTTTCTATATCATCGTATGAGCCTGGATTTGGGCACAAATTATAAGCGTGTTTATTTTAATATCGTTCTTATATCAGTCTAATTGAATGCTGTTTGCGTTTACAGTAATCTCGCCAAAACTAATTTAGGCTGCCTTAGGCTAATATCGCTTTTACGTAAGTGTCTTGATGGCGATGCCAACACCGGTTGCGCGGTAGCGGGGCAGATTGAGCCATACTCAACAAAGTTGGCTCAGTGCGGGTTGATGGAGGGGTGTCGGATTAGTGTCCAACCGATTGTCACAACGTCACTGTCACTAAGCCGAAATGTATTTCATTGCAATCGAAGCCCCGGTAGAGAACAATCAAGAAACTTGATGGCTTTGTGGTGTTCAATAACGTTGCTTTGTCGAGTGTCGTGTTCGGTTCAGATCGGTGCACGAGTCAATCAGGATGCACAATGTAAAATGTCGAACAGAATATACAATCGAAGACCTTTGTAGGGACCACGATTCTGACGCACAAGGTATCTGGCCACTTGTCTGACACCTGCTTTGTGGTTTCCTCCAAATTGCATTCAACTTGAATTATTTAAAGACGCCTTGACATATAACCAAGTCAATGAGCTATCAAGTAAATGACTAAGTTTAGGGGACGGTTCTGCCAGTTGAGGTGAGGGGGAGGGGAATCAGCTGCCATCTTCTGGGGGGTAGCGGAATCGGCGGGGTAGCGGGCGGCGCGGAAAAACTCCGCCCGGCGATGTTGAAAATTGGGTGTTTTTACGAGTTTGCTAAACAACCGGAAATAAGTTATGGGTCAAATTTAAAAAAAATATTTAGAGCTTTATAGGAGGATTTAGTTTGTGATTTGTAATAAAATAATTTGTAATAAATAATAATTAAAATGAGGCCTTTGCCCAGCAGTGGGACACATTATAGGCTACGTAAAATAAAATAATTAAAATTTAGCATTAAAATAAACGATCAAGTGCGAGAGTACTCGCGAACCAAAGGTTTCAATCTTACTTGGAGATAGCTTTCTTTCTACATAAAAAAGTATAATGTCATCCATGTAAACCAAATTACATACTTTTGAGATAAGCTTCGGCGACCCAGATCAAAATTAAGAGGAAATCTGGATTTAATTAGTAGGGTTATGTAATATCCGTTTTGAACTCTTATGAGATGTGAATTTAAATTGAATTCATCTTACTAATCACTAACGGTTGGGTTGGCAAGCGATTCGTTTGTTGAATTGGGGGCCTGCTTACTTTAGAGGAATACAAATGATTGAACTTACATATAGATAGAATATTGCTTGTGCCCAACAGGTAATAATGATCTACCATTATTTTCATAAGACCTTTTTGTTATTATGGGGTGCAATAAACGAATATGTATTATATGAATGAATAATTAACATGTACATACATTTTACAGACAGATTTTGTGATAACTTTAGGAGACTTTTCTATCGAGCACAATTAATCCAATACGTTTATATACAAGCGAATGTATGCTGACTGACACTCTAATGAACAGGCTTATAAAGAAACAGACAGCAATAATACTCATTATTTTTCCATGTTTAGATTTATGCTAAAGACCTATTTTGCTTAATTCACCTCCTTGAGTCGTTTTCAACAGCCTGCTCCAATCGAAGGTAAAAAGAATAAATAGCGCCCATCTAAAACCACTCGTAGACGATCCTCGGATGGCGATGAATGTCACGATCTGCCAGTCGTGGTCGAGCTAAGCTACACCATCGCAGTATGATTCAAGACACTATGTTGATTTACATAAGAATGGCCCGAAAAGGGTAGTTTACATAGAACCATGCGTTTACCGAGAAACGGGACCTGAAATGGATACCGAAGCTAATTGAGAAATAAAATCATCTGATTGTATTGTATACGATATCTAAGAATTTACTTATTTCACATATAACCATGCCTTCTTCGAGTGTCTCGTCCAAGGCGTCATGTGTCTGCATCATTAAGTAAGGAACTGTGTAGAAATAGTATGACGTCTCTTTTGTGTATTGCTTCCAAAATTCCGCAAACAAAGGCGTTCAAAATTAATAGATTTATAATTTATAGTGCATATCGTTTTAAAACTTTGGTTGGATTTTAGAGCATGTTAAAAATATTGCCAAAAGTATTCCTACGCGTACTACCAGGTGGACTTAACTTGAGACTTCGCTGACAAACAATTGCATTAAGAGCACCGTTATGACGTCACGATTCAGGTCTCAGGTTAACTTGACCGGGGTATTCTACTGTCCTTCACTGCACAAACTTCTTTGCCAATATTTCCATATTTGCGGATTTCGTCCGTGCATAGAAGAATGGCGTTCGAAAGATGGCGGTAGTAGAACTGAATTCTGACATTTCACGGATATAGGTAAATATTTGCTTAGCACGCACGCATGTTTTCATCTTACTTTGTATGCAAAACGTTAGGTCTCCTCTCTCTTTCAGTGTGCCAGCAGGTACAACGGAGCACTTGTTTCAAAGCTATTAACAATAACGTTCGCAACTTTTTACGTTCGTTAAAACAGTTCATTTCGCGAAGTTTATTGTGCATCACTATTAGTTAGGGTGCTTATACACGACACGTTAGCTTAACGAGCAAACTGACATAAAACAACAAAGATCTAGCTTTAGTGCAAAAGTATTTTATGGCTTATAAAAAGTACATTCAAAGTCGATTGTGATTGTGACAAATTTTATGAGGGCATAACTAGCTTTATGATGAAGACGCGTGCATGGAGCTTGTTCGGTCGAAATGCGATTGAAGTTTATGCGATCGGGAGTTTTATATAATTGAGTACGGATCCATTAGAGATACCTACGTTATGCTTTTCATCGAGTTTGGGAACATCGATCTTATGCATAAAATTCAGTTTGTTTTGTTTGTTAAGAGATTCTCTACACGCCCGGTTTCCAAAAAGAAAATTAGCCAAGACAACTTGTTATGATAAACAGTAAACACATTTCAGCCCTTGCCACTTTTGAATTATTTTATCTTAGATTTATCGCATTTGGGTCAATCAATTTTCTTTTGTCCGCATTTTAAAATTTTTGGTTTTTCATGTTTTGAGTTGTTTTTTCTGTTAAATTATTTTTTATTTGATAGATTATTTAATATTCGTATTGTTATTTAAATTACGATTTTACAAAGAGCAGAGCTCTACATTTGGGATATTGAAAGTTATAGTGAAAAATTCCAACAAACATCTTAAATCTGTCCTCCGGACACCAATTCTTTAATAATAAATTAATATTAAAACATACCCTAAATGTTTGAGTAAATTTCATAGTGCAGTGTTATATTTTTTACGTATATTAATGACTGCTATTTTAATGTATTTCTGTTTATGTTTGTCCCCTGGATAACTTTTGTCTATTTCGTAACAAAACTTTTTATTAAAACAAGATATAGTAACAATTTTTTGACAAAATACACGAGCTAAATTCATTAATACTGTACTACGCGTCTTTAGAAGCTCAGCGGTCTAATCTAAAATTAAAAAATATATATAACAGTAAACAGTCGTTGGACAAAAAAAAAGTTGATTGACCCATTTATCAAGCCAAAATTGGGCGTAAGTGAGCTGTGCATATAAGTTGAAAATCAGTTAATTCATTAACATTTAGTGTGTTCGTGTGTTAAGACGTTTTTCTAGGAAACGCAGCTAAAAAACCACAATCAGAAAAAAACTATTCTGTGTTGCCAATTGACCTCTGGCCTTCAAATCACATTCATTTATGTTCATCATCATCATCATCATCATCATCCTCAGCCCACATCGACCCACTGCTGCAACCTCTTCTCTATAGCGCCAATCTTCCCGGTCCTGTGCCAATCGCGCGCAGTGGGATCCCGATGTTCTATCATTATTTATTGCACACAGATACTAACACAGGTCGCCTTAAAAAAGAAACAATTTACACAAAGGCACGCTTATCTCTAAAAGAGATAACTTCCATTAAACCAAAACTCTACATCCTTAATCTGATGCCACCCCTGCACTAAAAGGATTAACTTTAGCGCCATAAATGCAAGTTTATCAGATAGAGTATGAATAGAGTGAATATCTTGATTGCCCCCGTCTTAGAAACTCAAGCTTCTCTAGACACACGCCACAAAACTTTGCGAGACGAGTAGGTTCTTCCTCAATTTCAGTTTGCAACAAAATCAGTTTATATCCGACTGAAAACTGCATTGAATCAAACAAGTGCAATTCTTCTTTGAGAAACAAACCTGGTGAAGTTTATAACAACCGTGCTAGATTGCGAGAGGATTTTTATACTAGCTGCAGATGTACTTTAGTAAACTTAAAATTTTAACCAGAGACTATATATCCAATTGACTGCGCCTGCGGGGGAATGCGGCTCGCAAAACGTTTGTTGTATTCAACCTATGTACGATGACGGGCCGCCAGACAGTTTCGCAGCGGTTGACCAAACACAGCTCTCTTACCTCGTCCCCCGCCGCCCGTAAATTGGTGAGTTGTGTTTCAAAGGAAAATTTATCTATGCGCTCTCAACTGGATAAGTGCTCCCTGATTTAAACATAGCGTCACACCTTTTCCGATACGGGGTGGACAGGGGCACGCAGAACTACAACGTGCATAATATAAGATAACTGCTAAGTTTTTTTTCTCTTTTACTTGCTTAATGTATCTTCTGTGGATATCTGTTACCGGCTTAATTTTTGTATTTACTATCTACCATTGTAACTCATTTATTTTATATGCTGTTGATGTCCCAAACAAAATAAAATAAAAATAAAATAAGTTAAAAAATATAGTCCACAAAAGATTTGAGTGAGCTTATCAAAAATACTGATAAACTCATGCCCAATTTCACCAACGGTTAGGGGACACTTTATTTTATTTTATTTTATTTTATTTTAATTTTTGGGTTGAAAAACATCCGCACACTTAGTTCTTTTCCTTAGCTGTCTAGCGACTGTTTACCTACTGTCGGACTGGAATACGAAGTAGGCTGGCGTCAGGCTGGCGCTTGTGAATTGCGATTCCGGTTTTAGTAGAATACCAAATGCGTCGTATTGAAGCTTATGCCAGGCTTGTGGTATGCCTGTGTACAGTAGAATTCGGGCCCAGAGACCGGCCTCTTAAATTTTGGGGATTCCCTAGTAGCCCACATGACCGTTAAACTTAGCTCAAAGCGAAATAACTTGTAGGTGGCCACTGAAAGGAAATAAAGTGTCCCCTAAAGATACGGATTGTTGGTGAAATCGACCATCAATTAGACATATCTATAAAGGGGAGAGAACATAGATGCCTGTATGTTAAGAATTAAGATTCTTTAATCGCGTATCATGGTTTCATATCATCATCATCGCATCCTGTCACCTCTCAGCAGGGGTATAGAGCTCCCAGTACAGATTACCATTTGGTTTACTTTTGGTCTTTGTTATTTAAGTTTTACATGAAACACATACAATACAATCACTCGCTTTCACTTTTACAAAGGAATTATTCCTTGTCTCGTTTCTCTCTGCCGTGCCTGAGATGAGAGCGAGCACTAATTTTAGTCTATTTTACAGTCCGTTTTTCGGTGCAGAACTTTTAGTACGTAGTGATCCGTTTGACCCCTTCATAGAATCTTCTTAGGTTCTGTCGATAGAACCGTTAGCGTACTAAAAGTTCTGATACTTTCGTCAGTCTTTAAAAACAAATGCTCATATCAATCGACTTTATGAAGCAGCGTGAGTTTTTTTTCCAGTTCGAGATGATTGATCCTAACAATGTTGGTTGAACAAAGCTAACAAAACGTTGTTCACCGCCAAATTCAATTTAGGCCAAAAAGTTACCTCGTCAGCCGCTTAATAAACCGGCTGCCACTTTCATTTGATATTTCAGATTTGACCCATGTCGCCGCGCGCAGAATTTCGAAGGCGCGCAATTTAATTTCCGCCACGCGAATCGTACAGTAATTCAGTTATGCACGGGCGCTGCGCCGGCGGGGCGGTATGTTTCAATTACTGCCGTTGCTCACCGGACGTCATTATTTCCTGAGTACGGAACCCTCTGATCTAGTGCAAGGCGATGCTGAGTATTCCCCGAGTAGGTAGATAGACTAGAAATTCGCACCTAGAATTTCAAATTTAGAATTTAGAATTTCGTAATTCACGCCCGCTGGCCGGTGCTGGCGGGGACGTGAGCTTTTAAACAAAGAACGTAATTTCTTTTTAAAAATTCCGCTGCCTCCAACCATGCGTGTGCCAGGACAAAGACTACCTAGCGCTAGTTTACGGAGGTCATGAATCTGCAAAAGAGACGACGCACGGAAAAGTAGAGCTATGCTTTCAACTTTACAATATGTGGGGTGTTGATTTGGCTTATATGAATATTATTATAAGCGACACTTATCACTAAAACCCAGCATACAACACAAGATAACGATTAGAGAAGGATATGCATGCCCTATTTATAGTCCCAAAAGTCTCTTGACGATTGGCTACAGTGCAAAATTACAATTCTCTTCGAAACATCTTAAATCGTGCGTTAATACTATTAAGCACAGAACTGATTTTATTCAACAATAATTTTCCATACCTCTCTTTTCAATAATAGATGTTCTCACTCATTTATTAATTATACTTTTGTCGCTCGAGTCCACAAAGAACAACAATCTTTTAACAAGTAAGCTCTATATGCACCCAGCTGTACCTAGATTAGATACGTACCGCGTGTCCAAAACTGCCCCATTATCTGCACGTAGCGTAATGCAATTTCTGTTTCGGAAGGCCCTGCCTACCAAGAGTGCAGGGACGCAGTGCAGACTCGCCCGTTCTGTCCCAATTACTGAGGCAGTCATTATTTCCGCTGTCCAAGATAGACCCCGCGACCCTCAGCGCTCGCTGCGTTCCTGGTACCATGGATGCTGGTTGTTCAGTGGTTCTAATTTTACAGGCATGTTTGTAAGATGAGATTAGGGGAGATGGTATGGAAGGAAGGGAATAACATCATTTACGAGTACAACTTCCTCTAATTATTTCCAAAAAATACACCTACTTGAAGCACAGAATAACTTATAGTACGCTTGAAGTTTACATATTTTATTCATCACTTGTATAGTAATAATTGCATGAATTGGAGTGAAATATGTAATAGATGCAACTATAAGCTTTTCTTGTAGGTACTGGCAAAAGGATTTTATCTTTAACATTTAAACATTTTGAGCAGTTTTAGGGTTCCGTAGAGAAAAAAGGAACCCTTATAGCTGATAAGTTACTCTATGCCTTATAGTTTCGTCAAGTCTGTCTGTCCGTCCGTCTGTCCGTCCGTCCGTCCGTATGTAACAGCAACTTTTTTCCGAAACTATTAGGACTACAGTTGAAACTTAGTATGTAGATGTATTCTGTGAACCGCTTTACGATTTTTATAAAAAAAAATAATAATAAAAAATTAAGGGGGCTTCCCAGTCCCCATACATGGAACTGAAACCAATTTTTTTTTCATCAAACCTATATGCGTGGGGTGTCTTTAATAGGTCTTTAAAAATGACGTTGAGGTTGCTGATACCATTTTTACTAGCAAATCGTCAAAAATAAATAAATAAAAAAATATGTATAATATGCTGTGTATCTCAATACACACTTTCAATGAAAATTGGTTTGAAGCAGTTTTTTTTTTATAAAACATTTAAAAAAAACCGCAAAGATAAATTTGTCAGTCATACAAACAGTATGAAAAACAAAGTTACAACACAAACATCCAGTCATGTAATGGACGAGTCCGATTCGTACCACTTTTTCCCATACTGTCGAGGTGAAGAATTAAGAACCCAACCACTATTCTATTTATTTAATAGAATACTTCTTCATTCAAACCACCACCTAAAATAATTATAAAACCATAGTACCCCTTTACGGCCTGACCTTATGGCACAGCAGACCGAATTCGTAGTCTCAGATTTGCTAAGCCCCCCGCTCCCCCTCCTCCCACACAATTGCTGAGTGAGCCTCTGAGGGGTAATCGAGGCACCAAACGAAGACTACTATATACTTGATAAGTCTATAGGTATAGTTCTACCTTCCCACAAAACGACTTTGCATAGAATGGACATGCATTTGTGCTCGAAAGAGAATCGGTAAGTTTGCATTATTATGTGCATCTGAAATCTGTGTTACAAATCGAGAGATTGCGGGTACGCAACCCCGCCTGGGTCGATGAGACTTGCTTGTTTGATGTCGATGTTTCTGGTTCTATGTATTCCAATGCAGGGCCAGAAATGGTGTAATTATTTAGTTTACATAGCAGCATACTTGGACTGAAAATTTATTTGTAACCGTCCACAAGAGTACAGTTTGGTTTATCACCTGTACTAAATTTAAATGTGCAAAAGATTATTTTGATTGCAAATGCCAATTCTAACTCACAAACAGAATGAACATTTTCATAGTTTGAGAAGAGTCCTATAAAATTTATCTATACCAAGGAGTGGATGATTGTGGATCATTGATGATTATCTAATCTGACTAATCATCACCTCTGTTTACCATGATATGGCAGTTTAAACTACATAGATATTTTGTGAATTATCATACCAAAATCTCTTAAGTATAAAACACCGCTAGATCTAGCTAAGTTGCAGCATAAAACCGGTTGACTCATTAAATATTTTTCCGCGAAAGTTTTTAATGACGTTTGCCTTCAAACAAAGAGTGCCACAATGGTCGCCCACACACGCCATTGTTTCAAGCATTTATTGAATTTTATGCTCATTAAAACTGAAAATAGTTTCTACAAATATGAGTATGAAGATAGACTACCCCCAGTTTCTGAGACGCTGATCATAGGTCACGATTAATTAATCGGTGGTTATTCAAAATGGCGGCACACGATTGGCTGATGGCGGCACGTGATTGGCTGAAATTAGTTGATCGCTCTGTTAGCTAATCGTAACCTTTGATCAGCGTCTCAGAAACCAGGCCAACTAACCAACAGTGACCACAGAGTGACAATGTGCTCTATTTGTCTAAGATCCGAAGAGAGCTCGACCTTCACTTATCTGTTACCGCGATCAAACCTGGTTTTTATCCGATTTTTAAATCCTAAGGCGAGCTTAAATTAATTCCAGTCCACCATTATTTATTCGGTATGTTCCACAATGATCACTGAATGTTGTTGTGTGACACCGAGACAGAAACGAGCTCCTAATTACACCGCGGTCGCCTCTTCAGTGACGCTATAACATGGAGTTACGAATACAAACATAAGGTTATTTTATATGTTCCAGCTAATGTTAGAACGACTAAACCTGAGTTTAGCCGGCTAATTTTAGGGGTCCATTTACGTTTAATTTGTTCTTAAATGTCAACCTACACCAAGAATAAAGGGGTGTGAGCGAATTTATCCTTCGCCTACCCTGACCCACTTCTGCGCTGATGTAACAATAGAAAAAATAATATTATTATTAATACAATATCAAAGTCGCACAAAGGGCTATGAAGCGTGCCATGCTAGGCATCAGTCTCGTGGACCGCGTACCTAATGTTGAAATCCGTAGACTTACCAAAGTCGCAGTCGTGGGAACGCGGATCGCGGGGCTCAATTAGCGATGGGCGGGACATTTGGTCAGAAGGGAAACGGAAGATGGACCAAGGCAGCAACAGAATAGTGGCCGCGAACAGGGAAAACAGCAGCTGGCAGACCACCGGCCCGGTGGTCAGATGATATTATAAAGGTGACCGGTAGGCAGTGGACCGGAATGGCGGGGGACAGATGCGAGTGGCGTGCTTTGGGAGAGGCCTATGCCCAACAGTGGGATGATACGGGCTGATATGATGATGATGACTATCTAGCATTAGCCGCTTTCTCCGGCCAACTCTGTCAAAAATTACTGACCTGAAAACTAATAACCTATATTTCAGGAGAACCTTTCAGGATAAGATCGTATAAATGAAAAAAACTAATTGATGCAAATACGGAGGTCCTCCATTTCCGAGAAGTTCCTGCTAGATATTTACCTAAGTACTTTAATTCCGAGAAATGCGTGCGTTCGCCACGTTGACACGCCACGAAGATGTTTTGACTACCTATATACCCAGTGAGTGGAGTACCTGTAGCTTGGTTAAAATAATGGTATCGTAACGAATACGTTAAGCTGTAGGTCCCAGGACCTACGTCAGTTATTTATCCAGATACTATCGTTACTCAGTAGTAGTGGTCATAGCCCTTAATAGGGCCGGTTGATAACTTCTGTCAATCGGGTTGACAACTAGTCCGAAACCCCTCCAGCCATCCATACTGAGCCAGGCTGGTGGAATATGGCTTAATTTCACTCGTATCCGGATAAAGGCCTGTGCCCCTCGGTGGGCACATTTATGGGCTACATTTACTTTTATCTACTAGTGGTATTCGTAGTTCACAGAGCTCGGTGCTAATGAGCCGCGGGTCGAGACAAGTCTCTCTGCAAGCAGACACTTCAATGCACCAGCGAACGATGAATGTCGATGCCTCGACGTGAAACCTCTAATGACGTCACATTATACCGAAACCAGACATATCCCTTTCTCCTATACATCACACCATCACTCTGGGTTCTGCTTCTGAAATATATAAAGAAACACAGCGTCATGGCATTTCACATTCGGGTTAGCAGAGACAAAGTTTAACGATCTCCATCATTATCAACAGAAGGTTTAAATTAAGATTTAGGTAACAATCATTATCTCCGAGCGCAGTTAAAGAAATAATCTTGGCTTTGGCTGAATAACCTATAATGATTGTATCCAGTTTAGCTCGCTTGCATTACCGATTTACAGGCGGGTACCCGAAGCACCGAAAACATATCATAGCAGCCGCGGCCGAGATTATCTTTTTCATCTCGCGGCATTTCGCTACCCTTAATGAAATCCCGTCAAAGGAATGAAAGAATTTAATTTAAGACGAATCAGAAAATATTCAGCTGCCGCTCGCTAGTTATAAATCATTTGAATGCTAATAAATTCGACTAGCCTCAGGTAGGGGGCGTGGGGGGAGCTCTCTTCGGCACCACCTTTATTTTCAGGAAAAACTTAATAATATTCTGCTTTTTATTATAAAATTCTTTCATAAAGCCACCGTCAGCTTTGGGGATTTCCTTCAATATCGTTACGGAATTTCATTTGTTTTTAGGTTCAGTGCGGCCGAAGATGGTAATATTGAACTAAGACTTTATGAAAAGTTTGTTGATTTCTCTCGCTGCACGTTACATATATTATACACGTTTATTGCCAGGCTTAACGTATTAACGTGCAGTATATAAAACACGAATAAAAGCATTGAAAATGTTAGCGAGTTGATATTCTGTCTGTGACTATCACAATGTTAATAAATAATTTTATGTTGCATAGTTTTTCACTCTAGTAATTTAATTATTCTTATTGTTAACTATGAATGGAACTATGAGCCTTTTCTTCATAAAGTAAAATTCCTCGCAATGTTTATTAATAAATAGTAAGTTACTAAGTAAATAATTTACTATTAGTAGAATAGCGGAGTAATAAGGTATAAAAAACATTAAACTCTCAACTAAGAAAATTACTGTGCTTTAAATGTAACGAAATGCTCAAAGTATCTTTAAAAACAGATCCTAACAATAACAAAAGCTCAGAAACACAAGAAATTAAAGATATTCAAAGGCAAATAGCATTATTTTTTAATTATATGCTATAAGCTGTTTTGATAATTCTTAATGGTGCAACCCGCGCAAGACGAAGCTTGCAACTCGTAGCGGCAGCAGTTGCCCCCGAGCTTTCATAACGGCCGCGCGCCTACGCCGTAGCGTTCTAACGGCCGCGTAGCAAACGTCTACGAGTGTTGACCTAAGACAGTGGGATTTAAGTTTTAGTGATTAACAATTTGAAATTTAACTAATTGTTTGTTACATTTTATGAAATCAGTTGCTGACGTGTTCTGGAATTGTTGTTTTGGTAAGTAGGATGTCAGTTATTTATAAAGTAAACACATTAATTTTTAAACGTTGACAAGGGGTTGTAGTATTGGTTACGGAATACAATAACTATGTACGTGGTATTTTTTAAACAAATGTAGCGATCAATTTCTTAATTATTGGCGGTATTGCAATTTAGATTGATTTGGAATTACAGGTTCTCTTTCGAGAATCTTGCAGTTGGATAAGTAATTATTAAAGTAAATTACTTTTACAACTTAAAGCGGATGCGAGTAAGATGAGTCATAATACTCCACCCGCTGGCTCAGTACGGGTTGATAAAGGGGTGTCGGCGTGATGAGTAATATAAAAAAGAGCAAGATAATGTGGGGCGGAACATCTGTTATCCAACAGTAACCAGTGGTCAAGCACGGGGAATGGGTGAAATCGTCATAATCACGGAATGTCACAATAGAAGACCGATCACCCGCCTGTGTTTCAGCGGGCGTCTCACCTCACTTCTATCTAAGTAGGTAAAAGATAAGAAGTGAGTAGATATTATTAGGTATGGTTGTATGCTATGTATATGATCTTTAACGGTCGAGAAAATGAAGCGTCGCAAACATATAAATACAAGTTCCATTGTAGTTTTTATTTCGCGCCCGCGATGTGAACCCAGGAATTTCGGTACAAAGTCCAAAATAACTAAACGAAATTAATAACATAACATTAAATTTACATACAGGCACATGGATTGCTTCTAGCCCCACACTAGGATACATTGTGCCGTGGGAACCAGAAACGGCGACATCACAAACATGTAAACATCCAAAACCTGGGGTTTGTTTATTTTCTTTATTATCAGCCGGGAATAGAACCCAGGACCTCTCGCTTGGTAGGCAGAGCCGCAACCGCTACGCCACAGAGGTCATCCATATACAGTACTAGGCCATTGTTATGGCACGTCGGGTCTCGTCTCGCTCTCTCTCTCTCTCCCGCTAAGTCAAACACCGAGTATCATACTCGGGGAACATCGGGTCCCGCCTCGACGACGACGTACCAAAACAAAGGGGGAATCTTTAACTGCACATCAAAATAAAATTAAGGAAACGAAATATCTTCACTGATTTACCTAGCGTATAACAAAAATCTGACTGCACTACAAATTAACCATTTTATTAACAAAACAAGCATAACAAACAAAATCATGAATCTTATCAAAACCAGTTAATCTTTCTTACAAAGTTGGAAACACATATATGGCTTTTCAATGCTTTTCAAACACAAATTCCGCTTCCAAAACAATAATACTCTTAGTACAAATAAATTGCTGACTTGCACACAGAATTGTCCATCCTTAAAACGGAATTTCTAAAACTCGTGTATTTTGTTTCACTACACTAATTCATGATTAATTTACCAAATCATATATAACAATTTAATCATTTCTTTACCTAACAAGCTTAATACTTTATCTTAATTTCTTTTGTCTAATCTGTTTAAATGCGTGTGCATTTGTAACTGCAAAGTACCTACTTGTAACTGCAAAGTATCCAGATTTTTGATCGTCGTAATAAATATGGTGAGAGGATGGTCCCAAACATATGTGGTGGAAGTGAAGTCCGTTTTTTGAAGTAAAACTTCTTAGGGCACGGGGGTAAAATTTATTTAACCTCTCAACTGTGGGTTATTCATATATTTGCTTTTCAATTGCTACTAGCCGGGTGCTATCACGAGTGGCTAAGAAATGTAACGGAAATTGGAATCGGTGACGTCAGGGTCGGCTGAAGACTTTTAAAACCGCAACTATTTTCAATACGGTTTTTAACTAATCAGATAAGATAATAATACATTCGTACAATAAAGAATGTTAATTAGTGAGAGAAAAACCTGATGAAACGTTAACAAATAAAAATTATTTTAAGCATTCTTCCACGAGTTCTTGATTTCCGGTATGGCCAAGATGGCGCCGCCGCCGCCGCCGCCGCTGGCTGGGACTTCAAACAAAACCAACTAGCATGACTCAAACTACTTCGTTCAACCTCTTTGTTGGAACCGGAACTTATGTTTGACAGCTGTGCGATGCGATCCATACAGTTTGTAAGAAAAGAGTTTCATCAATGTCACACGGGTCGATATGGATTTCTAAAACAAGCAAAGCAATGCATACATTTGAGCGAGACGGCTTAAAGACGTGACGTCAGATGGTATATAATCTGAGCGAGATGCAAATAGTAGTGACACTATTGAATGAGTTAAGTATATCACCACGAGCGCGACAAATTGTAGATAAGGAATGGTGGGAAATAAATGACATGACGTATTAAAAGTAAGTACAAGTATAAAGTAATTTCAAATAATCGGACGTCTGAAACTTAAAAGTAACTTGAAGCAGAGATTGGATCTCAAAATTGGAAATTTAAATCTCTTTTAGTATAGGTAGGTATAGGTGTATAGTATAGGTACCACTTAATGATCTAGCTACAGAAGTTTTACTTCTAACACGTGTACGGTGCTACACGCGTATATTTTTTTTTAAGTTTTTAACTTGGTGAATTATTTTAAGTTAAATTATGTTAAGAAAGACGGTTTCTAATACTAGCGGTAACTATTGTACACCTATATGCTACAACTATATGCTATTAGCATTCGCACAGGTCATTAAGCTTCGATGTGGCCTGGATGCTGGTTACTGACCAAGCGGATTATGGAGCGTGTAAATGTACTACTTGGTTGGTCGGGTTGAGCTGATATTGAATGTAGACCATGGGATGGTAAGCGTTATTGATTTGAAAAAAGAAAATATAATTGAAGGTAGGAGGGTAGGAGGAGACCATGGAGACAATCAATTAGAACGTCAGATCGTAAGCGTTTACAAAACAAGTTGTATGAGAATACTCGTAAGAAATGTTTAAGATGTCAGGTTTTGTGTTTTTGTTAGTCTATGTTTTGTGCTATGTGTGCATTGTTATTTCTCCAAATAAATAAAATAAAATACTTAAAATCTAAAACACCCCAAACCACTTAATGATTTATTTGTTGGGTGGAACCCAAAATTCTCTTGTACCAGTTCGTGTTTAATCCCATGAAACCTTATATAAAAAGCTGACTACAAATTGGAACTTTTGGAAATTGTTGGACAGAATTATTTATTTATGACTTTAATTTTCACGCATTTTTCCATACCTCATCGAGACTAAGCTCGAATTAATAATCTCGTTCTAAAATGTAAACAATACTCAGTACAAAATCTTTAACGTGCGAGTAATCACGACATGTTGCCAACATGTGCCGAGAACACGCACCGTAGATGTTCTGCAACATGTCTCACAACTTGTGCCCAAGTGAATTCCAGGCTTAAACGTCAAAGTCCATGGCTATGTACTGTTACTGTTTCCCTTTTAGCTATGATATTACTAATTCGAGTATAGTTCCGACAACGTCACATAAACACATCAACGCCGTTGTCGCCCCTACATTTATGACTATCACGTACCGAACTTGTCCGTGGGCGAAAATGAAGACAAAAGGTAAGACAAGGTATTATTTCTTCTCAGACGTGGGGGAAGCCGGCAATAGCTTTTATGGACCAGGCAATAATCTGTGCAGCATTATCTTGGGGGCTATTGTTGGTGTAATATGATTACCAATATTTCGTTATTGTCATAGCCGACTGTGCGGCATTTTAATAACCGGTTCATGCACTGGTGTAGCTTCATTCTTCCATTTACTAGAATGGACTTCACTTGCAGTTTATGCAGTAAGCCTAAGAGGGGTTGTCAGAGATTAAAGACCCACACTTGCTACGATCCAGGCATGTATCTCTCACTTCCTCAACAATGGAAGATACAACTTAAATATAAATACTTCTTTATTATTTTAACCAACCAGTTTTGCGTAATAGGATTTTACTGGGTTTTTAACAACCATACGGTGGTTAAAGTCCCAAAAATGTCCAATCACCTCTACCAACTCCTGGTGCTCGTTGTTTTGGCGATGTTTTTCAACCACGCCCCGTAATGCCTTCTCTTTTCCCATACGGGGTGGCCGAGCAGCAATTACATCAACGTTTAGTTATTAAATCCCCCTTTTGCATGCCAGGGGCTAGCCCATTACCGCACGAAGATGGAAGTTTTCCTCACGTTGTTTCAGTTTAATTTACATCCCGTGGCAGATATAGTTCTTGCGCTACCCGGATTGTTTTGACGGCGCTCGTCGGCGAGACGGGAGATGGGAGTGTATCGCAAGTTCCCACAAGCAGATGTGTCGAACATGTCCAAAAGTTGCCAAAGGAAATGTTTCAGGGAACGCCAAACTTCAGTTGAACTTGTAATAAAATAAAGTTAGACGCGGACTCAATGGCTCCAGCTGTGGGTGGCCGAAAATAGCGAATAAAATAACACTGGAAGTTTCAATCCTTAACAACGTTACTGAGTGATGTATGTCTGTTGTTGGTTAAGTTTTTAGTTTTTTTTGGCAATAACCACAAATCAGCAAAAGAAATGACAGGGAAAATACCTACTCACGATTGCTACCTTTAACAATGTACACGAAATGCGATCCACCCCATCCACCCTTTTCAGTTGCAGTCAAATACCACATGTAGTACCACATGTAGTCATATTGTGTTTAACCGTCTATGGAGCGACGCATCTTGGTTAGATTTTTATATTTCTTTTCTTCGATTACCTACATGTAATCAATCAATTTCTTAAATAATGGCTTCCATCGATTTGATGTACCTACATTTAAAAAATTATGGCGATTATTTCTATAATATTCTACACAAAATAATAGTACATTATGGCCGCGGTCTATAATGAGTGCGTTGTTGGTCGCACTGTTGGTGGCCGAAAGCGCAACATAGCGCAGCTCAAGGCACAGCGCAATGTACAGCGCGGTCAGCATTGCAACCAACGATGGACAAGCTAATAAAGGCCGAGACCGAAGGTCGAGGTCTTTGTTGCGCGGCGGACATCAAAGGTGAGCTCGAGGTCATCATAGCGTGGCCAGCAGTGCAGTTATTGCGGACCAAGGCTTGTATAGTGCTTTACTCAAATAATGCTAGAAATATAAAGATAATGCTAATAAAATAAAACCAGCTTAATATACCTGTAATAAAATAATAAAATAACAATTGGTAAATGTACAGTTAGTTACTGGAATTCAAGACCGTTTATGCTTCATTAAAACAAAACCGTGCATTCAGCATGGAGTCAGTATTCCAGAGAGTTCTACCTGGGCTTCATTACTTTATCGTGATTGTCTTTGAAAGTTCGCTAAAATAAGCTAGAAAAACGTTTTCCCATCGTTTTCCGCTAAAGACTTTAATCTTCTGTCCATTTCCTACTGCGCAAACGTTTTGTATGCAAGATTGTATTTTTCCTTTGACTTCGTCGGCAAACACTCAATCACTAATTCCGCTTCTATTTTAATGTCCGGGGGTGTTAAAAACACATTGACTTAGAGGATTCTTCGCTTGTAGAACTAATTTATCACAATTTATTTGGAACACAAAACATTTCGGAAAACAAGAAGAAAACCCGCTCTTATGTTTTTTTTACGCTCCCTATAGTCACACAGATACAAAGTCTGAATAAAACCTTTTTTCTTTGACTATTTTGGAAACGAAACGGACAATCTTGGAATTTCACAGATGATTTCTGGTCGCTATACACGACACTAATGGATTTTCACAGGAAATTGCTGGCACCTTTTCTGGCTCCTCCGAGTAGCGCGGCTACGTCGACTTTGCTCAAAAGAGGTTGTCAAAATAATGAACACATACTCTAAAACTAAACTGGTGGGCTTAAATTGTACCTCTGCCATTCTATACAGGAAAAGTCGTAATGCCATGTCAGGTGTGGAAGGTAAAACATTTCAACAAGTCCTCTGACCTCAACGCAATTACAGCAATGGAAACAGTAACAGGGCGTTAAATCACTCAACCCTAAAATAGCAATAATTCTTATTCTGGCTCCGTCGATTGTCAGCGCGTGGGGCGCGCGGCGAATGAACAAGTAATAAAATAAAGTGTCACGAGGATATTGGCACACGGCGAACTGTCGACGGTGACGTATCGGCAGCCAAGCATGGGTCGCGGGTACCGACTATTTTTCTACGGAACAGTTCGGGCACGGTCTGTTTGCGTTGGTGGATATGTAAATCCAAACCAGCGAAATCGACGAAGTTTGTGTCGTATTGACGTTTGACTGCTGCTTTTCAACGAATAAGAGAAATGGCGAAAGTAGCAGTCATTTAGAATTTAAAAAAAAACGTCTGGTCTTTGGCAATGTGATGGGTGGATACAAAAGATTTCAATGCTGTGTATTTTTTTCCCCCGATAATCCAGATAGGTCCAGGTTTGAATCCCTCTATGCCCGAGCTAAATAACTGATATCAATGACGTGTCATTCGCGTTGAGTTCTACCATTTGTAAAGATCCCTGTATTGTACGTAATTGCAATTTCGTCTCTATTATCTGCACTAATACCCCTGCTAAGATAGAAGGTAGATTTGCATTGTAATTGGTAATTGTACTCATCGTTGCACAGACTAGACGTCCTGCAACCACGGCCTGCAGAAACACCTTCGCAGCGCTGTAAATGGGGACAGACGGGTCTTTTACTGTTACCTACTAGTCAAGTCACACTGTGAGTAATGCTTTGACGGTTTCCTTCGTGAGCTTCGTTTCAACGCTGCTAGGAAGACGATGACTGAAACTGATAATTTATTACTTTAATTTTCACTTACATACTGTACAGTGATCGCACTTTATTGATGATATTGATAGATTAGGCAGTACGAATGAAACAACTGATTCTATGTATACTAACGAGTGCGTTATTTACACAGTTTTATTTTTAAGGAAAGAAGACGGTAAGATACTTTTTCAACACACCTGCTCGTAAAGTGACCCTTATATCGTTGGTTTTAGAATCATAATGCTGCCTATTATACACGCGTGCGGTAATAATATTTCAAAACTAGTGTGGTAATGGATATAGTTTTTGGACAAGAATAGCAGCAAAGAGTTTTTTTGCTGGAAAAATAATAGGTACTTTAATTGACTTTAATTATTCATTAATACAGGTTATTGTAAAAATATGATGACTGAACATTTATTTTTGTCAAATTACAAGCAAACTAAGAAAACGGAGATGCATTTCGTTTACTTTGATGTAATATAATATTTGGCTGTTTGTTTGCATTGCCTCCTGGCAGACAGAGTCAAATAGTCAAAACAAAATAAAAAGTACGTATTTTAAGTTTTTAAGTTTTCAACAAATAAAACTTTTCATTCATTGTTTTTATTGTGAAAAAGTCGAGTACGATAAAGATAATTATAAATTTTACTTACAAGTGTGTTGTAAAACGTCGTATGAAACTCGTGAGCAATTGGTAATAACATACTCGGTTCTTTACTGCTCCGGCTTGTGGCTCGAGCTGGTAAACCAACCTCGTATGTTATGACCAACTTAGCTCACTTGTTTCATAATGTACTATTGTAAACAAACAAACAAATCTAATTTAGCTCGTAATGCACATACACTTTATAAAATAATGCAGTAGGTATACAATGGAAAATGTAGAATACATGTACAAATATGGGCTTGTCTCTATTGGTGTCGAATATGAACAAAAACATTTACATACAGTCACATACAAGTGGTTACATACAAGTCATTACTGGCTTTATCATGATATGGCGGGATTGAATGAAAACATGTATTTTTAAAACATTTGTATTCAGCACTACGTAATGTGTTTTTACACGTCAAACTAACACGAAAACTATTGAAGACCTTAAGCTGCTGCAGTGTTTGCCCAAAAATATTTAATCGTTTCATGATATTTCATGGTTGGCCATTTCATAAATGGCCAATTTTACGATATGGCGCCGACTTAAACATATGTCCATGTAGACCATTTCTGAAACATATGTCCATGTAGACCATTTCTGAAACATATGTCCATGTAGACCATTTCTGAAATATATGTCCATTTAGACCATTTCTGAAACATATGTCCATGTAGACCATTTCTGAAACATATGTCCATTTAGACCATTTCTGAAACATATGTCCATGTAGACCATTTCTGAAACATATGTCCATGTAGACCATTTCTGAAACATATGTCCATGTAGACTATTTCTGAAATCATCGGTCTATTTTTATAACAGCTGTTGCTTTATTTACGTAGCTTTATTGTATAAAGGATGTTAAAAGGATTTGTAAGGCCTTAGATACAGTAATTATATAATAGTAAATTTTAATACGTGATATATTACCCTTGAACAAAATAAAATAATATTTAGGTCGGGTAACGGACACAGAAGCCTTTTATCCAACTAACATTTAAAGCGGAAAGTTTTGCCATATTTCGTGTATAGATAGAGTGTCTGCACAACTTTCACTGTGGAACCGATTTGAGCAGAGCAACTTTATTTTTCATCACTTCTCCGTACAAATCAGCCATCACCCGATTTGGACGTCCCTAACAACGCCGTGAAATATGACTTAATCTTTCAGTTACACCCTGTATTTGGCTGTCTTGACAGAATCCTGAAGAAATAAATAAGATTTCTCTAGAAGACCCTTGTAGAACCACTTATGCCTGAGGGACAGGAACTGGGTTAGCTTATTGAAGTTAAAGTTCCAATTGTCTAAAGATTAGATAGACCCTGCTATTTCAGAAATCAATTCGCCTTTAAATTAAGACAGATTTACCACATACGTTGGGCTTTCGCAATGGGATATTTGTGTTTTAGATTAATTAGTCCTTTGACTCACGTCCGATTGAATTGAATGTGTGTTTGTGTCCTTTGAAGCATTCGCCTTTTGTAAAGGACTCAAACGATCTTATTCAACTTCAGGGAGCTGTATCATCGCGAGCAGCAGTTTCCGTATCGTAAAGTGAAATAAATCATGAAATAATTTGTGTGTAAGTGAGTCGTAAAGTCAATAGTTTGGGTTAGTACATAAAACTGGGTATACATAAAAATCTTTGTTTTCATTTAAAAGAAAAAAGGATTTTATAATGCAACAATGTATTAAAAATCGGCTTCCTTTGAAAATATAAATTAAGTCGGTAACCGGTCAAGAGCAGTCAGAAAAAAAGTATGCTTAGTTAGTTAAAGTCGAGACTAATCGAGACAACAGTGCCAATTCCACAAGCAAAAAATAAAACTAAAATACTCTTTGAAATAACAAATCTGTGCTTAGTTTTGACGCCTTACGAATTTTCAGGACTTACAAACATGCAAACATCTGAGACCTGAGGATTTCACTCGGGATTTGAACCGAATTCTCACTTGGGAAGTACATCCTCGATGCAGCACCACAGAGGAAGACAGAGACGACACAAATATCGGCCAGTCACGTAGCCTCTGCTGTATCGCCTATAGTTGAGCGAGCGAGCTTGAGCTCTGTAACTCAGCAGTTGGAAGGCTCGGTCAGTGCGCCCCGGTTACGTGCCAATTAGTTAGAAGCTTGCCAAACATGTGCCCGTGTAGTGGATATACAGATGTGATAGCCCACACACATGTAGCGTCACGTATTACCCTGTATGGGATGGTAGAGGCACACTTGTTTCCAGGTTTAGACAGACAGTGAAGCAATATTCCATTTCACAGGGAGCAGTCTGTCTTGCCCTAAAATCTGGTAGCACAGGAGTTTCATAGATTTTCTATAACTTCATAGCTGTGCCCTAGATAACGATAGACTTCTCTAATTTATTTGTGTGCATGCGTTGCAGTACAATACAGTTCTCAGGGGGCATCTCCTTTTCGTGCATTTACAAAACTACTCTTTCTGCTAGCTAAGATACATAGGTAAGTGTTCTTGCGTGCGCGACTAATAAAATTGCAGTCTAACTAAACCATCAGCAAAAAGACAGACTCTACCTTGTTATACCTCCTCTAGAGTCTCCCACAACACGCTTTCATTCCTTGGATGTTTGCCTGCATCTCTGCACACCACAATCTCCTGCATTCTACCTACATGAATAGATAACCTAGGCATTACGCCCACCTGCTACCTGCTAGACTACCTGGCGTGGCGAAAATCTAGCATTAATTTACTATGTCGACACATTATACTTCGCCCACGGTGCCGTGAGCTGGGAATGCGTTTATTCTAAGCACATTTTGGGAAATATAATACTCTTAGAGCTGCTGGCATTTCGGCCTGGTGGTGTGAAATGGATTTTAAAGATGAAATACATTTTGTATTTGTATGGGGTGCATGCAACAATATCATCACATTAAGCTAGGTCCTAACTTGTCTAGGCCATACTTTTTGATAATACCTAATTAATTGTTGACGTGTAATACTTATAATAAATGTTTAATATTCGTTAAGATCTTTATCGATCATTGTTATGTTTTTTTGCAATAAACAGCGCCAGCGTCGACCTCATCAACTTCATTCGAGCAACACAATGATACAAATGGCGAGCGTTTACGGAGAAATAAACAACGGCACCCCGCGTCACAATGTAAACGACGCGACTTTATGGGAATACTGAAATTATGCGATCCAAAGCTCACGAACCCCCAGTTTTTCGCTGAGGGAAAAAATGCAAAAAATATCGCCCGTCCGATAGATTAGCCGAGCGGGAGACTCGGGAGGGCCGAGCATTTATTGAAAGTCGGAGGGCAGCGCGTGAAGCCATTAGTCCTGCCGCCCGCTTGAAAAACTGTCGCCTCTGAAACATAGCGGAGCGAGTCCGCGCGCGACTCGAGCCAGCCATTCAATTGGCGAATGTATTTTATTCGGAGCCAATCGATCTCGGCACAACAAAACGTACGCCGTGAATGGAGTGTCTCGCGAGGCGATAAATCGCAGGCATCGACGATACGTTTAATGAAAAGATCCTTCTGCTCTCTGTTTTATTACTACTGAAAGCAACGCTTGTGCGATTCTAGAGCAATATCTTCTAAATTGTAATAAACGTTTGTCCGAAGCTGTTGCCGTTATTGCGCATTCAGTTTCTGTCGTATCTCTCGAACTCGAACGCTCTCGAGCTTAATGAGAACAAACGGCGTCCACCAAAACTATGCGTTATCATTTTCATTAAATACCCACATAAATCTCAACTGATTCTGTTTTGTTTTGTTGCAGGTACCGCGATGTGAGATGACGAGGCGCCTCTCGTGTCGGGGATAACTCAATTTCGGCATGACAGGAAGGAATCCAATATTTGGCTTGTCGATTTAAGAATGGAGGAGGTTGTGAGGGTGCGCGGGGAAGCCGGCCGGCCGCCGACATGACGTGCAGGATCCCGCTCTCGTGCCGGGACCCGAGCATGGCGTCCCGGCTAGCCGCCATTCTGTTGTGGCTCGGCGGAAGTAAGTTTTTAATCCATTAACGCAATCCGTTTTGTTTCGTCGTGTGCTTGTTGTCCGGTCGTCCAATTAGGGCGATGTTTTAGACGTTTCTTTAATTTCAGAAAGGAAAGGACGTAGCATGTTCGGGTCTTTGTGAGTTTTGTTGTTTGTGGAGTGGATTATCGCGGTCAAAAAAGACCCCTATACCATAGCCGCTGAGAGAATGCGATCCTGACACCTGTATATGTATCCCTGTCTGTCCCGCACTACTTTTCACTCTTTCTCACTTGTGGGAGTGAGATAGAGTGAAAAGTAGCGCGGAACAGACAGCGACATATACATGTGTCAGGATCGCATTCTCTCAGCGGCCAGAATATCACATGTATGTGATAGAGAAATGAAAACTCGCTTCAAACTATACAAGTGTATACCTAGGGAATCATTAGGTAGGTACGTGTATTTAATTACAAAGAGTGTAGAGTTTAAAGTGCAACTAAAGGCACATAGTACAGGACAAAATAAACAGCCATGCTGGTTATTTCATAGTCTCAAAGCAAAACTGTTTAGTCGACATCTAACTTATCTACCTACCATCTTTCTTGATAGCACACTGAGCTGCTTCTGATCATTTTCGGATAGCATAGAACAACAAGATTTTCACTTATACATTCAGTATCTTCCACATTCTTCTTTCAGTGGTTAAAGTGATATCATACATAATAATATATACTTATCTATTTATAACAAAATGTACGTTTTACGTCACAAAAAATACTTATAAGTTTTTTGCGAGTTTCCCGAGTAACTGATACCATCGATTTTCATCGATACGACTTCAGTATTCACGACTCTTTCTCATTTTATTCATATTTCAAGTTAATAAATAAACATTTCCATTTCTATTTATTCTATGGATATCTTGTATGAAACTTTAATCTATTATTTATCTAAGAGCAACCGCTAAACGAAGGATAAGTAGAATTTAAACGTATTTCACAAAAATCATCATTTTGCACTACCCTTCTTTAACGCTTCATTTATCCTATATTTAAGCTAAATTAAATTATTCAAATTCAGTTAAATGATTCCTTTATCAGTCCTCTATGGGGCACAATCATACTTGACTGTGAGCCAAGGCCTGGCGCTGGGACATTAATGGCCCACATTTACTTTTAACGTACTGAATACCTTTTATAACATACTTAGATAAAATATCCAATTACATAGAGCTCTGATCTGAACCTGATAAAGAGCTTGGCTGCAAAAAATAAATCTTGTCAAATTGCCAATTTCATAAGAATGAATTTACACACGCACATGTAAGTCCATGGCAACGAAAAATTTAAAAAAAAATCTTTCAAAAATTTGCTTTTAGTATGACTGGTAAAGTCAATACAATCTGAGTTGCATGAAAGGATTTTGGAATTTAAAGTTATCACCTTAATTAATGATTTAAGGACGAAAATCGCAGGATTGTGATTAATTTCTGATGGTAAGTTTATGGTATCAAATTTGTTTTGTGTAACTCGGGGTCGGTCTCACTCATTAATTGCATTGATGGTTATTGGAATGTTCATCTGCTCCCACTTTTTTATTTACGTGTTCTCCTTTAACTTTTAGGGACGATAATGACACTTCTTAATTACTTTGCACAGCATCGCTAGCATCAATGGCATACGAATGATATAGTCTGGTGCCAACTCGAAAATCTTGTTATAACTTATGAATTAAGTGTTGTGGAAGTTTTTGAAATCTTACGTTGCGTGGATTTCAAAAACTTCCATAACACTTTACTGTTTGATGCCACTCTTCCAGACTTGGCAATTTTGAGTAAGTAATTCAAGAAGTAGTCCAATATGAGGCCCTAAAACTTTAATACTGGCGACTTACGCTCTCATTTTCTGCGTAAAAAAGCGTTTCGACCAACCGATCCCGTCAGCCGTTCCAAGAACGTTGATCCGGAGTGATGAATTATTAAAATCACTTGGGCCACAATCGAGTTTTCGAATCCAATCCCCTAAGTAAAGCTGATTATCGTATCGGCAGCCTACGGATGTTCCGAGACGCGGAAAATTGTGTAAAGTGCTCATCTCTCAGGGCCCAGAGATGAGGAGTTATTGCTTGGGTTTGCGTACGTTCTACGCACTGGCCTGTGTGCTTACGCCAAGGAGTTTGTATGTCCGTAGGTATCGTAAGTAGTTTTGTTTGTTTGTTTGTTTGTTTGTTTGTTTGTTTGTTTGTTTGTTTGTTTGTTTGTTTGTTTGTTTGTTTGTTTGTTTGTTTGTTTGTTTGTTTGTTTGTTTGTTTGTTTGTTTGTTTGTTTGTTTGTTTATTTGTTTGTTTGTTTGTTTGTTTAACTTTACTTAGCTAGATGTACATCAACTGACAGGCAAAGCAGGCAAGCAAAGGACTTTTGATTTATTTGAGGTTCTTACGGATAAAGAACATCAGGGGAACGATTCTCGCGCATTCGATATACGGATATCGGCACCTATATTGAGTGATTCCCATACAAACTCACTCGATATATGTGTCGATATTAATTGTATATCGAATGCGCGAGAATCATAATATTCATTTTATTCGTAAACATGTACACGAGGGGGTTAAGGGTGGAAGTGTAAATAAAGTAAACTACATGCACCCTGAAGAGCAAAAATTCGATACACGGATATCGACAGCTTTATCGAGTGATTTACATACAAAACGCTCGATATAGCTGTTGATATCCGTGTATTGAATGTACGAGAATCGTACACCTGCGTACCTGTCACTGCAGCGATGTTTCGCGAAGGAAACAACTTTACGGAGGTACGGGCTTTTTTACTTTGCGTCTAGAGTTTTGGGATGGTGACGCTGATACCAACGGAGGTACGGTACGGTACGGTACGGTACGGAAGAAAGAACATACTTGGACCTAGCTTTAAGAAATCTTTGATATCTTATAGCCACATTGCTTTACTTTACATGGGCAGAAGCATGCCTCTGCTTATGGGAAAATATGGGGATACAAGGAACGGTTATAACAATGAAAACTATTTGATCAGAGCATCTTCACTTCTCCGTACTAATGGGTAAGCTACTTTTTCGCCAAATAAGGTAGTCGATAATAAGACTTCACCTTTTTGTTAGACGCTGAATGTTTTGGCTTCGTTTATCAGTTATTCTAGTCAGACTTCCAGTTTTCAAACCCTGCCTGAAACTCCTATTCACGCTAAACAACTTTTGTAATTTATGCAGAACTTTTGATTTTCTATTAGTTTGCTGATCGCTTGGGATTATTTAAGAAACTTTCATATATCCATAGCTGATGCAATGGGCCATACATAGCCCCCCTGTCAATCAAAATGGAGGTTTTAATAACTGGCAAAACGTGGAAGCAAATTTTGAAAATTTTTTAATGGTCGCTCATAAGTACCTATCAATATTCATAATTATTTTCCTTCAAATATTATAAGTAATACGGTTGTAAGATTGTTTTTTCTATATTCTATTGAAACGGTCTATTATCTATTAATATTATATCTACACAACCGTCCATTCAAAGTCCACGGCCCCCGATTTTCAACCGACTCACGTCGAGATAAAGTTCAAAACCTATGAAAACAGAACAAAACATTTGGGTCCTTTGGGGTCGTTGGACCCTTGAGCGGCTTCTCTACTTACTTAAGTTGTGCGACTTCGTACCGCGGTGGTTTGTCTGCGAGTTACTTTTGGTTTTCAGAACAGCGTAACATTATATTATACAGACTAGAATAGCATTATGCCAACAGTATTTTATTACGCGGAAATGGCTGCGATAAACCTATTTTTTCGCTTAGATTTATTATCTGAAGGGTTTTGAATACCGATAAATAGCAAAGTTACGTTCCACTAATGTTGCAGATATTGCAGTTCTTCTAGTTTCGTTCAAGTTTCGCTGTGCCAAGATTATGTAATGAAATATTGCTCTCTCATTGTGCATGGGAAATTTTTCCGTTTTCTTTGTTTCCTTTTCGTCTTCGACAGAGTTAACCCCTAGTCAGTGGAAATGGCCAACTTGGCCAATAACAATGGAAAAGTAAATTCACGTTCAGCTCGGCATTTTGTTCCACACAAAAAATAAAAATAAATATTTGTACCGTTCCAATCATAATTTGTACGATATTGTACTAAAATTCTTCACATTCAGTACTGCACTGCAGCTAACTAAGTATTATGCGGATAGTTGGCCATTTTAATCATAACACCGACTTTACTGCTCACAGGAGCAGGCATCAATTTATTAGTTCAACCTTAAACCATTTTGTGCCCAACGAGGCAGAAACACATTCGTTCTTATTTGAGAGGCCGTCGACGCCACAGGGAATGAGTTCCACCGTTTATTAACACTGAGTGGGCTGAAATATGACGAGGTTGGAAATTGAATTTGGTTGCGTTGTAATGATTGTATGTCGGCGACGACTGACGGCGGGCGGGATTCTGTATTGCCCTGATCTTGAATTCGATCACGTCCCATTCGCTTGATTTATGTATTCCGACCACCTTTAGTAAGCTCGAGCCCTGAAGGGGCAAGATTTGATTACTTACGTCGAAGTGGAATTCGGAGTTTTGAGAGCGAGTCGCGTAAAAAAGAAACTTTGTTATTTTAGAGTTATTTATTATAAGCGGGAATGAAACGTGAGAGAATGATTGCCTTTCCATCAGGCTCCCGGTGATAAAGTCGATGGACCCAGCTGCTGAATGAGTTTTTGGATATTTCAATGTGCATAAACAACGAAACAAGTCAGTTAGAATCACGTTATCGATGCAGCGCTCGACCGTGTGTTCAGGTGGAAGAGAATCTAGAAATCTGAGTTAAAATAGATGGGTTTGCTATTAAATGCGAGTCAGTTATTTATACTTTTCTGTATTGAGAGTTAAGATATACAAAAGAATTTAATTACGTTATTTGAAAGGCGTTAATTAACTTGCTTGTTCTAATGCAATAACTAAATGAATACATTTGATTATAATAATTATACCAGAATTAACCACGGAAAGTATGCCTTATTGGTTTAGCTTCGGCTTTGTTACTGTACAGCTTGCGCCAAGATTCTTTGGATATGAGCGAGCTGTCACCTCCCACTCTCTCTCACCGTACATATGCGCGAGAGATCAGCTCGTTCAGAGCTAAACAAATTGACGTGAAGGTAACGTTTTAACTATACTTTCTAAATTCTAAAGCACGAAGCGCAATATGCATGTTATTTACCACCGCCTAATACATATTTACATTTGTTTTCGACAAGAAACTCCTACTACTAAAACTTTACATAAAACCGCCAAGTAGTATGAAGATTTCCTCTGGTTAAAAATAGAAGTTCCATGTAGCGCCCGCCGCAAGTAACAAGTAAAGTCGAACATAGTGAGACATACCTTTTAAAGTTAGATCAAGACTTCAAGTTAGGGCTGATTTATACTAATAGTCGGAACAGTTTTCGCCCCGTTTTAAGTTCCCGGTAGCACGTGAGAGACGTTCGTCGCAGACGAAGTTTAAAGACCCCTTTATACGGAACCGGTGCATTGACCTGTTTGGATCTTGTCTTGAGGTTTTCGTTTTTAACCCCCGTTCGACGACGAAGGCAAAAGGGGTGTTACGAGTTTGACGTGTGAGTCACTCTGTGTGTCTGTCTGTCTCTCAGCACGTGGAGCGTAAACGGGTGAACCGATTTCAATGTTGTTTTTTATTTGAAAGTAGATTTATTGGAGCTGGTTGTTATGTTACCATCGAGCTGGTCTGATGATGGAGTAGTTAACCCATCGAATTTTAGCTTATTAGACTCGTAGTGACAAGACCTTTGAGAATATGGTACTATCGAGATGATCTGATGATGGAGTGCGAAGCTCGAAGGTGGGAGCTGGAACCCTGGGATGCTTACTAGTAAACCCATCGAGTTTGGGCTCATTAGATTCGTTGTGATGAGACCTTTTAATTTCACCTCATGATGAGACCTGCTGATGAGACTGGAAGACTGGTTTAATGCGGGGGTTTTTTAATGCTAAAGTTATAGTTTACCGTTTTACCCCTAGGATCACTATCCTGGGGCTCAATTCTCGCCCATGCGAATTTAAAGGATAGACGCAAATTGTCTACGACATTTCATACGAAAATTACAATGTTTTACGTCTACGTTTTCAATTCGCATGAGTAAGATTTAGGCTCCCGCTGGTCTCGAAAAGAAAAAGAAATACCTACATGGAAATAAGGGCAAAAAAAAAACCCTCTCAATAACACAGTCATTTCAGAAGTAGTAGGCATATTATGTCACTGATTGTATGGAGAGTCTGCTTCTGAGATACTGAGGGGATACAAACAGTTTAAATGCGTATCAATTTTTCTTCTTTCACTTACACTTTCCTATCAAATGCCTGTATCCTGCCTGCCTGCTCACTATTGACGTAGTCTGCAATTAAACATACCTGAGATAACATCTAAACTCAGACGTTTGCCAAAGTTTTCCAAACCCTCGCAAGCACAAACCTGTAAACGGTTGGCTTGGTAGAAGTAACAAAATCAAAGCAAATAATACGAGTAGTTTGTAAAATTTAATTAAATTACAGACACCTCATAATGTATAACTATATAGACAATTAATAATTTCATTTATACAATTCTATTTTTTAAGATTATTTAAAAATGTGTTTATTTTGGTACAATTAGAAACGTATTACACTTACCACCTAAGTAAAACTAATAATGTTGCAATGCCCTTGCAGGGCGCATGTTCTGGAACTTATCCTACATTATAATATCTTTGTACATACCACATGCAAGCAATTAATAAATGAATAAATAAAATGGGTAGACTTTTTGCTTGTATGTCGAAAGCTAAAATTCTAACGATAGTCACTTTAAACAATATCAAGGATTTTTATGTAACACGCTTGTTACTATGATCATCTGAAATTTCTAAAAATAAACACAAATCAAAACATTCACCTCGAAAAATAACCATACTAATTTTTAAAACTACACGTATTGTTCGGTATAATCGTCGATTTTTAGGGTTCCGTACCCGGAGGGTGCCAAACGGGACCCTATTGCTGAGACTTCACTGTCCGTCCGTCCGTCTCTCTGTCTATCTGTCTGTCACCAGGCTGTATCTCATGAACCGTGGTAGTTGAAATTTTCACAGATGATGTATTTCTGTTGCCGCTATAATAACAAATACTAAAAAACAAAAGAAATTTAATATTAAGGGGGGCTCCCATACAACTATTTTTTTAATATTTTTTTTTGCGGTTTTTTATAGAATATATTACGGAACCCTCCGTGCGCGAGTCTCGCACTTGGCCAGTTATTTTTGTTTTATAATTTCACGGTGTGTCGCCGTGGCTTATCGAAAATCTTCGCAAAGATGTAAATCAGACATAAAGATAATAGATTCCATCTTTCATAGATTCCACATTCAGAATCACGTCAGTCGAAGATTTGTTTTTTGCGTTTGTGATGTTTCATATCCGGCTCCATTAGGAAATATAAACAACTTTTGCTACTTTGATTTCCTTGGAAAATAAATATTCCTTTGAAAATGTTAAGAAAACCGTGATACAAGGTTGATTTTAATATATAATGTAGGCGTAGTTCCTTTCATTGTAAGGATGACACTCCATAAACATACCCATAATTAATTGGAAATCTACCAAACCATGAACATACAATCATAGGGAGGGATATAAGTTAATACAAATTAAGAGTCACTTTAGTTATTCATCTCTAGGCCATTCGCTACAATAATCATCATCATTCATTTTAACTTCTGTTATGGATTTTAACTAGCTTTATTTCTTAGAAATAGTTTCTAACTAGTTAGGTAGACGCCTGCGATTCCTTAGGCGACACGTACCAAACTAAGCAAACTAAAAAAAAATGTGTGTTTGAAAATGGAATCTGTGGCCACCGCGCAAGAGCTGAGGGTTTCAGATTGTCAGTTTAGTGCCTTAGTTTAGTGGTTTTAACTCCTCCTAATTCACGCCCATTGACTAACTTTCTATGTGGCAGTGTAATTTTTGTAAATAAATTTTATTTGACCTCTGTGGAGCCTCGGTTGTGGCTCTGCCTACCAAGCGAGAGGTCCCGGGTTAGATTCCCGGCTGGAGACAAATAAAAATAAAAAAACAGGTCTTGGATGTTTACATGTTTGTGAAGTCGCTGTTTCTGATTCCCACGACACAGGGTATCCCAGTGTGGGTCCAGAAGCAATCTACATAAACATAAATACGCTCACGCCTATTTCCCGAATGAGAGGCAGGCAGAGACGACCTTCAATGGCTACCTCCAGAAACAATCTATGTGCCTTTATGTGTTTATCTATCTTTTTAGGGTTCCGACCCTTAAAAGAAAAAAAGGAACCCTTATAGGATCACTTTGTTGTCCGTCTGTCCGTCTGTGTGTCAATACCTTTTATATAAAGAACGCGTGGACGTAGCAAGCTGAAATTAATATCAATTGTTAAGGTCTATGGTCGCATATAGCTGTAAAAAAACAATCTTCTAAGTCAAGGCAATCGAACGGTAAGACCGTTTATGCTGTAAAATTGTTGGATTTTCATAGCAATCGCAATGGACCCAATACTTATAGGGTACTTCCCGTAGGCCTATACTACAATCATGAAATTTGACACAAAGCAAGTTCTTATAGCTCAAGTAAAGGGAAAAATCTGTAAACTGCAAATTTATGTCTTTCTACAAAAATGTTTAATTTGGTTTACATGGATGTCATAATACTTTAGTATTTTTATGTGGAAACCTAATTACACATGTTACGCTCTCCAAGTGTAATCCGAACCCTTGGTGCGCGAGTCATCCTCGCACTTGACCGTTTATTTACCTACACTATTTCTAAAGCTTTTTCCCATCCGCAGGCGTATTCGGCCTCCGCGACATCCAGCTCACGGTCCCCGAGGCGGTGGGCACAGGGGCCAGTGCCACTCTCGGGTGCCGATGGGCACTCGACACGGGCGAGCAGCTCTACACTGTGAAGTGGTACCACGGTGCGCAGGAGTTCTTCAGATTCGTGCCCAAGGAGCTGCCCAATACGAGGGTGTTCTCGCAGACTGGGATTAGTGTTGATGTGAGTGGCAGCCATCGATTCATACGAGTAGTACTCCCAAAGTTATAATGCGCATAGAAATTTTCTTCCAAGCTCTGCAGAGATTGTATTCCGACTGTTTAGGAGCCGATATGATATCGAGGATCGAGATCAATATATAGTAAATCAGTTTTACTAAATCCTACCCCTATAAAGATATTATTACTTTCATTTCCCGAGCGTTCGTAGCAAGGCTTCTGTGCGCATATT
Source organism: Argyresthia albistria (assembly GCA_963457715.1). Classification (NCBI taxonomy): domain Eukaryota; kingdom Metazoa; phylum Arthropoda; class Insecta; order Lepidoptera; family Argyresthiidae; genus Argyresthia; species Argyresthia albistria. The sequence continues at coordinate 2,714,305 of OY735256.1, forward strand.
ATTACTTTGGGAGAACTGTATGTAAGGATGCGCCTTCCCGTACTAAACTTCTAACTGTCTTGAGGTCAAAAAAATAGCGCTTGGATAGGCCCTCCCGTACTAAATTTCTTACCGTTTTGAGGCCAGACAGAATAGTGCCTCTGTTGGAATTTATCGGTACTATGTCGGTCGTCAGTCGAATGATTGATTATCCTATTTTTACTTTGAGGAATTTTTCGAGAACAATATTTTATGAATAATCAATTTACAGCCAATAGTAATTGTAAATTATATAACTTACTTGTGATACGATACTCCTTGTTAATGTGTATTGCGATTTCGGTATGATTTACAAGTTTTACCTCGCAGGACACCATTTTTGTTGTGCTGCCGATACGTCACGCGGCTAGCACCGTCTAAGCACAACTGATTGAAATCGGTTCACTTTTCCCGTTTTGACACCGTTTTGGAAGCGACACTTTCAAGCGCCCCCGTGCCTTGTCCCCTGCTTATATTGAAGTCTGTGCGCTTCTGTCACAATATTGTGTGTTACGTCGTCGGTACGAAAGCTCGTGATAGTTACCGTCTCAGCGCGACTGAGTGAAAACTCGACCCATTTTAACATAGATTTTGTGGCGACACTTTCAAGCGCCCCAGTGATGTCTGTGGCAGTAATAAATAACTTACCGTCTTATTAATAAACACAGATAAAAAACATTAGTAACTTTACTCCAAGCATTAGGAAACTTGGTGTAGGGAATTCCTGAATAGCACTTATCTCGGGGTAACTAACTAACAGTATCTTACTCTGAGTTCAACCTGAGAGTAACCACAACCAATCTCAGAAACGGAACTATTGACATTAGAGTAGAGTGTTTCTATTAATAAGGCGGATACTGTTTAGAAAAGTAATAAAAGAAGAAGTACCAGTAACCGGAGAGCATGTATAAAGAGACTTATGAATGCTGAGGAAGCAAGAGATGTATGGCAGGATCGTAGCAAGGGAGGTGTTTAGTCTCTGCCAACCCCTCTTTCGGGAAAAAGGCATGAGCGTTTGTGTGTAGTGTATGTATGTTTGTAATAAATCGAATGAGGTAATAGTTCTTGGGCCTCATTTCGAACGGCGAAGTAAGAGATCCATGCCTGTCATAACAACGCTTAAACATAAAAACTTCCATAACATACAGCTGTCCAACGATCTTTTGGTGTGCGGTGACAGGAAGAAACTAACGCTTTTTGACAGGTTCATTGCATTAGGTTGCGTAGAACAGGCGCCCCCCTGAAAACGTCACTCACACGCCAAAAGATCGTTGGACGAGTATAGCGTCACGCCTTTTCCCATATGGGGTGACAGAGGCATGGCAGAGGTAGTTATGCCCACTTTTATCCAGTTATTTAATATTTTAATATTCTATTTGCATGACAGGATGGACTTTTTTCTAGAAGATACTGGGTAGTTATTGTAGATTTAAAGGTTATATCTCATAAAGCAACTCTTGGCTAACCTGTGACATTTTTTTGAGAGGTTACAAACACTTTGAAGAGAAGAAATAAGGATCACCCTAAAGACTGTTTACCTAATGAATGTCCAAATCCACTGCAACTAAAATGGGGCTCCGTCATTAATCGATATCAGCAGCAATATTCCCAAGTTGCGTTATTCTCAATTACTTTAGCTGATCTAAAAAGAAGGTATTAGTTACCTTGTACTGCTACACCACTACAGTTTAGTTAAGTGTAAATGTACACAAACATTTTCCTTGCTCTTAGTATTTTCAAGCTCCTTGAGCAGGTATTTCATTAGCTAAAGCCGAAGGATGTGGAGTTGTGCATCAAAGCGCTTTATACGAAAGCTTCATGAAAGCTCGCCTCACGTAGTGTGATTTAGGAGTGGGTAAATAAATAATTTAAGCTCTAAATGGCATGTTTACTGGTAGCACTACAATATCTTATTAGAATTATTGGAAAATATATAATACTAAAACCAAATAACGCCCAGTATTGAAATGAGAATGCCACTTATCAGAACTACTGGATCACCCCGAAACGCAACACACATACACACACACACGCACAAACATTTACACCCTCACTTCTCAACCCGCTTGTTGTTTGCAAGTTCTACATAGTAAAATCCTTAATTGGCTCAATTTTGAGTTTACTTATAAGTTTATTGTAAGCGAACGGCTGTGGATTTTTGTTAAATAACTAACTAAATAAATAAATGAAACTTTTTGACAAAATGCTTTTGCCATTTCCACTCACAAGGGGTTAAGTACAAATAATCTTCTACAGTGAAGATAAAAAATCAGAAAACAAACTTTGATTGGCCTAACAAGATACCTGAAAGCTCTTTTGTCTGCAAATAGATATAATTTAAATGGTATTTATATTGCTCGTATACTCTCAGGCCACTTAACTGAACCTGAGCGAATAATCTGATAAAAAGTCCACTAAGGCCCCGCCCGGGGACAAATCTCCGGGCAAGCAAATACACTTATTCATTCTTACAACAAGATTAAAACAACTAAGAGATTAAACAAATTGAACGACCATTTTCCTTCCCTACTTAATCCATTTAAAATGTTAACTCGCCGCCATAAAACAACAAAGGAACACGAATGGGCTAACTTACGGTGAGATAATAAACAACGTCATAAACTGTGATTATAAATGGGTCAATGGCTCGACATCTTGCTAGGAGCTAGCGGGTGCTCGGAGAATGCTCGCAGCAAAAAATCACTTAAGAATCTTGTTGAGCGGCGCGGGCATGTTAAACCTTCAGCCGTTGGCACCGCGCCACGGTTGTTATAACATTGTGCCAAAATAATACATTAAAAAGCATTCCGGGGCATAACGAACACTCCAAGTTTGCATCGAGACATGACTTACGCTCTTCGCACACGGTCCTTGAAAATCGGGTCAGATGTCTCGGGCATGATTTAGATCGGCGGTCTCTCAAAGTGGACCGACTTTCCGTAAAGATGGATCGATGCTTTTAGCTGAGCTCGGCTCTCACAACTACATACGAAGCCGCTACTTGTTACGGGATTACATAGCTCACGTATAAATTACGTGCCACCGGATTCTAGCAGGCGGTCAGCGAACGTCCCGCCCGCCTCGTGATACATTGCGTTGTTACCTGACAAACACCCGTGTCCTCGGAATAATTGAGACGAGATTCGCCTTCTGAAATCCCCTGTCAGAATATATCTGGTATATTTGACGGGGGATAATGCAACGTTTTTACTTAGAAACACCACTACAGATGATAACTAATTATATTATTATCTTGACAAAAAGCGCACATAATACAAGGCTGGGCACATCGATACTTTTACACACCCCAGAAGGCTAACAACCTCTCTTTTTTGAAGTTGGTAACAAACATATTGCCTTAGCAAAGGGGTTATGTTGTCTCCATTCTTACACCTCCTTGAGTGTCCAATACTCGCCAGATTATGATAGAACGCTAATGTTGGACCTCGTGCATCGCGGCTTAGATCTATTGTGTGCATGATTCACTGTTAGCCAACATTGTGTAAATAACGCTTGTAGTTCAATTGATGGATGGTTGGTCATGTCGGTCTTGTTGTTGGTTGTGGAAAATGTAAATTTTGGATATGAACATTAATTACAACGAGCTCCGTGGTCTAGTGAGTTTTACGCTTGCCTCCAAAGTAGGAGATGCAGGTTCCAATGCCGGCACTGACCATGCACGAATGAGATAAGTCAGTAATGGAAATTATCGTTATCTTTAAGCTTCGTTATATAGCTTCGCCGATAAGTAAGCCCCCTGTCACGTAAAATGTAGTATTGAATCTCTGGCTAAAAGTGAGCACATTTTTGCCTCTGCCACCCGTATCGGAAAAGGCGCAACGCTATGTTTGAACATAAATTATAAGGTCGCTGGATGTTGATGACGCGAAGTAAATGAGAGGCGCTTGCAAATTGAAAAAATTAGCCTTCAAAAGGATCTTGTTATAAAAATGGAGAGTTTGAGAGTTGGGGAGTTAATTTGTTTTCTGCCAATTAGCCGGACAGGTTTGCAAGTGTTTTTTTCTGTATTCGTTCACTCCAAAGTAAAAAAACCAATATTCACAAACAAAGTCTGAAGATGCTATCTTTATCAAACGATTTTCACGCGAAATGGGTATTTGAATAAATAATGGCTAAAAGTGGTCACATTGTGCCTCTTTTAAGCATGTCAGATAGATATTTGACTATGAAATCCACTTCTGTAACAGCAGATAATCTAAAAAGACTATGTCTGATTATCAAGATCTGTAGGCGGTATTTTAATACAGATGTATAATAGACGCTGTACGGTCTCTACGAGTCACCGTACATTTGCCTTGCGCGGCACTTTAACTTTAACCTTGCATACATACTCATAGAGTATTCAGTATTAATTTAGCTCTCAAGCTTAGGTGTTACTGATCCCCATTATCCATCAAGTTTAATACATTAAAATTTACCGAATCTTCTTTTAGTCATCTCCGTCATCAGTACAAGAGTAAGTCCTACACCGTACGTACATCTATACAGGTTTATTTTTGGACCCCTACCCAAAAGTTACTATTATTTTAGGGACATCATTCTGAGTATCTTTCACTAAGACACCGATTTGATCAGAGCAACTTTATTTTTCACTTCCCAGTACATTTTGGCCTGAGTGGTTCAGCTGATTTGTATGGAGAAGTGAAAAATAAAGTTGTTCTGATCAAATCGGAGTCTTAGTGAAAGTTGCTCAGAATGATGTCCCTAAAATAATAATAAATTTTATATAGGGGTCCAAAAGTAACCCTGTATGGTCCTTCGAATCCGTCTAAACTGGACCTCGCGCGTTTTCCCGTCCTTTGGTCGTCGGTTGTGAGGCTACTTAAACGACACTCGTTCTTCCTCTCAGATGCACTAGTGCTACTTATACATATAGTTTTATTCTGTACACCTACTAAAACAGCCTTCATCTTCCAGGTGTCCAGGTCTGGAGCCCAGCAGGTGGTGCTGCGTGGCGCCACTAGCTCGTTGAGCGGTCGGTACAGGTGCGAGGTCAGCGCAGACGCACCCTTCTTCCACACCGTCTACAAGAGCGCCACTATGAGGATTGTGGGTGAGTTTCTGTACTAACAACAAACTCATCATAACCACTCGTAACTCAAGGGGATTGACGGGAGCCGACATCTATTGTTCAATAGTATAAGTTTTGCCTGCGTGTGTCCTTACCGGAGTCAGGGGGATTATTAATTGTTATAAAATACCATGCACCATAATTTACACGCAGTGCAGGCATAAATTTAGCTTCTGGCCCTGTACCAGGATACCCTGTGCCGCGGGGCCCTGCAACAGAATACATCCACGACCTGTGGGTTATTTTTCTTTCTCCTCAGTCGAAATTCGAACCCAACACCATGGTCTTCATTGTCAAACATATATTATCTATAGCTTCACTCTATTTTTCTAGAAAAAGCATAGGTTTCATAATCGTAGTATTAGCCCTAGAAATAGAAATAAGATTGCTATGCCCGCGTTCAGGCTCAGTAAGGTTGCTCATTATTTCATGGGAGTGTGTTTTAGTTTTTATAATAAAATACCTAATGAAACAACGGACCTACCAGAAAGGAGGTTCAAAATATATATCAAAAAGAAGTCTTATTACAGTGTAAAAGAATATTTAGATGACAAAACTGCGTGGTCTTTACCATCTCAGCGCACAGAAATGCAAAGAGGTGCTATGGACTCAGTACTTCTCTCTTCGGTGTATTTCTTACTAGTAATAGTAGTACTAGCAGACTTAAGTAGAAATACAAAACATTGTATTTTTAAGGCCCTGACATATTTTAAAAGAGGTACGGGGGAGTTTCTTGCCCTTCTTTGCTCCATCCCTAAGCCCACAACTTCCGAACGGGCGGTAGTATACAAAAAATATTAATATTATATTGACGTTGACTAAGCAATCTGTATGATTTTATGGTCAATAAAAATAAAAAATTGAATTTGATATCAGTCTGGTTAGATATTTCACGTGTGGGAATCTAACCAAACCAGCTTTGATATCCGTAGTCTTAGATTTTTAGAAAAACTTGTTTTTATTAGTTAACTTAACTTAGTATATAGCTGTAGCTTCTCTGTAATCGGTCTTATTTAGTTGCAGAACTTTGGAGCTGCGATGACAGTTTTATGTTCTCACGCTACCCCGTAAACAATAGACTAACCAACCGAAGAGACCTGCGGAAATTAAATTGATATCTCTCAATCGGGACTTCCAGTTCCCATCGTTTTGCCATTAAATACGGAACTCACAGTACCACAGACCGACGATTGTAGAGGAAATACGAGTATACAGGGTGTAAAGAAAGGGGTTGGTCAAATAAGGGCTCGTTAATTTTATCATTGAAATCATTTAAGTAAGTGCACGGCCCGATTGCATTGGAAAATAGTCTTTTAAACGCCAGAAGAATTATGTGTAATATTATGATCAAGATAAGATAAGATAAGATAATTTATTGGCAATTGTACATTACATGTCTTGTAGAAAAATCTATCATGAATTCAATTATTAAAATGTCAAAATCATACGTCCTAAATCATTAATGAATAAAATAATAATAATTAATTCGTTTAAAACGTAAAACACATTGTCAGAAGGTATGTACACACAGTATCATATTGAAATTAATAACGCATAAAGTAAAGTCAAATATATCAATCCGTGAAGTAATCATAAACAGCTACATAGGACAATAAAAAATGAAAACGTGTACAAAGGCCAGCTTATCTCTATTAAGAGATCTCTTCCAGCAACCAATCATAGTCATATCTCGTTTCTAGCGTTTCATCAACACACTATAAACTATATGAAAAAGAGAACAATTTAATATCTTTTACGAGTTATTTTTGAGTCTAAAAGGAATGTTGATATAGCTCATGTCATGACATGAGTCCAAAAAAATATTTATATATAATTAAATGTCACAAATAGACAGAGGTTTTTAGAAAATAGATTAAAATCAAGTTAAATCACACTTTTTTCGCACTGACCATATTACCCAAACAGCCATATTGCAGGCAGTGTAGGCTTGTCTGAACTTATTTATTTTTTCAATACACGCGCCTAAAACCTGTTCGTTACGCCCTGTACAGCAAATAATATAAACAATGAAGTTGCCGCGAGAACCATAAACCGTAAATCAGAACTATATTGTTACGCCAATAAATGTGCCGAATTGAACACAAGGGATGTTTGATTAAGGCTTTATCTTGGTTAATTTAGTATCATTGTGTGGCGATGCTGTAGGCCACGAACATATTATTATGTATGTTTGCGGTCGTCCAGCTATTGTTTATAATATGGGAAACTAAGGGCCAAATCAGCGCATTGTGATAGTTTCAATAGTTATAATAGTTAATGTCCCCACCCAGGCGCTTAGGCATTAACTCGGATCCAGGAAATAAAAGTATTTTGGATGAAAACATTTATTGCTCTGACCTTGAAATATGTATGGCCTAAAAGCTGTCAAATCCTTTCTTAGGTATATGAAAGGGTCTTTCATATACACTATTACTTACTTGGTATTTCACATATTACGCATCACTCAAGTTGTGTTAGTATGAACCTACTAACCTTATACCACAATATACTTATACTACATATCTCTGACGTGGAATTATGTAAATATCGCCTCAAATGATTAATGGGGGCAACGCCCTACTAAGGGACTCCAGTGACTCCAGTAAGTGGTGGAGTAATCACTTTTCCTTAATTCATTTTGGAATGAAGACGCGCGATGTTGCATTTTCTCGCAAGAAATTTTTTCATTAAGTTCAGTTCTGCTTAGTCATATTATGGAGTGCTACGTCATTAGGGAGAAATTCATAAATAATATTATAAAGTGGATTTAAATTTGAAGATTTCTATACTCGTGAAAAGGGGTTTATTATTATTAAAGACGGTTGGTTTGGTTGCCACCTGATTGAGGCCTGTTTTAATAAACCACCCTCAGTTCTGAGAGCTAACTCAAGCATATGAAAATATCAATTTGAAATAGCAAAATTATACATTTGAGACAGCTAAGCTGAGAGCACTGACATTACTGAGAGCTATTTATTATTACGAGAATGTCAACATTTAGTTTTGTATTTATACCGCAATAACATGATAAAGAATGAAAGGAAGGGAGGGAAGAAAGGTGCTACACGGGACCCTATTACTAAACCATGCTGTCCGTCAGTCCGTTGTCGGACCGGCGGCGGCCGTGGTGTTTGTGGGGGCGGACTTATAAATATTATATTATGGTTATTTTTAGGCGATGAGAACAAACACTATATTACTTGTGTCAATAATTGTGCTTTGTTTTGGGAGATTAAGCCAGTTTTTGGAAGAATACTGTCACAGTAGTTGTTTCCATGTTATTATGGACAGTTTGATCAAATAATATAAACTCTGGCTATAAATCATTGCATGGACACCATTAATTTCACTCAAATAAAACTAGAAAATTTTACTATCCGGATACTGCTGTTGAGTCAAAAACTGCGCTAGTGTGTTATCTGGAGTTTTGGCAGACGACAAGATAATAAATATTAATACTTGGCTCACCTGGTTGTTACCTAGTTTCCATGAAAAGTAAAATCAAAACCATTGTTTTGGCAAATCTGTGTTTCATGTCTTATCGTCGGGTAAATAAGTGCCTGACTTGCCATCTCGTAGCAGCACCAATGTGCTAGGGGCCAGCGCTACGACTTTACTACGGCCGTAGCATCGTAGCTCGTAGCCACGATCTAAGTGTAAAATGAAATATACTTTGTCAAGAAATGCTAGACATTAAATGATGGAAACATTTGAAAATTAGTGTTAGTTTTTTTTGTTTTGTTAGTCAAAACACGCAGTGGTGCCCTAATATGTCATATGTTGCCATTTTTTTTGTCTAGCATTTCTTGACAAAGTATAGTCAAGAACATTTTTTTTTGTCTGATACTTATTGCAATACTCATCAGAAAGCAATAATATATTAAATTAGGGGAATGTCAGTATTACAGAGATAATTTTACCAAATACCCGGATACAAAGCAAATGGATACGCTGCTAAGAGTTTATAAAACACCATTTTGTAATCAGTCTACAGTAATAACAGTATAATTTACATTACAAACAGCACCGACTTGCTAAACCCACACGCTCTGCTTCCTGGCATATTAAATAAACACTAAAATATGCCGAGAGCCGCCAAATTAAACAAGGTGCAGAACTCCGCATTCCCATTAAGTACGATTGGCAAAAAGCGACAGAACAGAACGTAAACACTTAAAACTTTGCGGCGTTGGTTTCGGCAGAGGGCGCCACTGGCAAACAAAGGAACGCGGCGTGTTTTAGTTCGGCCATTTTGTCTGCGCGGCGTTTTAACCGTTCCGCTTATTTCTGCGGCTTCAAATAGAAGCTCGTATGAAGGATGAATATTCAACACGGTACAGCATTGAAAACTTGCCGCGGGTGAATTTATTGCCGTGCTTTTATCGGGTTCCGTAGGCAAAGGAACCCTTCTCAATCATTCGGGATCACTATGTCGTCGACGTTGACGTCAGTCCGTCAAATTTTTTTTTTCAGCGATTGAAAGAAAATCGTTTGACAATACAAAGTAGGTGGGAAGGTACTTCAAGAAAACCGTGAGATTATAACCAAGGAACTAAATACCGTATTGTAGGTTGGAAAGTAGATAATTACGCGCTTTAATTAAAGTCACAACCACGTCACAACATAACACACATACACTGTACCCCACCTTTAGACACATAGATTTTTACTGTTTTCCTAAGTTACTGTCTCTTTGAATGTAGTCTCACCTGTCCTTATTTGGCTATTTACATAGTGAAATCCTTAATTGGCCTAGTTATTTAATCTATAATCTATCTATGTTTAACTTTTATGTACGGCTGTGGATTTTTGTTTAATAAATAAAATAAAATAACAAACAATCACGATTGTGCCTCTGCCTCACCATATGAGGAAATCTTTATGTAATCATTGCCATACACATTATTACAATACACAATAAAATTAAAATAGGCACAATATAATTCACAAAGTTAAAAACTTAAAAAAACCGACTTCGAGACACAATGTAGACGTATATTCCTTCAGTCAGCCCACAGTCACAGAAAGGAGGAAATTACGTTATTTTGTTTGCCGTTAATACGTTATGATGACATTATACTTTTCAGGTATTTACCAAACTACTAGACCGTTTCCTGATTTTCAAAAAATGGGACCAAGCTTATGACTGACCCATTCAAACAAAAAAAAAATCGCGTGTAGCACCGTACACGTGTTAGAAGTAAAACTTCTGTAGCTAGATCATTAAGTGGTGCCTATACTATACACCTATACCTACCTATACTAAAAGAGATTTAAATTTCCAATTTTGAGATCCAATCTCTGCTTCAAGTTACTTTTATGTTTCAGACGTCCGATTATTTGAAATTATTTTATACTTGTACTTACTTTTAATACGTCATGTCATTTATTTCCCACCATTCCTTATCTACAATTTGTCGCGCTCGTGGTGATATACTTAACTCATTCAATAGTGTCACTACTATTTGCATCTCGCTCAGATTATATACCATCTGACGACGTCACGTCTTAAAACCGTCTCGCTCAAATGTATGCATTGCTTTGCTTGTCTCTGTGCCCAGTCCCTTTATTTAATTGATAGAGTACGTATTTTCAACTATTCCAAGTTAATGTGTACCTGCGGGGCTACCATAAGGCTTGCCACTCACCTCAGTCGCGCAGATAAATGACAAAGAAGATGGCTAAATCAATATATGGACGACTGCCCCAGACATGTACAAAGACTTCTCAACAGCCAATAGCATTTAAATATTCATTCATAAATTTAATTTACTGCGTCTGTATTTAGTTTGTAGAACTTGAAGAAAAAAAAATTAAATATAGGTAAATAAGAGTTGTTACTCAATACTCCGTGATTCCAATATGATTCCGTGACCTTTGCCGTCGCTAGAAATAAGCACCATTTTGCAATAACATGCAACATAACGCCATCTAGCCACTCCTCTGGAAACCTCCTGTTTTCAACAGTTTTGCTAGTTGGCAATTATGTTGCATGTTATTTTTAACGATGGCAAAAGTCACTAATCAATGGCGGAATCATAGAGTATGAAGTGACAACTCTTAATTATTTAATCATTTCCTTCAAGTTCTACAAACTAACTAAAGACGCAGTAATTTATGAGAGAATATTTAAATGCTATTAATTGGCTGTTGAGAAGTCTTTGTACATGTCTGGGGCAGTCATTTTGCCAAATTGCCAACTCGTTTCGCGTCTCAATGATGTTTCTCCATAAAATAGCGCGCATTCATTATGATATGACATTAAATTGTGACAAAATGCGTGGCTGGGGTGACTGGCGTGCCTTATGCTACCCCCGCTAACCTATACATACCTACTTTGCTAGGATTTTTTAGGGTTACTTCATCGCGAAGCGATGACGTAACTCTTATTTAATTTTATTCTTGACATTTCCTTAGTCCGCCATACGACATACCTCGATTTTGATATTTTACTTCAAAATTATTAACTGGCATGAAGCATTAACTTTAAAATTACAAAAGCTTATTAAAATCAAAATCGTATAATTTCAACAGTTATAACAACAATTCAACTTTAAAATATGTATTACAAAAATTACATACAAACAAATAAGCGAAACAATAAGCCATTAAACTTATGGCTCTGTAAGCTGTAGACCTCGCTTTGGCCGTTTACTACAGATAAACATTAAATAGGTAGGTATAACACGTACTTAGTAGCTAAACTGCTAATTTGTGACTTGAACTGCACTATATAATAAAAAGTGGCTTTAGAACAGTTCTAGGTACCTACTTATTGTTTTCAAGAAGTCTTAATGCAGCCATCCATCACATCGGAATTTGCTTGAAAACTAAATATCACATTTGGATGATTCTAAGTGACTTTATGCGATTACTAGCTGCCTGTTGCGCGACTACGCAGCGCGTTTTAGGTACCCATTCCATAGTTACCGGCCACAAAACGATTCGTTCATCATTTTAGAAATCCATATCGACCCGTGTGACATTGATGAAACTCTTTTCTTACAAACTGTATGGATCGCATCGCACAACTGTCAAACATAAGTCCCGGTTCCAACAAAGAGGTTGAACGAAGTAGTTTTTGGTCACGTCACTGGTTTTGGCCTTTACCGGAAATCAAGAACTCGTGGAAGAATGCTTAAAATAATTTTTATTTGTTAACGTTTCATCAGGTTTTTCTCTCACTAATTAACATTCTTTATTGTACGAATGTATTATTATCTTATCTGATTAGTTAAAAACCGTATTGAAAATAGTTGCGGTTTTAAAAGTCTTCAGCCGACCCTGACGTCACCGATTCCAATTTCCGTTACATTTCTTAGCCACTCGTGATAGCACCCGGCTAGTAGTAATTGAAAAGCAAATATATGAATAACCCACAGTTGAGAGGTTAAATAAATTTTACCCCCGTGCCCCAAGAAGTTTTACTTCAAAAAATAATTTTGATTCATAAATAGTACCAGTTTCGATGTGACACACATTAAAAATTATAGAATAGATTAAGAAAACATACAATCGAATTGAGAGCCCCTCCTTTTTTGAAGTTAGTTAAAAATTAGATACATTGTCTAAATATCCACAAAATTGCTTCATCAAGAAAAAAACAAAATGAAGAAATCCGTCACGCGACTTGCTTGCTTCACGTGACTTCTTCAAGGTACCTATAATAATTGTGTATTTATAAATTAAGTAAAACGGATAAGAAAAAAGAGAGGGGTATTACGAAACGGAACCCACAGTACGCTAGTCAGCACATGCACTTATCCAGTTTTTCTTGTCATAGCGGCTTTGAAGTTACGTTTCAAACAGACAATTAGTCGCTTGCGTCAGCGCAGCAATTTGTGATGATTTATTTGACTCCCGCACAGTAATTAAGGGATTCCTCAACGTTCATTAACGCACCGTCACAGCTTGAGGTGTTATTGATGGTGTTAATACTTGCTATAGGAAGAGCTTGTGGGCCTGAAGGGCTTTTGCAGGGTGAAACAAAAATCTAAATTTTTAGGGACGGAGTCTTTCTACAGAACCTGCCCTCCTAGACAAAGTGAAACGCTAACCGTTGCAAAACGAAACGATAAATTTTTATGTATGCGATTTGACATTTGGCTTCGCTAAGGTGACGTCACGTAGCAATTCCAAATGTCAAATCGCATACATATAAAGTTATCGTTTCGTTTCGCTATCCTTAGCGTTTAACATTGTCTACAGGCACTGTTATGCGTGAAGAAAGATCACCGAATAAGATGTGAATATCAAAATCTATGATAATAGATGAACCATAACTGTCAGAAAAATCAAATTACTTTTTTTTATCAGAAAATAAATAGCAACACGAATATAATTTTTCTGTCTATACATATACGTGTAGAGTATAACTAATTACCCCTTCCGCTACCGTGTCAGAGCCAAGCCGAGCCGTAGTGCCAATAAAATTTCGAAATATAATGGCAGCCAGCAAAAATACTCCACGATGTTTGCTAAATGAGAAAGTTTATATGGATGGTATGGATATTTTACCTGATTCAGCGGAGTTTTCTTTATGCATTGTGAGTTTGCATGAAGGGTGTCCGTATCTGGGGTAGGATTCTCGCGCATTCGATATCACGAATATCGTCACCTATATCGAGTGATTTTGTATGGGGATCACTTGAAATTGGTGTAGATATCCGTATAGAGTGAGAGAGAGTGGCACAAAAAAAAAGAAATTATATGCTAAAATTTAGCATCAGAAACAAATGACAATCAATCCAATGAGATTCTCGCCCTTCAATCAGTAAGGTGACAACCTAAATTTCAAAATGGTTTCGTGCACATCAGGGTAAAATATCCTTATTTTTTCAGAGCTCCCGGAGTCAGCGCCACTAGTCCGGGCCCAGAAGAGCTGGTACTCATCAGGGGACATGCTGAAAGCCAACTGTAGCTCTCCACCAGCCAGTCCACCTGCCAACCTGACCTGGCTGCTGAATGGACATGAGGTACCATACAACCATCACAAAATATCTATACTCCATTCCATATAGGTAACCTTGGCAAATTTTTGAACTTTTGTTCTTCATAATCCTCTAATGGAATTAATTCAGTTATAGCAGTGTGGGAGGTAAGGCTTATTTACACAGCCCACGCAACGCAATCATATACTATACTTAATTCCATATAGGTAGGATTGGAAATATGAAGAAGAAAAGTTCCAAATTTTTTCAATGTTATTGAATGGAGTATCTCGATATGTCGTCTTGTCTCAAAAAATATTTATAAGATTATATTCAAACGTGAGTGGCAGTTGATTTGATTTGATTCCTTTTAGTTTTATTTGTAACCTGCAGGATCGGCTAACTGACACCCCTTATTTCAAATACCTACTTACATATACTTTGTCAAGGAATGATGATCTACATTTGAAGATTATGCGTTTTATTTTTAATGACATATTTGGTTTGTCAATCAAAACACATTGGTGTCCCAATATGTCACATATATGTTGCCATTATTTTTTGTCTGGCATTTCTTGACTATGACTTTTTTTTTCATATACTTTATTGCACAAAATAATACATTTTACAATGGAAAGTGGACAACACATGACAAAGGAGAGCTTATCTCTATTAAGAGATTTCTTCCAGCAAACCTAGGATGGACAGGAAATAATTGAACAACAGTTAGACCCAAGTGAACAACATTTAATAACTTAAAACAATAAACTACTTAACAATACATACATAAATACCAGACTTTTATAGATATAAATAATAATATGTTAAACAAATATACCTGAAGTAAAAACAAAACCAAAACAGTTACATCAGCATAATGTTCTTGTTGTTTAATTCTTCATTAGTATTTTATGAGTGTTAATAAACTCACCTAGCTCACAGACAGTTTTGGTGATGTGATTGAAAGGCTTCCAAATGTTCAGAATGAAAGACCGAAATGTCCAATATTCATAATGCCTTCGCGTTTCAAAACGTCCGCGTCCTAGAGCCCATTACTCGCAAAAGGCCTGTTGCAAAATTACTCATTCCAACGGTGTACTGTATCTAAGCCTGATTTAGCCCACATTATTGGTAACTACTAGCTCGTCCAATGTTCACAAAGAACCGTGATCTTTGCTTCGTAATTCGTAATTTCTTGTACTCGCATGACATAATACAGATAAGACGTCTACAAAAGCGAGCTCATCCCTCTCTATATCTATGTTTTGTATAATTTTTTTCAACTCTATCTCGATGTGGGTAGGTTGAAAATCGCGGGCCGTGGACTTGAGACGGACGGTTGCGTACATAAGGTTTACTTAGTAGGTACCCTGGAAATAAGTACTTTATTACAGTTCAGAAGGCGAGACCTGAGAAATGCGTTTGTGTAAGTGCTTCTATAAATATACGACTTAGACTAAGTGTGAGACGTGTCAATGTACGTTTCGTGAGTATCGTTTACTCTTGCCAAGTAACCCAAATGTCGGTCCCGTGCACGCACACAAACACAATAGGTTTGTGACCTGTAGTCAAAATAGATACTTTTAGGTTCTGACAAAATGGCACTTTTGTTCCTGAATTATATGAAACAGCAAAAAATGACGTTAGGTGGCGTATGGCATCAAATGCTGTCTTTTTTGCACAAAATTATATTTATTACAATACAACTGCTGGAAATAAGTATACAATTCTTGATCACCTTGGATGCAACCCAATTCTCAGGTCTTGCCTATAATGGAAGTAGATAGTATTTTCAAGTATTTAGATGACTGAATAAGCATTCGGGCTTTATCTAAAATCGCAGTTATTATTACAAAGTCCTTTAGTTTGTCTTTCGCACCCAAACGGCTTTGTCAAAGTTTACGTGACTCCATTCCGATAGAGTTGTGATTCTGTCCTGCGATTCCTAAATTAATCTGCTTAATGGTCAGCTAAATATCGTGTAATATATATTTTTTATTCGTTTAAGTTGGGAAGTCATATTCAGACTTCACATTAGTTTTTGTTCTGGTTTGCTTAGCAGTAAAAAGCAGATACACTCGTACTATAAAATTTCTTAGTTTTCCTTGTATCGCGGGGTAAAAAATCACAAATTCTGAACAATGTTTTACTTTAAATACTGTACTGTTACATATTAAACTGAATTAGGTTACTTTATAAATGGGTATGTTAAATTACTGGCTAAAAGTGGGCACAGTTGTGCCTCTGCCACCCCGTATGGGAAAAGGCTTGACGCTTTGTTATATCCAGAATCGTGTTCACAATCTCGTCACAGCCCTGGGAGACTTGTTTGTATAACTCCTGTATAACAACAGTACTGGATAGAACTTTGAAGCTACAAATTCGGATAAACTTTCTCCAATCACAACGTGATATTGCAGCTGTAAGTTCACACCGGGGAAACCTTTACCTGCCGACAAACCAGGATAAGGCTGTGCACCCGACAGTGGAACATCTTCAGCTTACGTTTTCTTAGCCGGTGTATAGAGGACTAAAACCCACTACTGACATGCCTGCTGCAAGGACAATCTGGGTAAAAAAGGGGATGACCTTGAATTGCCTCCTTGATTGTGATATGTGTGGGCGAGCAGGGGCAATTTTTGTGACTCGCCCTGCGGCAGGGGACGGCAGGAAGGCAGGTGTAGTAATACCTTAACAGAGCAATGTCACTGGGGCCCAAATCGGTAAGCAAAATTACCGCTTAGTGACCATGACCTAATTGAAAAATAATTCACCAAGTTAAAAACTTAAACAACCGACTTCATGACCTATTACTTAGTCCTCCCCGCTCGGTATACAAATGTCGTCTATGAACCCGAAAACGACCTACAAAATCTGTCTCCTGACGGTGAAGTCCATACGTATTACATAATATAAACAAATACATATAATGATCCTAACAGCCAGTAGTTATCTCGTGACAATGACTATAAACACCGAAAAGTCACAAAAAAGCTGGATGTATAATGTCATCCAGGTAAAACCAAATTACACTTCACAGTTTTTTTCATGTAGGAACCTAAATAATAGTCCGATTCCTGATTTTCAACAAATGGGACCAATCTATTGGATTGCCCATTCGAACGAAGAAAGAATTTTTGAAATCGGTTCATAATTAGTACCAGTTTCGATGTATCAAACATTAAAAAAAACATACAACCGAATTGATAACCCCTCCTTTTTGAAGTCGGTTAAATATACTCCAAACCACACTCCAAACGCAAGATAATGGATATTGAAATTCAGCCTTGTCGTCCGTTAGGACCAGAAGGGCCATGGTGTCCATGACATATGGCCCTTAATGTCAATGCCCTACCGAAATCCAGACCCTGTACCTCTACCACTCCGTTTGTCTCATCTCAAATTTTCATTACTCTCACCAGGTAAAAGGCCTCGACATCCCTCAACACACCGCCTACCTGCGTCGGAAGCCGACACCCAACGAAGCCTCCCTCGAGGACGCCAACAGGATCATATTCAGTCCGTGGGACGCGATCACGGGGTACGATGACCCGGTCACAGAAGTCATTGACATCGGGTATTTACCGAAGAAGGGAAGAAGTAGGAGGAATAAGGGGGAGGTGTTGCCGACTGTGAGGCTGGACCAGTCGAGACTCAACGCCAGTTCTGAGGAGGAGAGGAGTAATAAATCAGAGTCGTTCAGTCAACTTGTTGTGCGAGTGCAACCGGGACACTTTAGTAAGGTGAGGTTTTTCCATACATGAAATGAATGAATGTTTGACGTTCGCTTATAAGATATAGCTTTCAGAATTCCAGCCAGTGCTCTATTTTATATCAAACACATTCCGATTCCTTTCAAATTCAAATACGAGTAAGTCAATTTGAGTCTCATACATCCTTCCTTCAAAACATTAATTTGAAAGGAATTGCGATAGATATTTGATTTGAAATATAGAGTAAAGAGCTACCTACTGATTCTCTTTAGATAGACTATTACGACATGGAAGCTAAAATGTTATGATAATTATGTTTTGTAGTGTCTGAAATTAAATTTATTTAATTTACTCCACATCAAAGTAAAAGAAAACGTTAATAAAACATCGCTATTTCATTAATTTCCTCCAGCAAATTAATTTCTCAGAGTAAACATGTGGAAGACACTTCAAAAGCAAATTGAAAAGGAATAAATTCCGATCAAGGTTAGTCTCCGAAATTGACACTGAATTGAATAATGAATGTTTGATTCAATTAATTGACTCGGTGATGGTAATTGTTTGTATAAGCTAAATTAAATTATAGATTTTGTTGCCTACCCATGTACCGAGGACGTCTCGAAATTTCCCGTAATAAAACAAGGTTGTGTAAGAGGGGACCGGACCATGCTATCCTTCTACCCTGTCTGTCTGTCTGTCTGGCCGTCGTCAGTGGACTGTATCTATGAAACGTATTATGAGAGAACTTAGAAGAGAGTTGAAACGTTCACGGTATTATTATTTTTTTAACAAAGACTCTTCGTTGTTCGTCAGAGTCGACTCGTTCAGTCTTTACTTTGTTCAGTGTGGCCTATTTTATTTATCGTTCGTTATTTGTAAGGGTCGATTGAACGTGTTGCCTATTATATATCAGGGTCGACTGAACGTGACGTGCGTGGCCCGCGTGCTCTCCGTGTGGGCGGCGAGCGGCGTGCTGCTGCTTGACGAAGAGCGACCGCAGATCGCGCCCGTCATGGGCAGCCGCGACTCCAATTCAGGTGAACTTTCTTCATCATCATCATCATCATTATCATCATCATCATCATCATCATCATCAGTCTGTCAGGGAACCCACTGAGTATAGGCCTCCTCATGACAACGCGCAATTCAACCACTCCAACACAGGTGAACTTGCATCGTGTTGAAAATACTTTTTTTCTTTTATATTTTTCTGACACTTTAATTTATTGCTGGAAGAGATCTCTTATTAGAGATAAGCTCGCCTTTGTACATGTTTTTTCTAATATTAAGTGTCTGTATTATGTTTTCTGTGCAATAAAGTATAAAGTAATTGAAGTAATTATTTGAATGGCAGAATACATATCTTAATTACCCCTACGGGTATAGTTCTTAGCACTATGTTCTAGTATCTTCTAACGGCATAAACGTAACCATGTAATAAAGCAAGCGAAGTGAAATTTATGCTATTATTATACCCGTGGGTTGTAATGCTTGCTTCACTCATACTCCTGCGTGACTGTGTAAGAGTATTCATTCTAGCTAATTTATATTTCATAAACTCGGTTCGACGTACTTTGTAGACGGAAATGCGTAGCTATGCTAACATTCTCATACATATCTCAATGAGGATTAGGGGCACACACATGAATCGAGTGTAAGTTGCTCTAAGTTGCTTTGAGTAGTTCCCATTCCCACACATTCATTAGTTTGATTACAAGTAAGATGTGATTACAAGATGTAATACAGGAAGTTAGAAAGGAGTGCACTTCGTAACCGATTCACTCAAAGCTACTATTATTTGTATGTGATTAGCACGGAACCGTAAAGATTGGCGCTACTTATAGAGAGACCTATACCCCACAGTGGGTCGATGTGATTATGGACTTAACGTGATGATGATAAAATATTCGTTTACTTCTCCAAAAATATAAGGTGACCACCCGGCCCTAAACGTATTTCTAGTAAGGTCTTTGTCATAATGGTTTTCTTTCATTGTTCTAGGGTTCCACAGCACGAGGTCACAAATGGCCATCTCGCTACTGCTCAACCTCATTCTGTATATTCATTGGTGAGTTATTTTCCACAACATAAACCTCCAACCTCACTCTCAGCACATCATTACAAATTTTAATCAAATTCTCCCTTTTCGCAGGTCATCGCGATGATCACAAGATTAATGAAGAGCAATGATAAGGTCTTTTTTCTTATATTAAAATCAGTGTTAGACTATCGGCAGTTTGAGTGATGGGGACGGTTGGAAAATAAAATATGTACATTAAAAAAATCGAAATTTCACCGTGCAACGCGAATCTGAAGTAGTGACAACAGTTTTTTACCTGTACATAACTAGTTTTATATAGATCTATTAGGACCATAGTGAAGTTTTGCTTGATGAACTTTATGTAAGTGATTGTTACAGGCGCATAAGATTCATGAAATAAAGGAAGTCTCTGTTTTAGAACTGGTTTTCTTGATATTCTTGGCGTATATCAGTTGCATAACAACAGTGGAGTATGTAAGATTTATGGTGTCGAGTTTCCTGGACAAAAACATCGCAGTGCGACATAAATCGCTGACAAAGAGCTGGCATTTTTGTAACGAGTTCAGTCATATTGGAGGGAAGGTAACGTGACATACAGCGTGTCCTGTTTCCGATGATATATCTCCATAAAGGTGGCGTTGTTGACACTTCTGTTGCGGTGAGCTCCACTTTCTGCAATTGGCTGTTGCACTGTATGGACAGTCTAACAAATCTAAGATGTTAAACGAAGAACTATATATACAAAAAGGACTCAATCAGAATTGTATATACAGAAACCATATATGTATATACATTATGTATCAGTTATCTTTACAGATAGCTGAGGCTTCGATAATTTATCCAAAACTCTATCAATCAATCAAAATCAATCAATCAGCCCACACCTACCCACTGCTGGGTATAGGCCTCTTCTCTACCACGCCATCCGCTCCTGTCCTGCCCTCCTAAAACTCTATACAAGGTGTAAATGAATTAACGCAAAATGAGAAACTACTTTGTTAATGATATCACTCTGAGCAATTTTCACTATGAAACCGATTTGATTCTCCATACAAATTAGCTGACCTACTCAGGCCAGCAAGTGAAAAATAAAGTTGCTCTGATCAAATCGGTTTCATAATGAAAAGTGTTCAGAATTATGTCCTTGAAAAAGCAGTTTCTCATTTTGCGTTAATTCATTTACACCTTGTAGAGATGAATGTTTCTTCACGCTGTTTTCCATCAGCGTTAGCATGTCGTGAATGAACGTGTTTGGTGGCTAGCACCGAGATTCGAACAACACATCTCCTTTGTGACACCCGAGGATCTGTAGATGACGGATATTTTTCGTTCTCCTGTCCTTAAAAATGGCGCCCGCATCGGTAAGTAAACAAGTAAGTAACTTCCCGTCGAAAACGTCGAAAAAAGTGTCTACATGAAATGTATTGCATGACAGGCAATTTCGTCGGATTATTTTCGATGATGAGAAGTTCCCGACAGTTGTTTTGTCACTCACGTTGTGTTGTGTCGTTGTGTGACAGATTATTTCTAGATTTATACTGAAGATGACGAGATGGTTATAGAGTCTTCTGTCGCTATTTTAACGACATTATAGTATATTCGTGATGAGAATGCAGTAAAGTCATCACTGTCCGGCGGCCTAGCCACGCCCCGTAACCAATTATAAAGCCAAGTACACAGTGTCCAGTTGAAGGCAAACTTTCGAACGCGAAGGTTGTGTCCTGTCCTGTGATTGTGTGTTACCAGATTTAAATTTAAATTTCACTGCATTCTTATCACGAATAGACTATAGGACACATACATAGCATCACGCCTTTTTATTGTACCTAAAATATAGTATACCTTATCTTCATATCACACCTCACACAGGTTAACCTTGCCAGGTCCGATTAAATTCTTTACCCCCACACTTCAACCCATACAACGATATATTCTAGTGTTCCAATGAATTCCACTAGCCCGACATTTTTATCATAAACGGCAGTGCAAAGCCGGAATGTAGCGCGGTCGTTTAAAACCGTCATAAAAGCGATGAACACTCTGCATAACACGGTGTGTATAGTGCATTCCACATAACTTTTTCCTTCGCTCCACAAGTTGGCAGTACAAACAGAGTCCATTTACTATCTATAGACAGTTGTGACGCCACTAATGTCCGGTTTCAATGACCTATCTATCCATGGTTTTCACATTACTATAGTTAGATTTGACAGTTGCGCTGCAGAACTTATGTCAAATTCGACCCTATCTATCTGCAGATTGAGGATAGATAGGTTATTGAAACCCACTTGAAACCGGAGGTAACTAGTAGATACCTAGGTAATTTAAAGATTAAAATGTTCGGTACTACATACATATTATGTATTGCTGGTATTTACATTTTAATTTACATTTATGCATCAAGGGATGATTTTATTTTTCGAAAATGGAGAATTGTGGTTTGGATTCCAGAACAATATTATATTTCTTTAGCAGTTGTACTCTACAGCTAACTTTGCAGCGGCGAACGGAAAGTTATGTGAAACGTACTATGCATTTATATGCAAGTGCTATCATTGAACATATTACAAATCTGTCGAAGAAATTTGGGTCGTTTTTAAGGACCACTAGTTAGAACTTCCAAAATTGATTTTGCGCTACTAAGTTATTGCACATCAAGATTCAAATTGTGCATAATCCACTGAAGCTCATTATCATTAGACTATTATAATAAAACTCAGCATACACCGTGGAACTATTCACTTTTATTCTTATTACAAAATGGCGATACAATGCACTCAACACAACCACCAGTCTCGGTATTTGACCTACCTCGACCACGCTCCAAGACAGTATGATCCCATTTTTCTCGCACCGCCTCAGTCGCGCCACTGTTAACGCGCCAATATCTCATTCCGGATGTCAAAATAGAAGCTTCCGTTCAGCGCGTTAACAGCAGCGGCGCCCTCTTTACCATCGACAGCGCGCCAACTTATAATTCTGACGTTTCATACCAACGCTCATTGGGGCGCTTTTAGCAACGGCGCCATTTTACAACTGTCAAAGTATTAAAACATCATTATGATACAACATCCGGATGTCACTAAACTAAATCGATTGGCGTGCTGTCAATATTATCGAATCTATAAATTATTGACAGTAAGTACAATAGAGATACTAGAAATAAATAAAATATTAATAACATGACACTGGTAACTTTGACAATTGCTAACATAATAATTCAAATATACCATATGAAGCATCACAAATTAACACAAATGGACAAAATATAATCAAAACCTAACACTATACATAAAGTTATCTATCTATGCAAGCTGGCTAATAGCTTAATTGTAAGGTGTTAAATAATAGTGTTATGTTATGCGGGTTGATACAATCTAGTAAACAATCGTCTATCTACTCATGACAAATGGCAAATATTAATGGCAAATGTAATATAGTGAGGTGGAATCGGTGGAATACGCATAGTCCATCAGGATCACTCATGAATGAACTATATTGACCTAACCTGAGCAAACGCAACAGTAGGCAGGAGGCTATTCAGGTGTATGTTTCATACATACAGGAACATGTATATATACCTATCATACAAACTTAGTATCTAGAGAAAGAACAAAATTTTATCAAGTTTGAGGTATACCTTTACACCTTATTCCTATTTAACGAATGTCCCTTGGCTCTCGTTAGCTCATACATCCCCGTGCCCGACACTTGCGCCGACTATCATTTGATTACGTCAATTTGCTAGACACGAACATGATTCGGGTCAGCCAGACATCGTGTGTAATGCAATAAACTCGCCACATCTGTGCCTGTTCAGTTTTGTTGCATATGCACTAAAATTAATGTCTGTTAGGCCGATGAATTAATGGTTTTTGTCACAAGGGCGTAAACTCTAATTGCGCTCCATTCAGCTAATATGGGGTGAATGAGAGTAATATTCTGTAAATTCTGTAAAATTCTGTAAAAATCAAGATGAATATCTTATATGATCGCAACAATAGACGTGCGAGCGAGAGGGTTTCATCATCGGGCCATTGTACACTCATTAAACACTTGACAAGTACAGGTGCAACCGACAGCCCCTTTTGCAGGGGTTGCATGGAACTGGAGGCATGTCCATCCACAATTGAAACCTGGATGACTAGTCTGGGGGAATCATCGACCCATGAGCTCCTTGAACACCACGGCCTCCAACTCTATATAGCTGGTGCAGGAGTCGGGTTGGCTGAATTAAGAGAGCGGGAGAAGGGGACATGCACAAAGGCCTCGACATGTGGGCCACGTGCCCCTTAAAGAAGAATAGAAGAGGGTTTCATCAGAATAACTATCGTAGGGCCCGTATAAATAAATCGCTCTCAGCTCTGAGACTTGTCTCAGCAATGTCACTATGACGGGTTCACTTGACATAGGATAGCATTTGCCTCATAGGGTGCTATTCCACTAATCGATCAACGTAGACTGATTAATTCTAACGTGTCAATCGACCGTCGATCGATGCTGTCGATCGATTCTGTCGATCTAATTGGTGTGATAGAAATTGGTGGAATGGAATAGAAACAGTCGATCGACGTCGACTGTTCCATTCTCCCATCGATCGACGGCATCGATCGTCGTCGATCGATTTGTCTAATGCAAACTGTCGACCGACGACGACTGATCCATTCTACCGTCATCAATCGGCCGTTTATAGGCTAGATTAACGTATACTATACGTACGTCGTATAGGATAGGATACATATCTGACTCCACCAGAAGGACGATAATGTTTTCTCAGTAAATGATAATTCCTAGGTATACGCAGACAAAGTTGCAGGCACCAGCTGGTAACGTTATAAGTTTATATTATAGATATCTAGTAAATTTAGCCCATTCATGTCCTCACCGAGGGGCACCGGACTTCACCCGGATACGAGTCAGATTGAGCCATACTCCACCACGCTGGCGCAGTTCGGGTTGGTGGAGGGCTTTTTTATGACTACTACATACTACCAAAGTAGTGATAGTAGCCGGGACTGCCATCCGGAACACTGAGATATAGATATATTCTGAAACTGTAATAACCAAACCAAACAGGATTTAGCCCAGCTGTTTCCGCGACTGTTGCAATCGGGTGATACTGCTCCGTGAACATTATCAGAACACCGCTTTGTTCAACCGGAAGGGATGGCTGAATAGTTCACTAAATAGCCAGAGATCTTTGTTGAAGGTGAACCTGACGTATTGTTCACCAGCTAACGAACTACCCTAACAAATTTACACAAAGCACAAAGAACTTTAGGTTTTCAGTGTAACAATAGAGATTGTGGAAAGGCTTCCAGCTTTGAAAGCAATTTATTTATTTTTTATCCGGGCGTTCAGAGGTTGGAGGAATAAAAGGCATATTTGTTATGCTGCATAATTATGTGGAAGTCAAAGCTGAGGCACTCGGCTAAAAGTGAGTACCTCTGCCACCCGGTATGAGAAAAGGCCGATTGTTATAATGTAAGTTTTGCTGTAGTTTCCTTACAATGCGCTATATACTGTGCTACTTTTAAAAAGAAAAAAAGATTTATTTTGGCGCCGTCCAATTACCGATTAGAGCTAAGCAACTAAGATGACGTCATGATGACGTTTAGAGAGCTTAGTTCCCCTTTAAGTTTAGTGCATCTGCCTTCGAAATCGCAACCAGTATAATGTATTGTACACATTTGAAAGCACTGCATTGAAGTTTGAAAGTTTCAAAACTTTGTTTACAGAAAACTACATACAATTTAACAGTTCCCGTGTCATACTAAGGTACAATCGCGAATGCGCCACCTAGCGTGAGAAATTGTCAGTTTTTCACCTAATTGGAAAACGGGATGACGTTCAAACTTCCTGGATTTGATTTCAGACGCACTGACCTCTGTTTGGCCTCTTCCGGAGAGGTGAACATAATATAAAGCTTTATAATAAAAGGTTTTCAAAAGTGCAGAATTTTATTAGCCTCACAAACGTGACATGATTGGGTTGGGATTTCTCGTGAACTCTACGAAATGGAACTGTCAACATTGATGGAAGAAATTGACTGGGCGTTTGATGTTTACAAAATAGAGATGTATTCAGTGTTCGTTTCGTTTGCATACGAGATTTATATACCAAATTATGTTTTTATTTGCTGTATAGAAAAAGGCAAAAGTGCGGCACATATGAAACCCTTTCAAACAAAAAAATAATTTTCCAAATCGGTCCATCCGTCTTGGCGCAATCGGGGCACACCGTAGTCTCAGAGATAACCTGACATCTCTCTCTTCCTCGACATGTAGTTTAGGAAGTTTTATTATTTAATTTAAGTAGTTTAAATTTTAGTTTATACATGCACAGTCAGCCAATCAGAAAGCTGACCTCCCAGACTCATTAATTTTATACAACAGGGGGTCACGTATTTGCTTGGCTGACTGTACATGTGCATTAGCGATCAATGCAGTTCGGTTTGACCGATTTCTATTCGAGGCTTAGTGTGTATGGCATAGTCAATAGATATAGTGATGGGCCGTAACGCATGACTAAATAATTTTCCGACTAAGTTCGATGGTTCAGAGGCCTTACCCCAACCTTTTTCGCGATTTACTTAGATCCATTGCCATGGTGATGTATCTAAACTATATCAGTTTAGATACATGACCATGGCAATCATTTGCAATCGAATACCCCAAAGTGAGCTTTATTCTACCTATATCAAGGGTGGGGTGGGGTTATGGTATTATTGGGTCAGATTAGGTGCCTGCCTATTAATCAGTTATCAGTAAAACATAGCGTATTTATAATCTTTCCGTAATCTCATACGGAATGGCAGAGACTTGCTGAGAGATTCCGCCGTGTGATTCTGTAAACCTCACTTTAGGGTTCGAATCTGAATCCGCCGTGAGTTTCTTGATTGGCATTCTAAAAACTCTGTTGACAATTCTAATTTAGACACGAAGTGTCAAGCAAATACGAAGTGAGACTCAGTGATAGTGATAGCGAAGGGAGATGCGAATTGTTGATTGATTAATTCGAATTTTACAGAACCGACGACTGATGCCTTTATACATTTCGGTGAAAGTTACCGTTTTGCGAAACTGGCCAAAAGTTTCCTCCATTCGGAAGAACAGTGTTCGTGCTATTAGCTTAATTTGTTTTGGGGCTATGAATAAACAAATACTTGTTTACTATGCAAAGTATATTTTCCAACTGAAGGTAAAAACACTATCACAATATATTCAAAATAAATATGACAGTGACAGGCTTGACACAATGTTCCAAGTAGTTTTAACACCCCCCCGCAATGTGTACAGCCTGTATAATAATAATACCACAAACACCCTGTATAAAAACACCTCACATGACAAAATAAAACTAATAAACTTTATACACCAAAAAACATATTAAACACACAAAATTCATATACATACCTAACCTAACCCTAAGCTATTTATACACTTGTAGTGCTTCAGTTTTGGCAAAGGTTTGGTGAGGATGTCGGCAGTCATTTCTGTGGTATGAATGTATTTGAGTATGAATCTATGTTCGGATAATGATTGGCGTATGAAGTGATGTTTGATGTCGATGTGTTTGGTGCGGGCGTGGTATGTGTTGTTTGTGGCCAGTTTGATGGAACTCTGATTATCCGTGTGTATGATGAGGGCGTTCGTGAGATGGAATACTTCAGTGATAAGTTTATGAAGATATATGGCCTCCTTGCAAGCCTCGCCCAATGCCATGTACTCCGCTTCCGTACTGGAGAGGGCTACTGTGCGCTGCTTGCGGGATTCCCATGACACTGGAGCTCCACTCATCATGAACACGAAGCCGGTATATGATCGACGGTCCACGAGATTATTGCCGTAGTCGGCATCCACGTACCCCAAGGGGTAAAGTTCAGATTTACGCGAGAAGTTAAGAGCCATATCTTTGGTCCCTTTGAGGTAACGAAGGACCCGCTTAGCGGCCTTCCAGTGTACCCCCCCGTAATGTGCATTGAATTGCGACAGGTAGGAGACCGTGTGAGCGATGTCAGGTCTAGTGCATATTGCAAGGTACATTAGCGACCCGATAAGCTCTTGGTATGGTACGTCTACATCTTCTTCCTTGCTAGGAAGAGTTAGCTTTAGACCTGATTCCATGGGTGTCGTGACTGAAATTGCGTCTTGCATACCGAACTTTTCTATCAGCTTCTCTATATATTTTGTTTGATCGAGTTTTATTCCATCTTCGGTCTGAGATACTCTCATTCCGAGGCAGTCTTTGAGTTCCCCAAGATCCTTTATAGTGAACTTTTTCTCAAGGTTGCTCTTGAAGTCTGCCTTCATTTTATCATTTGTGCTTAGCACGAAAAAGTCGTCCACAAACACTGCAACAATCAGTAGGTCGTTGCCGCATCTTCTGTAGTATATACAGTGCTCTGATTGAGCTTGAGTCAGTGACATCTCTGCCATTGCCTGACTTACTTTTAAGTTCCACTGACGTGGAGCCTGCTTCAAGCCGTACAGGGCTTTTTTCAGTAGGCATACTTTTTCTTTTGGGTTTGTTGAAAATCCCTCTGGTTGCTCCATGTAAATCTCCTCATCTAGGTCTCCGTTCAAAAAGGCGGTTTCCACATCTAGGTGGTCCATTTGTAGTCCATGGTGGGCTGCGTAGGCCATTAATAGTCGAACCGATGATAATCTGGCCACAGGAGAGAAGGTTTCACCATAATCCACACCAGCCACTTGGGTGAAGCCTTTTGCTACGAGCCTGGCTTTGAATTTTGTGATACGGCCTGAAGTATCCTTTTTGATTTTGTAGACCCATTTACATTTCGTTGTTTTTCTGTCAGTAGGTCTGTCTGCTAAGGTCCAAGTTCCATGTTTTAACAAGGAGTTGTACTCTGCTTGCATCGCTTCCAACCATTTTTCTTTTTGCGGATGTTCGGTGACTTCTTTATAGCTCTCTGGTTCCTGATCAGTAGTCAGGTAAAGGTTGGACTGGTACCTTTCAGGAGGTTGCCTGCTGCGAAGAGGATATCTTCTTTCAGGTTCCGACTGTACAGTTAAAGGGGGTTCTGACTGTACAACTGAGTCAGAATCAGGCTGTTCCTCGGGATAGTCTGGTGCAGTCACAGGATCATCTATCGCTTCTGCCGGCTCAGGATGTTCCTCACTTTGAGGATGAGTTTCGGCTGGTAGTAGTGGCGGCTGAAAGTCAGGAACTGGGTCTTCGTCTTCAATGAATGTCACGACTTTTGACGTTGAAGTTGGAGACAGTTGTTGACTGCTAGACGATTGTATATTGGACTCTTGTACCGGTTCATCTTGTTCTTTATTTTCAATAAAGACAATATCTCGGGCCGTGATTATTACCCGAGGATTTTGGGGTTCAACAAGGCGATAGGCTTTGCTTTCTGTTGAGTATCCAACAAAGATGCATTTTTTAGTCTTGGAGTCGAGTTTCGAACGTTTTTCCTTCGGGACTAGGGCATGAGCTTCGCATCCGAAGACTTTCATATGTGAAAGATTGACCTTCTTGCCCGTCCATAATTCTTCAGGAATTTTGTTTCCTAGAGCCATTGTAGGCACTCGATTCTTGATATAGATCGCCGTATTTACTGCTTCTCCCCAGTATGAAGTCGGTAGTTTGGAATCCTGGAGCATACATCTGGCTTTTTCAATGATCGTACGGTTTGCACGTTCTGATACGCCATTTTGTTGCGGAGTATACGGGACTGTAGTCTGGTGTACGATGCCGCTTTCCTTTAGGAATAAAGTGAAATCATTATTTACATATTCACCACCGTTGTCCGTCCGCAAAATTTTGATTCTTTCGCCAGTTTGGTTCTCAACTAAGTATTTAAATTCTACAAACTTTGAAAAAACTTCGGACTTTAATTTTAAAAAATATCCAAAAGTTTTGCGACTAAAATCGTCAGTAAAAGTTAGCAAATAAAGAGAACCGCCCCACGAATGCGCACTCATAGGTCCGCATAGATCCGAATGTACTAATTGTAGGACTTTACTCGATTTGCTTGTAGAACTTTTGAATGGTTTCTTAGCAAGTTTACCTTGTAAACAGGGAATACATTTCACGTCCATATTCCCGCTAAAATTTACGCCAGTCTGCTTACTTTTTAAAATAGACAAACTTCTTGGGTTTAAATGACCTAGGCGTCTGTGCCATAGCAATGCTTCCTCCTTCGTTGTTTGTGTGACATAGGCCTGAGAAGTATTTTTATTTAGTTTGTACATACCTCTATGGCTTGATCCTGTCGCTATGACAGGGCCTGTCACCTGACAGTTGCCACTCTGACATATTTTGACATCTTTCGATGTAAACAAAACATCAAAGCCCTTTTCAGTTATTTTGCTAACAGAAAGTAAATTTGTAGCCAGATCAGGAATGAATAAGACTCGCTCGATTTTACTGACATGCTCTGAAATAGGAATCTGAACTGTACCTATACCACGGCTCATTAATTTCTCCTTATTTGCAACATTAATCGGCGTTACGTAGGACGACATCGACAAATACCAGTCGCTCCTGTTGCTCATGTGAGAGGTAGCTCCTGAATCTATGATCCAGTCCTGAGAACCTGTAGGAGTAGATGAAAAATTAGTGAAACAGGATGAAAGTGTGAACTCTGAAGTGTAATTAGAACCTAAATCACTTTTTACATTCTTCTTATTTAGAACTTTTCTACACTCTGAAACTGCGTGGCCATTTTTCTTGCAGTAAACACAGAATTTCTTAGTGACATTCTGGCTCTTCTTTGCTTGAAGTGCAGCAGCTGTATCCCGGTGTGTCTCTACGGTTCTGATAGGCGTAACTCGTCGTTGATCTTCTTTTAGAAGAGCCGAAACGACATTCTCTGACGTAATCTTCGTATTGGAGTGTTCGAGAGCCATGACCAGAGGCTGAAATTTTTCTGGAAGACCTGACAGCATCATTATTGCCAGGAACTCATCGTCAACTGCAGCTTCGATAGCTTGGAGTTCCTGCTGCGTGGCGAGCATTTTGTTCGTGTATTCCTGAATATTTCCATTAAAGGAAGTTGCTAAGAGTTTCTTCATAAGGCGAAGTCGTCGTATGAGGCCAGTACCTGCGAATGCCTTTTTGAGGGAGTTAAGGGTCTCAGACGCAGTTTTAGCTGACCTTATTATGGGATATATTCCCTCTTCGCACGCAAGACATATTTTTGCACGTGCCTTTGCGTCCCTGCGCTTGGCAATGGGGTCCTCGAGGTTGGCTGGAACGGTGACGACGTCCCACAGATCATGGTCTGTTAGCCAGCACTCTAGAGCAAACACCCACGTTGAAAAATTATGACCATTTAGTCTTGTAATGACCCGCGAAGATTGGTGGTCTCCACTATGAGTTGGTTTATCCATTGGCATTTGGTGGTCTCCACTATGAGTTGGTTTATCCATAACTAGTTTTATTGGCCCATAACCATTTGTTTTGGGGCTATGAATAAACAAATACTTGTTTACTATGCAAAGTATATTTTCCAACTGAAGGTAAAAACACTATCACAATATATTCAAAATAAATATGACAGTGACAGGCTTGACACAATGTTCCAAGTAGTTTTAACAGCTTATAGCTTTGGTAGGTGCCGAAATGCAAATGTAGTTCTTTGGGGCACGGGTAGTGAAGAATTTTTAGTATTTCAGCTGTAACTCAAAAAGATATCGTCTAGTCACGTTCGGACAAAATCGGCGCATATTGTGTAAAGGATAATTTATTTTTCAAGCGACTGTATCTATTGTGATTCATGATTTCTAGGGTTCCGTACCCGAAGGGTGCCAAACGGGACTCTATTACAGAGACTTCGCTGTCCGTCCGTCTGTCTGTCATGAACCGTGGTAGCTAGACAGTTGAAATTTTCACAGATGATGTATTTCTGTTGCCGCTATAACAACAAATAGTAAAAATTAAAAGAAATTTAATATTAAGGGGGGCTCCCATACAACAAACGTGATTTTTTTGCTCATTTTTGCTCGATATTGATAATGGTAGCAGGTAGACGCTTAAAATGTTCACAATATATTAAGTATATTTATTTACTTAAAAAATAAATAATTTAATTAAAATTAAATTAATATTTAGGGGGGGCTCCCATACATTTTTTTTTTTTGCGGTTTTTTTATAGGTAATGGCACGGAGCCCTTCGTGCGCGAGTCCGACTCGCACTTGGCCGGTTATTTATCTTTATATTCTTTGTGATGTTTAGGGCGCTTAGACCGTTATTCGGTATTGGACAAGGTAACCAAATAAATGTAGAAATATTTCTGAAGTTGAAGCATGCACAAAATTGCTTGACAAAACCTGACAAATTATATTATGTCCAGCAGTTGTAAAATTACCATACCTACTACAGTCTTTAAACGTTTTTTTGGCGCGTGAGTGATGTTCAAGAGTTGTAGGGGGGTGCGCAACCTAATGCAACGAATCTGTCAAAAAGCTATTAGTTCCACCTGTCACCGCAAGCCAAAAGATCGTTGGAAAGCTGAACTCGTGCTGTGCGTGCTGTTGCTTACGTCCAAAATAAATACTTGAAACCTACAGCCCTCCGCATTTCTAGAATCTCGAAAGAGTACGTGAAATCTACAAAACACGTGACATTGGCTAAATTAACATAAGCTAGACCGCCCTTAATTAAGAAATTAATTGAATGGACAGTTTCTAAAAATCTATGTTAACTGAATAAGAGGATATTTGTGACCATATCACCCCCTGACGTAGGCCTACGTGGCTGTTCCGATTTATCGGAGACAAGATGGACCACGACGCCGCCGCCGCGCCGAAGCATTTTGGTCTCACTCACCGCGCCGTAGCAATTTGACGTGCACTCAGGGATATTCGGCTGAATCAAATTTCCGTAGCGCTACCGGCTATGGCGATATAGAAGGGTTCCTGAAAAAATCATACTCATAAGTGCATGTGTGTATGTTAATGTGGGTAGTTTGAGTTAAAAGGATACTATACTGGCAAACCTTCAAAGTACATGTTGTAAAATATGTAAGGGCTTTTATGACGCCACGCCGCCGCCGCCGCAGCCGCCGCCGCCGCTGCTGCACTAGTCTCCCTAAGGTCCCCCTAAGGTCCCCCTTAGGATTTGTTTTGGAGTCTTACATACGACGCTCGCCGCCACCGCCGCGGCTAAAACAAAATGTTAAAGGATTAGACTTTTGACTTAAATGGTTCAAAATGGTCTGTACTAGTTTCGTCTTTGCATTGATCTACCAAACATTCTGTAGTAGTACTAGGTAGATGGTCAATGCGTAAATTGATGGCGGTGTATCTTAATAACTTGTCAAAAACGTGTTGATACAACCAAAGCACTGTTCATCCTGGATCCTGTCGGAAGAGAGGTACCTAATAAAAATACTTTTTATATTAGTTTAGGCATTAAAGTAGAAATGTACTGCACTGACAGCCACAAAACACAGCTTAAATGCAACACGGTCAAGCATTCTATCGAGTCACAGCCAGGTACCAAGTAAACATAGCTGTTTGTACCAAATTAATCTTCATATAACTTCTTTTAAACCTGGTCTATTCCCTTAACTTTATTCAACAACTATTATCATTATTTTATCACAAACTTGCAATGAGCACAGCCAAAGCGTTAAGGCAGTGTGTGAGTTACAAATAGTAGAATCAACACCCGTAGAGAGGATGGTGAGTGCGATAACATTAATGAATTTGGGTTCGGTAAGGCTTCCATTCCGTAAGTCTTCGCTTGGGGAGGATTACGGGCTAACTTCGCTCCTCAGGATCTGTTTATATGTGGGTGAAATTTACAGTGTACATTTGTATTGCGTAGGATGAGGGTCAACATTGTTATAATATCTTACGTAGGTATGTAGGTAGATATTCACGAAGTTAAAGCTGAATAAAAATTAACTGTCCATGCTATGCCATGCCACGATTATTTGCTTAGATAGCAGTAGTCGCTACTTGGTAATGTAATCGCAAAACCCGTGGAGTATGACTCAATCTTACTCGTATCTGGGTAAAGGCCTGTGCCCCTCGGTGGGAACATTAATGGGCTAACTTTACTTTACTTCAGATACTTTAGTATAGGCAATAACTTTCCCAGTTAAATAGTACTTACTACTACTTTTCTCACACATACTCGCAGTACTTATTTTGTTAACCGACTTCCCAAAGGAGGAGGTTTACAATTCGTCCGGATGTTTGTTTCTTTTTTTTATGTATGTGCCCCGATAGCGCCTAAACGGATGGGCCGATTTAGAAAATTATTTTGTAACAGCAGCGTGCAACAAATCTATAGGAAAAGAACTTTCACCCCTTAGTTATTCCATCATTCCGAAACTTAACATGTATTTAGTTCAGACGACGATACAATGATAATTATGGTAACATCGATCGAACTGGTCTGATGATGGGCGTCGATGATAGGAGAGGAGCCCTGGGATGTTTGCTAGTAAATTTATTAAATTGGTCGTTCTTGACTTCTGTTCATATTTCCTGGCGATGTTTTCATCACCATCACCTGATGATGGATCTGAAAGGCAATAGACGGAAGATTGGTATTACAATTGGAGCTTGGTGTCAACCGATTGAATTTAAAAGGGTCTTTTAAGACACTTCAACAATTATTGATTTCACCTGTGCGTTTCACTCATAACAATTATTAGTATTCTTGCGCTAATTACACTACCCTCGCAAACAATTAGCGACCTCGTCTCCACTAATTGACCCGAATAAGAAGTCGAGACCAGAAACAAAACTAATTACAACCAGACGTATAAAAGCCGAGGGACCTGACCTGAATTGTAACCAGACTCAAATCAAAGTAAATAAATTATCACATGTCTCCCCTCGTCACAGCCACAGCTGCTAATTTGTGATTAGTAAAACCAAACACATTATACGACCTTCATTGAGCAGCAATTCGGAACAGTCCTATACTCGAATATCCCGACTAATAGATGCCTGAATGTAATTGCCTTCCTATAGCAGGAGCGTGAGATAGTCTCAGCATAATCAGGAATGGAAATGCTTTCCTTATGTTTACGTAGAGAAAATGACGCTTATTTTCTGCGGAGGAATTAGTAACGTACTCTACTGCTATTTCCTTGACTATTCAAACTAAGTAAGTCTCGTCGCCATATACTCGCATCACAGTCACGAAAAATTCAACTTGTATGAACATGCAAAATGAATGCGGTAAAAAAATCTTAAGTTACTTCGGCAGAGGGTGAAGATGGCATCTCCGTACTAAAACGTCTTGTTAGGGTTCCGTACTCAAAGGGGTGCCGAATCCCTTTTACTCAGCTTCTGTTGTCCGCTGTCTGTCCATCCGTCTGTCAGCGGGCTGTATCTCATGAACCGTGTCCTTAAAACATAGAGAGTTGAAATTCTAAAACAGAATACGTATACAAGGAGTAAATGAATGAACGCAAAATGAGAAACTACTTTTTTCACTCCTCCATACAAATCAGCTGATCCACTCAGGTCAAAACGTACTGGGAAGTGAAAAATAAAGTTGCTCTGATCAAATAGGTTTCATAACAAAAGTTGCTCAGAATGATGTCCCTAACAAAGTGGTTAATTAATTAATTTACACCTTGTATCTGTTGCCGCTACAGCATCAAATAATGAACCACTTGTGTTTTTCATAGTTATACCTAAAAAATATTTGTTTTTTGAGTTTTTCCTTGTACAATTTTAAGGAACCCTTCTTTTGCGGCTCCGACCCGCACTTGACGGTCTTTATAAAGTACGCCCGCGACCAAACGTGAAGACATTCCCAGGCAGAGTTCGTTCGTTCAATATTCATTAGCTATTGCTGATGATAATGGATTCCAGCTCGCTTATTATTATAATATGGTTTTCAGCACACCGGAGCACCCTCTTCCCTAAGATTAAGCTCGGCACATATTGGGTGATAGTTCTGTGCATAATTTGCTGCTTTAGCGTAACCGCTGTTTCGATAATATCCTAAGAGCGGGGGGTATGATTCTCGCGCATTCGATATACGCATATCGACACCTATATCGAGTGTATCCCATATTAAATCACTCGATATCGGTGTTAATCCCTGTATCGAATGCGGGAGACATATACCCCTGGTTTAAGTCCCGAAGCCCTTTTGAACAAATAAATATATTATTGGTAAAAC
The DNA here is from genome assembly GCA_963457715.1 of Argyresthia albistria. Lineage (NCBI taxonomy): Eukaryota > Metazoa > Arthropoda > Insecta > Lepidoptera > Argyresthiidae > Argyresthia > Argyresthia albistria. The sequence continues at coordinate 2,750,228 of OY735256.1, forward strand.
TACATAAGAATCTATCACAAAGAGCTTTTACTGGAAATATTGAGACTAAACTGTATATGTCGTCGGCCGATCATAGAATTGGACACATCATGATGTGCTTAAATGTGAAATATCATAAAACGATGAAATCTCCTAACGCAAACACTGTGGTAGCTTAGGTGAAGACTAAAGGGAGCGAGTGCAGCGAAGCCACTGAATAGTCTTCGTATTTGTTTGACATGTATAACACAAAAAACATCACGTAGTGCTGAATAAAAATGCTTTTAAAAAGACATGTTTTCGTCAATACCCGCCATATCATGATATGCCCAGTAATGGCTTGGCCATATCATGAAATGGCGAGGTATATCATGATGTGCCTAATTCTTCGATCGACCGCAGACATATATTAATAGAATGATTTCTACAGAGACATAAGGTAAATTTTAGCAGCACTGTACTAACGAACATTTTCTTCTTATTTGACTGTTATGGGCTTTATGAGAGAACTGTTAATATGTATCTAAGGAAAACCTGGGGCCCAACTCTGTAAGCATTTTAGATATCCATCCATTATCTGGATATTTTACCTAAGAAGATACTCCAGACCCAGGAATCCAATTTATCAGGTTACTGACAAACGTGATCAGCATTGTCGAGATCATTCGCCCGAATCAGTACAGTTAATCGGAATAATACTATAAGTATAGTAGAAAGTTACACGGAATATTCCTATTATGAAAATAACATCTTAAGAAAACTCGACATTTCTAAAGGTGATTCTGACTGCACTTTTAACAATTATTTAATGTATACTTAGTAAGAATATCAGTGTTTTTAAGATAAGTGTCTAATATTTATGCCAATAATAATGGTTACGTTTTTGTACATTTCGGGATTTTAATCCCGAAAAAAAGAAAAAGAAAAAAGAAAAAAGTCTAGTGATCTTTCCATAAGTATTTTTTATGCTTCTAATACCACAGTACTGTACTAAAACTTAAACAACTTACACTGTCTTCTTCAAGTTTCAAACTTGACTGACCGCGGACGTGACCAACGTTTTCAATAAATCGCATTTAGTTCCGAGTGACACCCCTCGCCCCCCCCGCCCTACTTACACACCGCAACAAAGCTTCCCAAGCTCGCAGTAACCACTTCAAGATCCAATACTCCAAGTAAAACATTGCTTATTGAGACAAGAATGTCAATCACTCTCGACCAAGAAAGTAATCAAAGTTTCTAACGAGTTCCATAATTATTCAGAATTTCACATTTTAATTTTTGTCTATTGCAACAACGTGGAAATATGTAGCTTATATTTTAAAGGATTAGTCTTGAGTTTTATATCAATTTCAATCAAGGATGCTGTAAGGGATGATCTCCGTGACTTGAGAACAAAGTTAATTAAGTAGATTGATGATACCTAAAACTTTATAATTAACGATTCGCTAATCTCCTTTAAAACTCACATGAGTGGGAAGTTGGCCCGTGAAGTAGGTGTGTACTACCAGTGAAATCTCTGATAAATTAATTTTATTTATTTATTTTATTTATTTATTTATTCAGGTAATCAACAGCGTTACAAAACAGATGTATCCTTAAAAATTAACACCAATTACAAAGCCAATAATAGATTACCCCAAAAGATCCATTTGTTGTTAACATGTGTTTTAGTAAGGCAAAAAGAAGAAACGGACTAGTAGAAGCACAGCTGCTGTATTAACATGTGTTTTAGTAAGGCAAAAAGAAGAAACGGACTAGTAGAAGCACAGCTGCTGTATTAACATGTGTTTTAGTAAGGCAAAAAGAAGAAACGGACTAGTAGAAGCACAGCTGCTGTATTAACATGTGTTTTAGTAAGGCAAAAAGAAGAAACGGACTATTAGAAGCACAGCTGCTGTATTAACATGTGTTTTAGTAAGGCAAAAAGAAGAAACGGACTAGTAGAAGCACAGCTGCTGTATTAACATGTGTTTTAGTAAGGCAAAAAGAAGAAACGGACTAGTAGAAGCACAGCTGCTGTATTTTTTTTTTCTTTTTTTTTTTCATTCTATTACATTTATATATTATGTTTATATAAGTATATAATGTGAATACATATATATATATATATAAAAATAGATATGCAATAAATATATTTCTACATAATAATATAATATGTTGCTTAGTTTATTGTTCCGGTTGTGTAAAGTGTTTGAGAATGCAGTTTCTGAAGGAGGCCCTGGAGTTATTGAACGGGTCGATGTGTTGGAAGGTGTTATTGTAAGTACGTGTGATTTGGATCTTGTATACGAAAAGAAGAGTCTAAAATTTGATTAGCCCAGTACTATATCATACTTTGGGTTAACTGTATTTCGAGTACCTTGAAAGGTAAAAAAAATGGAGAAAAAAGGTGAGAAAATCTATCGAAGGTTTACTCGAGTCTACTCACAAACACACAGCCGCTGTATCTTGTCACGGGGCAATAATCTAATTTAACTCCCACAGTCACATGAATAAACACTCGACCATATAGCATTCATTTTTAAATGATTTGATAATGAAACCGGTACAATCTAAAGGCCCTACACTCCACTGACTGCTCACCTTTGCATATTTCATTTAACTTGAAATGTTGTCCTTTGTAGTCGAGCTGTGCCCAGCCAAGGCTTTATGTGGCCTGTGTACTGTAAACCGGACTTCTTTTGTGAAATCTGAATGCTCTTCATCTTTTTCACTGACGTATTATTTCGCGGTTATTTGACTTATCTATTCAATGGTTCTTTGCTTTAAATTAAGTCTGTAGTATGATTAAATTCAAACAAACCTAATAATGGATTAGACTAAAAGGTCAAATATTACGCAAGAACGTTAAGGTCTTCTTTGATACCAATATTTTTGATATTGAGAGTTTTAATAAGGTTAAAATGTAATCGACTAAATAAGGATCTGATCAATAAATAGTAAGCTGAATTAAGTATTTCAGGGTAACATAGGCGCAGTGATTGTTTTCGAATTTGGCCGTGATTCCTCTGTTTGTTTACAACGTGTATGTAATATGTTTAAATACTTACTTGGTTTAAATACCTACATGGTTTTAAAGTCCTACTTGGTTTTAATTCCAACTGGTCTTTATCATATTCATCGTCATTATAATTATCAGCTTTCTTAAAAAAAAATACGTCTCTTCGTCTTTTTTCCTCTCTTCCTATATTTAATATTCAGTCAAACTAGGTTCTTCGTTTTGAAACATAATAATAAATAGAGTTATACCTGTCTATCTACCAAACTAACCACTCCACCCTGTATGCACCGCCAGCGAACCAAATCCAGATACGCCCCTCATCCACGTTCAACTCAGGAAGCTCCGTCAGTAACTAGGCGATGTTAATTTCATAACTAGTTGGACCCAAGTCCGCAATAGCTTATCGGAACTATGGCAAGTCGAACTACGCCTGAGTGAGAGGTGGGCGTAGACAGTTCGCTGTATGCGATTATGCGATGGTCCAAGTATCAAAGTCATCATCAAGTCCAGTTCAAAATTTTTATTGACCATAAAATCATACATTTTAAACATTTTAACATTATTACTTAGTCAATGTCAATATAATATTTTTGTATACTACCGCCCGTTCGGAAGTTGTGGGCTTAGGGATGGAGCAAAGAAGGGCAAGAAACTCCCCCGTAGTCAGTTTTGATATGATTCTCGCGCATTCGGTATACGGATATAAAAAAAAACACTCGATATAAAGTGTATATCCGTATATCGAATGCGCGAGAATCATACCCCTCCTGGGGATACGATATCTACACCTACTTCGAGTGATTTTGTATCGGAATCTGTCAATATACATAGGTCTCAATCTCGATAACTATGTCGAAGGCGCGAGAAGCACCCTTACTAGATGGACACAAGTCACACAAGTGAGGAAGAAGTATAGTTGAGACGTTGACATAATCACCAGGGCTCGGATCGAAGGTGTGAATGTACCTAAAGTTTGTAGTCGGACATGACAAGGAGCAGTTACAACCACTTGAGTTGAGTTGAAAAAATGACTGCACCTTTCAATTACAATCTGTATGAATGTTTTATTTACCTCGCTTGAATGATGTAAATCAGTAAATCAGTATTTTTTACGAAAAATTGAAAAATAAAAAAGTTATGATTCTTTTGGGAATCAGCAGTTTTAAAATGTTTATAGTTCGGTGTTTCAAATGTAAAACTAATAAAAACAAAAATTAACTGGTTAGACAAAAACCCGAAATTTAACAGGTTAAATTCAAACCGGTTCAACTCAAGTGGTTGTAACTGCTCCTTGTTATGTCCGACTACAAACTTTAGGTAAATTCACACCTTTGATCCGATCCCTGATAATCACTCTCGGCATCTTATATCTTTTCACATACACCGGTTGCCGGGTACCCAGCGCCGGCTACCCGGTTGTCATTTCACACGATGAACCCGGTGTCATTTCAACTGGTGTGTGTGATAATTGAAACAAAAAGTAAACTTTAGAAAAAACCGACTTCCACAAACCCTATTTGATTAGATTGAGTTTAATACTAACTGTAACCCCCCTTGGGGAATTAATTTTGTCAAATCCTATATCAGTGCTACCCCACGCGACTAAGGAACCCCTGCATAAAGTTTCATGGCTCTAGGTCTACCGGTTTAGGCTATGCGTTGCCTGCCCGTCAGCCACGCATTGTTTTTGTACCTAGTATTGAGCAGATCTGGTGGCCGATATGTGGTCTTCATCAGCAGTTCCGCATCACAATATTATGCTATGTGCATTTGCACGAGTTATTATGAAAAACACAAAAATCACTATAGGTCTGCCTATAATATTTGAAGAGTTCTCTCGATTTCTCCAGGATCCCATCATCAGATCCTGACCTGGTGTCAATGGGACCACCCTTGAGGTATTACCTATACGCCGAAAAAAGATTTGTTCAAATCGGTTCATAATCGGAGGAGTTATCGCGTAACAAACATAGAAGAAAAAAAAAACATACGGGTCGCATTGAGAACCTCCTCCTTTTTTTTAAGTCGGTTGAAAAGGCACGGTGCTATTCCACCAATCCATCAACGCCATCGATCGACGTCGGTCGATAGTTTTACCACCGAAAATCGATGAATCGATGGCGTCGATGGACAGGTGGAATAGCACCCATAAAGCAGGCGAATTTTTACTTAGGTACACTATTTAGGATGTTTAGGATGTCAGGTTTTGTGTTGACTTTGACTTTGACTTATACTTTATTGCACAGAAAACATAATACAGACACTTAATATTAGAAAAAACATGTACAAAGGCGAGCTTATCTCTAATAAGAGATCTCTTCCAGCAAACCTAGGATGGAGAGGATAATTTAATAAAAGGTAGACCTACATAAGTGCACAACGATAAATATTAAAATAATAGACTACTTACTAATAAATACATAAATACAGATAAAAACATGTGTTATGTTGTAATTCTAGATTTTGTGTTATGTTGCCTGTCATTGTTTTTCAACCGACTTCAAAAAAGGAGGAGGTTCTCAATTCGACCCGTATGTTTTTTTTTTTTTTTCTATGTTTGTTACGCGATTACTCCGCCAATTATGAACCGATTTGAACAAATCTTTTTTCGGCGTATAGGTAATACCTCAAGGGTGGTCCCATTGACACCAGGTCAGGATCTGATGATGGGATCCTGGAGAAATTGAGGGAACTCTTCAAATATTATAGGCAGACCTATAGTGATTTTTGTGTTTTTCATAATAACTCGTGCAAATGCACATGGTAAGCATAATATTGTGATGCGGAACTGCTGATGAAGACCACATATGGCCACCAGATCTGCTCAATACTAGGTACAAATACAATGCGTGGCTGACGGGCAGGCAACGCATAGCCTAAACCGGTGGACCTAGAGCCATGAAACTTTGTACAGAGGTTCCTTAGTAGCGTGGGGTAGCACTGAGATGGGATTTGACAAAATTAATTCCCCAAGAGTGGGGGGATAAGGGGTTACAGTTTGTATTAAACTCAATCTAATCAAATAGGGTTTGTGGAAGTCGGTTTTTTCTAAAGTTTACTTTTTGTTTCAATTATTCTCAAAATAATTGACATTCGTATATTAAATTTCTTTTGTGTTTTACATAATGATGTTATGGTATAGGTCAAGTCTAGCTGCTATAGTTAATAGGATTTATCGCGGTGGTTTATATTGTTAGACTAATTCACTGTGCAATGCCCTAACGGGGCCCTTATAATTATGAGTAAGTACCTACTTATAAGTGAAATGTACCTATTCATATGACACAATAAATACTAAATACTGAATACTAACCCGTACTATCATTTTCATAAATTCTTCTTATCGTTGTTGGAGCTCAGTGGTCGGACCTACATTCTCCTGCCTGTTCTTCGCTGCTGTTATACGCTGACTGCACATCACTTGCGCCCTCCCAAATATGAAGGAAAGCGCAGCGCACTCCGCGAACTGTCTTAGATAACAACTCCTCAGGTGACAAGGGCCCTCGCAACTAGCAGACGCTTGCAACTCTCTCTGAAGAACACTAGAACTGACGTGGAAAGACGCTGCGGGTACCCGTACGAGTGAGAGGGTGCAGTCAGACAAGGACAGACGGTTTGGGATCGCGCGTTCCGGTGCCGCCGCCTCTAGATTTAGTAGGTAACCTAAATAAGTATTTTGGCTCTAAAATAACTTTATGATCATCAATTTAAATTAAAAGATCGTCAGAATTTTATTTTGAAACTATTATATTAGGTACTTGTAGCTATCTTAAAGGTCAGTAATTACCAGTGTTTTGGGCTATTTCTGCTTATCCACCAGTTGTATTTAAGTTGATACTTATTTATTTGGCTGACCATCGTTTCGGCAATATATCTAAGCCCACAAACTTAAACTCGATCAGTGCCAAACACGTATCTATCAATGCCGTTCGTCCCTTAAGTTTTATTAGCAACAACCAAGACCATAGAATGTTAATTCTATAGAAGTGAAAATGATGTATATCGAACACTGTTCACCATTGAAATGAATGCAAATTTAATGTATTTTTCTTCATATCTTCCTTATAAAATATTTGTTACACCAACTTAATCTAACAAACATAAATAACAAGTGCGAGTCGGGCTCGCGTACGAATTGTTCCGCACCATTATCTATAAAAACGGCAAAAAAACATGTTTGTTGTATGGGCCCCCTTTAATATTTGTTATAATCTGTTTAGTTATTTATTTGTTGTTATAGCGGCACCAGAAATACATCATCTGTGAAAAATTCAACTGTCTAGCTGCCTACAGCCTGGTGACAGACGGACGGACGCAAAGCGAAGTCTCAGTAATAGGGTCAAGTTTGGCACCCTTCGGGTACGGAACCCTGAAAACTGTAAAGAGATTTTACCTTTTTATTCATTCGTTATGTTATTATTAACTGTAATAATTAAACACTGGTTTAGCATTGCTAAAGTGATGTCTGTAAAATATCATATCATAATATATCTATATATCATCATCATATCATATCCCCACATTCTTCCAGATTTTATACTCCACTTTTACGCTCCACTAAAGGTGAGCCCATGATTAACTCAGTACATTTCGGGCCTAGCGCTCAGCTGATCTATATGGTGGACTGAAAAATAAAGTTGCTCTGATGAAGTCGGTCCCAAAGTGAAAGTTTTTCAGAATGATGTCCCTAACAACCCTCTTTCGGCTTGTATACACCTTTCTGTTACACCCTGTATTCCTTACAGTAAATTGTACACTTAACATTTAATTTATGCGCTCATCAATTTAATAGCGATTCCTGTGCAATGCAAAGTTTCCGAACCAGCAGCCAACCCCTTGTTGCCGCGACTCCTCTGCACTTGTAAAGTTCTGAACTCTGAGAGATAACAGCTGCAAAGAAGGCCTTCAAAACTTCGACCACCAAATTAACTTATAACTTTCCCTTTATCTCAAACTCTAATGCGGTAAAGACCATTTTGCACTAAGAAAACTTTCCCGATAACTTGGCGATGGTGAAAAATGCTTAGCTTTTATCGTACCTACGTGAATTACTTATGCATGTGATGTGAGTTCACGACTTTTTCGCAAAAGCTCTGCAGATCACAAAAAATACATCAATGGTATGTTCAATACGTTCATGCGGTGAAACATACGGATCAAGTTTCAAAGGTGCACAAGTGTCGCGGAATACACGTAATTATAAGACATTGGAATTTACTTTTTGTTTCTCCCTGATCGGGATTCGAACGCGGAGACTCTCGCCTGGGAAGCAAAGCTTCGAACCGCAACGCTACCGAGGTCATCGTCGTCAGATGTTATATAATTTTTCCTTTCACGCCTGGAAGAGATCTCTTTTTAGAGATAAGCTCGCCTTTGTACATGTGTTTTCTTTTAATGTAACTGTTTAAATTATTGTGTGCAATAAAGAATTGTGAATGTTTCCAGTAACTTTACATAATTTTATAATTTCTTTATTACAAAAGATAGTTAAAGAAAACTTACAATAGATAGACTATGTACACAGCCGAGCTTAGCTCTAAAACGATATTTGTTCCAGCAAACTATAAATAAAGGGAAAGGAGTTTTATTATCCACTTCAATCTCTGACGTGAAACGCTAAATGCTACGTCATGTGATACTTATCTACACGTCCTATTATACCGCAGTCATGTGTGTGATCCCCATTCTACCCGGCCTCTTTTATGTCCTCCACATGAATTTCTAAATAATCGGTCAAGTGCAAGTCGGACACACTCACACAAAGGGTTCCACCGTCGTACAAGAAACGAAGACAGGTATTACGACAATATGTTCATCTCGTAATTTTGCTATACAAACGAGTCAGGCGCTATGATATTGAAATTGACTCAATACAGGGCCCGCTGACGGACTGACGGACGGACGGATGGACGGACAGCGGCGGCATAGTAATGGGGTCCAGTTTTGCACCCTTTGGGTACGGAACACTACAATTTTTTTATTGAGACTAGACTAAATTAAAGCCAAAGATATATTTCATTATTGTATTTCAGGATATAAACCTATAGTAGTACCACGGCCTTGTACCTATCCATATTATTATTATTATGAGCCTGTCATATCCCACTGCTGGGCAAAGGCCTCTCCATAAGAGTGTCCTTATTCCATAGAGTTTGCATCCTCCTTTCTGCCTTTAAATATGCCTTAATCGATTAGGCCGTCGAGTCACCATACTAGATATGAAACATATCGAACTTGGCATCCCGTATAATTTACAACTGAACTTCACTCAGGTAAGTTTGTTTAATTTTGTAAATATTCCGAACTTGGCCTCTCGTGTAATTACAATGTAATTTTACATAAGTCATCCTTGTATGTTGTGAGGCCACGAGCGAGCATTACATCTCCGACTAAATAAAAAGGTATCCACCGACCACTGTGCTCGTAATACATTACTGTACTGTTCAGCCATTTTCTTGTGTATCGGACGAGTGGTCGTTGCTCGCGACTTGCACGCTAGAATAAATCAAAACCTGTATTTTCTCCTGAAAATTCGCCTTTGTGTAACGAAAACATTACGTTATTTACCAAGAATGGCGTCTAATGTAGTTGGCCTTTTAGAGATTGTGTCGTGTTTACATTTATAACGAGTGCTAAACAGTCTGAAAGGAGGATCAATAGACACGTAAATAATTTTAGTTTTATTTAAAAAAAAGTTAAGAATGTGCCCAACATTTTAAGTTCCACTAATCACTTGTTTTATTGTTTACTAGACTTTGGCCAGCGTATTCTGGACGAGTGGTTTTTATAGCGGCCACACTGCTGTCTACCGGTCATCTTGACATTGATGTTTTTGTCACCATCAAAGTATGAAATCCGTCATTCTATATGACACATCTGTAAAACAACTGACCAGTAAAAACTTTGAATGACGGAATTCATTCTTTGCTGGTAACACAGACTAGCATACACGGTGTTACAAGCATAAGAATTTTTGAATTTGCTGTCCTTTGCGATGTTCATTTCTGACTAGCCACATCAGTTACAGTAACTGTAACTGAATAGAAACGTTTAAGATGGTACTAACAACTGTTGTAAGTACCAACTTATAGAAAAAGGCCCGCATCAAAAACAGAATTAGCATTTATTCAACGTGTATTTTTTTTCTCGTTTTCTAAACGGATAACACTATCTCAGTAGGAAAAGCTGTGCCCGTAAAAATGGCAGCATATTTCCTATAGGTTTTCCAAGAAAGCGATTACGAGTAGTGTCGATGTCAGTATTGATATCAGCCTGTGAGCCCTTTCCCTCTCTAGAGGCAGCCCTTTGTGCCTCGACCCTTGTTATCTCCCATCAGTTCCAAGCCCTACAAAGACAGTCTACCCAGGCCCTACCTGCCATCTTCATCCTTTTGATTGTTTTCTGCTGTTCAGTAGTTTGTAGATATTTACTTTGTAATGACCTAATATTATTATTGTTGTAATATTATATTACCCAGCAGTTGGACACTTATGGCCAAACAACACGGTTGATCTGCACTGACATATCAGAATTTGAGAATGGAAGGAACCTATAGGATAAGCCTCACCTACCAGATATAGCCATGCATGACACTGGCTAGTTTTAGCACCCTACCCTAATACCTTGTAGGTAACTCTTTTTACATTTTTAAGATGTGTTAATCTAGCCTTCTTTGAACTAATAAGTAAGTCGCAAACGTCGTATAGACGTAATTGAATATATTTTTAAGAGCCCCAACTCCTGATGACATAAAGTCTGTTGCTCTACAGAGTTTCTTGTTAGAGTATAATTTAAAAGACGTCCACCAGCAGGTCCGCAGTGAAGTTGGCTCATTAAAAGTTTAACCTATTTGAGAAATTACTCCATATAAATGTTATATACAAAGGTGAGCTGCGCTACGCTTTCTTTTTCTTTGAAGAACTCTTCCTCTCTGGAAATAGGGCTGCTAAGTAAATCCGCTAAGAGCTCTGGATAAAACTCAGGTTGCTTCATGGATTGAGTTTTGTCGCAGGATTGAGTCACTTAAGTATTTGAAAGCCTTTGTATAGGTAGTATATTGTCGTAATTCATTAAAACATCTTGGAGGTTGTATACTGAATCGCGTTAATGATACAAACACAATTTTATCAAGACCAGACAAAATATTCGACCAAGAAGGAAACGAGATAGAGTATGGGTAATTACGCTATGCATTAGTTTACATTGAAAATTAATAACACAGAACATCGGAAGCAGCCTGATAAATTATTTATTATTACGCAAGGTATACTTAACGTGGCGCAGTAATTAAAGAAAAGTATTACCTGTCATTGGAACGAAAAGCTTAGTTTTTGACCATCATCGCTCACATCACATCAATAAATTGCTTGGTGTGGTTGGCTGTTTTGCACAATGTGTTAACTTGTTCAGGTCTCTTAGGCCCGGCAGATGGCACGCGACACTATTCTTTGATAACTCGGATTCGAAACATGCATTTAGCTATTATTTTTATGAACTATACTTTGATAAGGAGTTTTCCCTTGATATACCTATATTATATCCGTAAGCATGGCAGAAAACAGAACCGCATTCAACTGCTGCCTCAAGGCAGTGCTAACTCTAAACTAATATAACATTGTCGGGGCCACAGTACATTCCCAAATGATACAAAGATGTACTCACTTGAATATAAATATTCAAATTAGGTACCAAGAATAACTACTCGTAATCTTTACGGCAATGTCGATACATATAACATCATTGAAATACTCGTAGCAGTTGTGTGTGCCATATTGGTCGGAGCTCTGTCTTACAAGACAGAGAACTCGGGTACAAATCCTGGACCGGTGATAGTAAACATCATGAGGAAAGCTACATAAAATCTATAGATGTGGAATTGTGGATGAAACAAACCCCGTGACGCGTTGTCGTCGTGGTTGTTGCGTCACGGGGTCAATGAATTGATTAATTGTCATCATTTAGTCTTATGAAACGCTACATTACTTATCTCATCACATGGCACCAGAGGCTCGCAAAACGTTTATTGTATTCAACAAACGTTTGCATACGTAACCTATGTACGTTGACGGACCGCCAGACAGTTTCGCAGCGGCTGACCAATCACAGTTCTCTTATCTCGTCCCCCGCCGCCCGTAAATTGGTGAGTTGTGTTTCAAAGGAAAATGTATCTATGCGCTCTCCACTGGATAAGTGCTCCCTGCATAGCATATACTCAGCACTGTCATTCAAACCTACCTCTTCTGCGTAACTCTACCACGGAGCGCTATCAATTTTGTAAATTTTGAATGTCTTTCTCAGACAGAAAATCGGCTAAGTGCGAGTCAGACCCTCATGCGGAGGGTTCCGCACCATCGTACCAAAAACGCAAAAAAACGTTTCTATCTTGTATGGGGATACCTTATTTTTTCAATATTTTGTGTACTTTAGTATTTATTATTGTCGCTGCATATTTTACGGTACACATTCTGTGAAAATGTCAACTTTCTAGCTATACGGTTCGTGCGATAGAGCCCGCTGACGGACAGACAGACAGACAGACAGACGGACAGCGCAGTGTTAGTAATAGTGTCCCCTTCGGGTACGAGACACTAAGAATGAAACAAATAAACAGACTGTCGTCGGTCTGTTTCATTCATTTGCTTCACGACGGATATCTGCTCTGATATCCTCTTCATCAGCTAGACTAGCTCATAGACAGCGTGTTTATTTCAAAACGCCTTCAAAGCAATGCGCCACAAGTTTCAGTGTATGTGGTCGTTTAGGATTAGCCCGTATCGTTCAGCAGGCGGTGTAATATCGCGGGGCAGGCTCGCGAGGCACCTCGTTTAGATAACCCCGGCGACGCGAACGTGGAGCGATTTCCAACGGTCCCCACATGCAATTTACTAGAAAATGTTTACTCAATTTTACCTATACTTAGGTAGGTTGGTGGAGGGCGAGCACGGATGCACGGCACAATGTGCAGATTGCTGCAGCTGTAAAGTGCCACTTATATGTCATACTGGCAGTGTTATCGATTCTGCTGTGTAGCTTGCATAAGTAACTGCGGGTCGATTCTCGCGCCTTCGATATACGGATATCGAGACCAATATTGACAGATTCCCATACGAAATCACTCGATATAGGTGTAGATATCGTGTATCGAATGCGCGAGAATCATGCTCCTGGATTTCATGGAGTGACAGCATGACGTGTTCGTCGGACTTTGAGTTGAGCGTTGTGCATTTTTTTCGGAATCTTCGCTACGGTTGGATTTTGGTACACATTCAAATAGAGCGGTCGGTCTAATCGATCTTTTTGGTAACACAAGGTACGTTATCGGAAGTGTAGGTCCATTAGCGCGCAAAAATAAAATTATTGAAGGTCAGTAACATACGACAAGTATCAACTTTTGTCCATTCATCTAATTCCAGTGGTATATCTCACTCAGTAATAGTGAGAACTAAGTTTAATTCTAAACAAGATTGAGATCATGCATCACAGGAAGCAAACATGTTAAATATCTATAAAATCGGAAGTTCAACAAGTTTCTATCAAAAGTTAGCGACAGCAAAACTTATCGTGTTATCTTACGCTTACCCGGGTATACTCAGAGTACGAGCTTAGATTGATTTTGTTTCTCTGTTTTGTGTTGGTTTAAAAAACGTCCGTAGTACCTATTTACTGAAAACACAAAATGTAGTAACTGAAACGAATATTATTTATCGTTAGGATTTTTGCGGTATAAGTTTGGCAGTAAGTGGTGCACTTATGTAAAAAAATCAGTTTTTTGTGTTTAGTCGATTTCACAATGAATACGTGATCAGATCAACCATTGTTGATCTCTTGCGATGAATATAAATTATGACTTCATAATTCATTATAAAAGCTCTCCGAATTTCAAAAAGCATAAATTATTAGGCTTTATAGGTAGGTATCTCAGAAAAAAAGCCGCCTTTTCCTGAGGCTCAATCAATGCCGCTTTCCATAAAAAAATTGGCAGTCGCAACTGTGTGTTGAAGTCTCAACAGTTCACAGGGGCTGGATTCTGTAAGCGAATAGTATCGCAATATCTATAGCAAGAGCGCAAAATACCGGTTTGCTTCTAGCCGGCGGCGCGGCGGTGCCAGCGCAGCACGTCTCGGCGGCGTCTCGTCGACAAGCCAAATCCGGTTTTTTTGCACTCTCGTTATACTTATTTATTTATTTTTATTTTATTTTATTCGGGACATCAACAGCATATAAAATAAATAAGTTACAATGGTAGTAAACACAAAAATTAAGCCGGTAACAGATATCCACAGAAGATACATTAAGCAAGTAAAAGAGAAAAAAAAACTTATCAGTCATCTTATCATTATGCACGTTGTAGAGTTTTAGGAAATAAGAATTTTAGTAGAGGGTACGTGAGTAGAGATAATAGTAAGGAGAATGTGAGGAGTATATTTGTATTGTTTGTGTAAGGGTAAGTGAGAGGGAGGGTGTGTGTGTGTGTGAGTGAGTGTGAGGGTGTGTGTGTGTGTTAGGGCTATATCTATAGCTATTGCCGATTGTTCGCGTACAAAATCCCGTCCGATGTTTTTGGTACCTATGCTTACGACTTTAGGTCCTTGGAGTAAGTACTGAACAGCGATAGGCTAACCCCCGGATACGGGTATTGAATTAGTTACTACAATGAAGCGGTACTGTAATGATTTCCTTTCAAACCAATGAATTTTATTTAAAACTTCAATACTCTCGTCATTTTTAGAAAGAACCTTAATATCTTCAAAATCTACCATCCAAGAGACATTACCCACTACCCAGCCCGATTCCATTGGAATGAATGCAAAGTTATCGGTAATATCGCGTTTCCATTGTCGATTCCGCGGCTACTGAGACCCTCACACGGAATATCAACGTTGCTCAATAGAGGCGCTGACAGCGACCAATAACATTTTACATTCAACGCTGAAGCTGAGACGGTGTGCTCCTAAACCATCTGCATATCCGGACTGAATGACATAAACTTTTGTTTATATTAAATTAAGTACTTCGTCTCACAACAGTTTCGGTTTGGTGTTAAAAATTGGGATCGCACGTATTAAAACAGAATATATATAAATGGAATATATATAAAACAGAATATATTAAAACAGACCTAGAGATAAATGGCTGAAGATTCACGTACGTTCAGCTGGAAGGACCACAAACGTAGTACGCCTATCTATTCTTTATTTTTATTTGTTGATTAGTTTTAGTTTCAACCGCTGTCAGTTTCTTTATCACACAATGGGCATAACAAGTGTAGGTAGGTAGTTAGAAAAAGCCTGGGTTTTACAGCCTACGGCCGCCATTTTGATTGCCCATAGGTATCAGGAAGAGCCCGCCGCGGCAAGTGCGCCAATACGACTGGGCCTGCGAGAGATAAGAAATGTTACCGGCAACCTCGGCCCCCGCACCTAACCCGCCCCCGGGCCCATTGTTATATTATTATACGTTTTACAACGCCCATTTCAGCGAAAACTTGAAAGTATGGCGACGACGCGACGGCGAGTTTTCATATTACTCTCGATTTAAATGGCGTGTCTCACTCAGCAAGCAAAAAATTGTTACCGGTGCGATTGTATTGGCTTGCGTAACTCGTGCCTGTAGCCGTGCAATTGACGATTGTTGTGCTTGGTGTTTGACGAACCTCTGCAAGCATGTAAATCCAGCTTTATAGGTTCAAGAAGTTCATAAGTGGCCGTAATAACCGACGATAACTTATGAATGTTGAGGGCTCGAAAGATAGGATGAAAGTCTGCAGACATTCCTCAGATAGGACTACATAGAGGTGAAGGTGAAAATTTTAGGTAAGTACTATTTCCTAAAGCAAAGAATTATCCGAGACCTGACAATGCAAATAAAAAGAATAAAGATACTTCTTTAGAACCTTCCACGTCAAAAGAAGATAAGACTGTAGAAGAAGAAATAGTTACATTTTATTTGCCAAATAATTGTGAATTTGGTGAAAACCCCCTCTCTGACATCAAAGTTGAGACTTGTGTAGTTGAGAAATGGCGCGAAGTTTTCATGAATTATTACAAAAACAAAATGGTGGTCGGATGTACTTATGGACGACTGCCCCAGACATGTACAAAGACTTCTCAACAGCCAATAGCATTTAAATATGCAATGCAAGGGTCAAAAGTAGAAGCAGGTGGGGCAGTTAAACGCAAAAATTCAAAGAAAAGCAAAACGCACGAGCGACAACGACCAACGGCACGACATTGAAGTGAAACAGTTTGTCAAACCAAAGAGTAGAAATTATTGTGGTCCGAATTGTGTAAAGTCCCAAGTTCACGCTAAGCCACATACACGGTTTCATAATTACGGACCGCAGGCTCACCGGGTCATCGAATGGCAATGAAGGACTTAGGATAGGACAGATTAGGCTTTATTCCATAAGCCGGCCCGGCACCGGCACTGGCACCGGTTTAGTGGGTAAGTGAAAGATAGAAGAACTATAGCTCTGTGTCTCTCTCGGTGCGGCTGCCGGTGCCGGGCCGGCGTATGGAAGATCGCCTATTTTCTAGCGAGCGCCAACGACTGTTTCTTAACATTTGCAGGCGATCCGAAGCGTGGCCGTAACATTTGCCCTGAGTACACACCAACTCAACGAACGCCAACGAAGGATTTTTAGCGTTGTTCCGCACGCTGGTTGGCCTTCGTTGATAAGTTGCGTACACACAGGGCGGGCCAACAAAGGGAAAGCGGAACGCGTACGCAACAAACGCCATCTAGCCAGCTTTGTTTAGACAGTAACTGTTATCGTTACGAATCGAATTTATTGTTCCTGCAAGTTCTACAAATTTATTACTGACGCAGTAATTAATAAATGAATATTTAAATGCTATTTTGCTATTGGCTTGTGAGAAGTCTTTGTACATTTCTAGGGCAGTCACTTAGCCAACTCCGAGATAGATGCTTATATATTTTGAGAAGTAAAAAACTAAACGGCTTTATCAACTTCCGATGCTGCCTCTACCACTCATTATGGGAAAAGCCGAGACACATACGGCCGTTTTCAATAACCTATCTATCCGCAAACTGCAGATACTCGTAGATAGGGTCTTTGACATAAGTTCCATAGCGCAACTGTCAGATCTAACTCTAGTAATGTGACTGAAGATACATCGATAACTGTTCAAAGTGATCCCCTTCGTGTCATCTTTAACACGTGATATTGGCGGAATTACTGTTTGTATTTATAATTTGCACGTCTGCATGGCAGAATATAGCGTAAAATATTTAAGTGACATTGTTATAAAACCTGATGTACACCTATATTCAAGCAAATAAACGCTACTTTACTTTACTTTACTGTAGGGATCCACAGTAGAAGCCATTAATCCAAAAATTGAATTGAAAACCATGGGCTTATTGCAAATGGACGTTAGTTGTAGTTGTGCCATTAGAAAGTAATTTAGTAATCATAATAAAATGAATTTCCAAGATTGCTGAAAATAAATTGGTATAGAAAGTAATTAAGTATAATCATAATATCTTATTTTCAAGATTGAATAACAAAAGTGTTTTTTTTTTGCTTTCTTTGATAAACTTTTAGATTAAAGCGTTTTCGTAGGCTTTGATTAGTCGTTCGAATAACTAGAGATATTTCAACACTTTCTTGAGTCATTAACATACTTTTTAATTGTGATACAAGTTATTAAATTGTTTGTTTAACAAAATGCTATAAAAATTACAAAAAAAGTAAAGACGATAATCATAACCATGAACATTCACAAACTGTGCATACATTGCTTCTAGCCCCACACTAGGATACCCTGTGTCGTGCGTGGGAACCAGAATCCGCGACATCACAAACATCCAAGACCTGGTTTTTTAGGGTTCCGCAGAAAAACAAGGAACCCTTATAGTTTCGTCAAGTCTGCTGTCTGTCTGTCTGTCCGGCTGTATGTCACAGCAACTTTATTCCGAAACTATTAAGACTACACAGTTGAAACTTGGTATGTAGATGTATTGTATGAACCGCTTTACGATTTTTATACAAAAATTGAAAAAAAAATTTTGGGGTGCTCCCTATACATGGAAATGTTTTTCATCCAACCTATATTTGTGGATAGCCAATAAATAGGTCTTTAAAAAATTATGTTGAGATTCCTGAAACCATTTTTCCTCAAAGTAAATCGTTAAAGAGACAGTGGAAAAAATCCAAGGTGGAAAAAAATGTGTCCCCCCCCCCTCTAACTTTTAAAGTAAGAAGTGAACCAATGTGTCAAGGTCGTCTAATAATTAGTGTTGCCGCTCGATAGGCCACTATCGATAGTCTATCGATAGTTGAAGCAAAAGCAATAGTATCGATAGGCTATCGATAGTACAATACTATTAACACACAACAATACTATCGATAGTATCGAATTTCAATATCGAAATCACTATCGGTAGTATCGATAGTATTGCTACTGAGTATTGCAAGAACAATCGATACTATCGATAGTGAACTTTATAAATCCTATGGCACAAAACTATTGATAGCATCGATAGTATCAATAGTATCGATTGTTCTTGCAAATAGTCAGTAGCAATACTATCGATACCTATTGAAATTCGATACTATCGAAAGTGTTGCTGTATGTCGATAGTATTGTACAAAAGAAGCTATAGCGCAGAATACCAGCGTCACAGATTCGTCTGTGACATTGCAGAGTCAGGGCCATTTCATTGTCGCGGTACATTCACAATACCACATAGTAAAAATGATTATTTATTTGTAAATTGTTTTATTTAAATGTGTTTTTCTTCCTATGTTATTCCAGGTTTTATTCTATTTTGTATTTTTTTTTATTATGTGTCTGTGTGTGTACCTTTCAGTGAATAAATTAATTTATCTAATCTATCTTATCTATAGATACTATCGATAGCATCGATAGTATTGGTATTATCGATAGCCCTATTGATATTATAGATAATTTTCGAGGTCAACTATCTATAGTCAAACTATCGATAGCACGGCAACACTACTAATAATAATGGCCAACTTATAAGTATACCTAGTACAGGCGTGAAGGCGAGACCTGAGAATTACCAGTTTTTGAGAGTAGGTACTGTCCAAAAGCCCAAAAATATTTCACGTCAGATTTCCACGATGTTACATTATATTATTAGGCTCCAGAACCCTTGAAAGCCTCAGTGGCAACGCCGGAGGTCATATATCTTACGCTCCCCGATTCAGGCGAAACTTTGTGGATGCACTTCATATTCTAATATACAGGATGGTAGAAAAACTAACAAACGATAGATCATGGCGCGTTACTAAATATATGTACCTATTACACGTGTTCACACGTCTACTTACAGTTGGTACCATAAAGTAGTCTTATTGAAATAAAAAAGAGAAGTGTTTACGTACGGCTACATATGTGTGCCTGCAATTTCAAGTTATCAGTAATGTAAATTTTTTCATTAATTATTTTTGATTGATTTTCAAACTGACACTTTTTAATAAGTGTTTATTTTTGTAAGCCACTGCGTAGCTAAGCAAGCCCTAATATGTGAATTAAAGCATTATTTTCAAAATTCCACCCTGTATAACTCACATCATAAAGGTGAGAGGATCGTCGCTTTTGAAATGTTTTCGTCGTTTGAATTTTTAAAACCCTATAAACTGCTAGAAAATGTGCTCACGCTATTATTGAACGCCACCGTATAGAGAGGTCTGAATGAAGACGGGTAATATAATAGCCGTTTATTTTTTTTAATATGTAGCAATATGGTATTAAATTCATAGTTTGAATTATAAACCTACCTCTTAATTATACCCGTCAAAATAAACCGCTTTCAGCTCCGAGAACCTAGAGGAACCGTCATTTTGTGACATAGCTGAGACAGCTTTTAGATCTTTTTTTTTTTTATATCTTGGGGTAATAGCCAGTCGCTTCACTATCCCAGCAAGTCTAGCAACACTCCCTCAAGTCCAATAAATAAATTACTTTTCCGGACAGCCACACTGAGTAACAGTTAACGCTCCGTTACATAATCCGCCCCCTACATTATTAACACTACAGTTTTCCCAATGAAAATCATAAAGTAAAATGATTTCCTGCTTGTTGGCACAAAGCACAAGGACTACAGAAGTTACGCTTCATACAACGCGCGTGCGAGAAAAAGACACAAGAAGCATTTCATTGCTTCACACCAAGTCAAGCAACGAATACTTTGGAAAAACTAATCGTCAAGTTTTAGGAGATTATTAAAGTTGCGAATGATTTTGGGGTGACCTTTGACTTTGAACCCCCCTCGGACCACCACTGCTTCTTACGGTGTAACGTACTACCTCTTTGACCATATTGGCTACTGGCGTATTAGCCAGATTAAAAGTAAGACTTTAGAAATTTGTAAATTAGAGTTTAGAATCTCGTCTGGCAGCTGATTGTTTTTTTGACGCATTCCTGGTTTGAGCTCTGAAACGTGAGGACGTACCTATCTTCTGCACAATTTTTTAAGTCACGCCTATAGTTGCGGCGATGGGCTAGTCCCTCTTGTACTGTATTGGAGCTGAATTTTGAGTTGCTGTAAAGTGCAGAAGTTGCTATAAAAATTCTCTAAAATCCCCAACCTTTGGGATTCCACGCCGAGCTGTAAAATCCTCCTGGCGCTAATCATATCTCTTGTTGACGTCTGGAGAAGCGGACCAGCTGGATTTGTCACGAGTCTACCAAGGAGCTGAAGACTATCTACGAATTCCCGGCGAGTCGCTACCCAGTGTTTCAACGATATCACCAATATTCGACTCACGACCCTGAATAAACGTATCTTGAGCCTGCCAACAATCTCTTTTGGTCAGGATAGAGTCTAACTGTTTCAACGGACGATCCCAATAACCTATCTCTGTCCGTGATCTGCAGACTACGCGTTACATTTGACAGTTGCACTATGGGATTTATGTCAAAATTGAGACTAGCAATCTCAAATCTGTAGGTTATGGAAAGAAGATAGGTTATTGGGATCGGCCGTTAGTCAGCCTGACATTTCGGGGTAATCTCCGAAACGTCTTCGAAGGACTCTCCGCTGTCATTTTAACTCAAATTCACAGTTTTACAGTTTTCAGTTAATTTCAGTAAGATATAATAATGCGAGCGGTGATGAAGCGTTCATTCATCTGAGGACGATGACGATGTTTGAGTAAGTAAATTAGGAGGCTGAAACCTAAATTACTACTTGTATTTATGAATCTAAAACTTGCAAATGAACTCAAGGAACCAGTTTCTAGTAAAAAACGCCAAGATTTACCTAACGTTTCTTCTATCTATCATGAGTTTTTCGGTGAACAACAAAAAGAAATATCTTACCAAATTACTGCTTTCTTTGATCAGGTTAGGGTAGCTGTTGATTTGTGCTCATGTCACACCTCGGACACTCCATAGAACGCTCGTAAAATAAGCACCTATTACTACTACATGACTAAATGATGTTTGTATACGTGCAAATGTGTGCGTAAATATTGCTAGGGCTGGTAGCGCGGCAAATGCAGCGATTTGCGTCGGGCGAACCGAACGACGACGGCGCGACCCGAACTGTCCCGAACACAAGCGTTTGCATTATTATGAAGTGACTTTGTAGGGGCGCTGCCGTTTAAACATACCTAGTCGGGTTCTCATTGAAATCCTAAAAAATGTTAATGTTCACTTTGATCCTTCATACATTAAGTTACAAAAATAGAGTAGGTAGGTATCGAATAACTGTCTAAAAGTGGGCACAGTGCCTTTGCCACCTCTTATGGGAAAAGGCGTGAAGCTATGTTATGTTGTTGTTACCTACTATTACTTATTCTGAAGTAGGTAAGAGACACTTGGCGTGAACTGTAGGTAGGTACCTACCTATGTAAAAACATCGTTAGGATTGTACAATATTCGAATTTTATGTTAAGTAGGTACCTAGTCTCTGAGAGATTCAAAACAACCAAACCACTGCAGGGTTCGAGCGAGACCCGGCCGAAGCTCGCTATATGTGGACCCAGCTAATGGCGGCGCGCCGCCGCCGCGACAAAGTTAGTGCGTGCGTACTTGGGTCAATCAACTTAACCCACACTTTTCTGTCAACGCACGCACTCTCTCTGAAAGTTCTTCGAGGACTGCAGCTCAACGGCACTATCAAAGGACACCATACCGCGCCATGTGAGCAAAAAAAAACACAAACGAAGATCTTCGAGAACGTAATCAAGTTCCCCGTAGTGCCTGCTAGCTTAGATACTATTGTTATATTCGTAAAATGTGTAAATTTAACCATTTAGCGTATTTTAATAATAAATGGTCGGGGACAGCAAAGTGTGGGTAAAATAGTTGATTGACCCACCTACTACCTACTTTTCAACTCGAAGTGCTTCGTTCGCGTTGTTGAATCGCACCAACAACGGATAGCACGAAATGGATACCTATAATAAATGTACTTTATTGATAATTATATAATTATGTATTACGGAAGGTTTAGTACTAGGTATCTTAGAAAATAAAATATGAAAGAGAACCTTTAGAGAACCTTTCCTTTTTTGAAGTCGGTTAAAAATAAAATATTACGACACTGACTTATTATCAATTATCGTAGTCAGTAGCTAGTAAGTACTACAAACATATAACTCTGTCTCTGTCTCGCACAAAGTCTGTCCTTGTGAGAGAGCGAGACACACACAGCAAACGCTGACCAAGTTACATTCCGGGAGTTAAGGTATTAGAATTTTTATTTCTCAAAAGAACAACAATAGAGTTGCTGTTGCTTACCTTCTTTCATCAGTCGGGAACCGAAAGAATCTCCTGTCTTTGCTGTTTCTAGTTGACGACAGACACACAAATAATGCACAAACCTTCACCATATTATACTAGTGGCTCTGTGAGCTGTAGACCTCGCGAGTATGTCGGTGGGAAAGCTGAACTGCTAACACACATAAAAAAAATAACCCAAATAATTTTCTTTCAATAACACATACAAACTTATGAATGTACCTGGTTACGTACATGCAGTATGAAAGTAGCCGCACCAATAACTTTGTAAACTACATTTCGCGATCTTTTATACAACCTATTGACTTTTTACTAAAATTATATAATCTGTTTCACTCTCATAGTCTTTACAAATCCAACGACACCTCATTTGTTAATATCCATCGAGCCGTTTGGGTTGTAGCGATTTTTTTACATTTTCAAACCCCATATCTCCGCCATTTTGAATAAAATCAAAAAACTGGCTCGAGTAAAAAATTCTATTTATTTTTTCAACCTGCTCACAAAATTTCACGAGAATCAGTTCATAAATGCGACCTGTAGAGGAGAACAACCGGACATACAAAAGCATTTTTGCCCAAACCTGAAACGGAGACGCTTCGCTCGCTCATCTGTTTCACTTTCATGGTCTTTACGAATCCAACGACACCTCATTTGTTAATATCCATCGAGCCGTTTGGGTTGTAGCGATTTTTTTACATTTTAAAACCCCATATCTCCGCCATTTTGAAAAAAAACAAAAATCTGGCTCGAGTAAAAAATTCTATTTATTTTTCCAACCTGCTCACAAAATTTCACGAGAATCGGTTCATAAATGCGACCTGTAGAGGAGAACAACCGGACATACGAAAGCATTTTTGCCCAAACCTGAAACGGAGACGCTTCGCTCGCTTCGCTCGCTCGGTCAATTACCGGTTATTATTCACCGTATACGCGCGGTCACTCGTCAGGCGTTCAACCGCGTCTATTGATATTTCAACCAGTTCCTAGACGCCAGGGGTGGGGTGCGGTATCTGAATCAGCGCGGGGAAGGGAGTGGCCGTTCTGTACGGAGTACTATTATCTCTTCTGTGCTCATGTACCAATCCAGCTTTGTATGTTCCCTGAAAAAAAGATACATATAAATAATATCTTCTTTGTTTACACAAAGAAGATATTATTTATATGTATCTTTTTTGACTGCACGAGCATGCTCATGCATGAATTAATTAATTTACCTTTAAAAATTACAAGTAAAAGGGTAAACTTTTCTTGTTTCAGTACCTTTACAAATTACAAGTAAGGGTAAACTTTTCTTGATTCAGTCGGTCCAATATTTTCGCTGCTTCAGAGGTCATTGTAAGAATGAGAACTTCTGTAGTCTTTTCTTCTTGAGTCGTAGGGGAAGGAAGTGAAGACGGCAATGTAGTTAGAGAGAGGGAGAGAGAATTACGACCGGCGGACGCGACGACCGGAGGAGCTATTCTGATGGAGACAAATACCTACGTGCTTTTATATTTTCATAGAACTCGAGGAACGGAGAGAACGGAGAAAAAATCCACGACAACATAAAACAAACTTTTAGACTCAAGTTTAGCTAACCCTCGTCACTATATAGTACTAGTATAGTATTATTATGCCTGCGATTCCGAAGGCGACACGAACTATACTAACTAAACTAATTAAAATGGTGTGTTTGAAAATGGAATCTGTGGCCACCGCGCAAGAGCTGTCGGATTTGAAGGTTGTCAGTTTAGTGCCTTTAGTTCCTCTAGTTTAGTGGTTTTGACACCTCAAGAATACCCCATAATATCTGTGCCCTCGTTTCCTTGTTAGGTTGACATCTTTGGAACCACTGAACCGATTTTGATAAACGGAGAGAAAACTTCATAAAAATCCGTGCACCGTTTGTACGCTAGTTTATGCGGTACACAAATTATGATTTGATGCCATTTGCCGTCGTCAACTCGTCACCGTCACTCACGAAGTCACGACAGTTAGCCCATTGATTGTCTAAGGTTAGCCCAGTCAGCAGGGATTTTTGCTCTGCAAAAGGAGAAGTAGTTTCTTTTTAGGGTTCCGTACCCGAAGGGTGCCAAACGGGACCCTATTACTGAGACTTCGCTGTCTGTCCGTCCGTCCGTCCGTCTGTCTGTCACCAGGCTGTATCTCATGAACCGTGGTACCTAGACAGTTGAAATTTTCACAGATGATGTATTTCTGTTGCCGCTATAACAAGAAATACTAAAAATCAAAAGAAATTTAATATTAAGGGGGCTCCCATACAACAAACGTGATTTTTTTGCTCATTTTTGCTCGATATTGATAATGGTAGCAGGTAGACGCTTAAAATGTTCACAATATATTGAGTATATTATTTACTTAAAAAATAAATAATTAAATTAATATTTAGGGGGCGCCCATACATTTTTATTTTTGCGGTTTTTTATAGATAATGGTACGGAACCCTTCGTGCGCGAGTCTGACTCGCACTTGGCCGGGTTTTTTTTTTTATTTGCATTGCTTAAGTATAGGCAAGCCATGATAAACGTAAGTTTTCGTTCTCAAGGAAGGTCTGCGTTAGCCGCTATTTTGAATTGAAGGGGTTAAAATGTGTTCTAAAATTGCTTCTTTTTCTAAAATTGCATCATCTTTAATCTTCTAATAGATATTTTTGTCATTAAGTCAACCGTTGAAGCATTATTTAAAGAAGAACAAATTTTGCCTCCAGGTGGGCGTCATCTCATGCTATGATCCTGCCAAAAATCGTCAGTTTCACCTGTCACCGCACGCCAAAAGATCGTTGCACAGCTCAGCTATACAGTACATTTGGCACTTGAGTGGCGTTTACAGGGGGCGCTAGATCTACGAAACTTAACGGAATGAACCTATCATCAAGCGGTAGTTCCACCTGTCACCGCATGGAAAAAGAACGATGAAAAGCTGTATGGCAATTAGTACTCCAGTTGCAAAACGCGCTAAGTCACCCCCAAAATTTTCATTGCTTTTAGACTTTACTACCAAGGCGTAGTAAGGTTGAAAATAAGGGGGCGTTCATAGCGGGTTTTGCAACTGGACTACTCATTATTTCTGCAGACGTGACGGTGGTAATAGTAAGTAATAGTAAGAGTATATAGTGGTGGACAAGAGGTGGACAAACGGCGGCGTAAATTTTCATTATTTTTTTCGGGGGGTTTATTTTATTCATATTCCTTTCAGAATAGAGCCCCAACATTATCCTCCGGAGATTATTTCAAGTTATTTGTCCCGGAATGAACTCCGCATGACGTATGCGACAACCTTTGCAACCTTCAGAGAGACAGATCATACTCCTTATTGATACAGAAGGCTCTGGGGATAGAGCTTATCTGATGTACTAGCAACTTTTGGCTCAGATTATATTGTGAATTTGGGAGTAGGTAAAGTATCACCATCATATCTGTAGAATGAACGATGGCGCCACCACTCCTGAACAGCATACACCATGTGCATATGTCGTCGAATTGCCCAATTAGCATGAAATGGCCAAACGTTAAACATAATCATATTCTTTATTGCACAGAAACTTAAAAAATACATGTACAAGAAATATTATACGCAAAGGCGAGCTTATCTCTAAAGAGAGATTTCTACCAAACCAACCAAACCTAAGCAAGACAGGAATGTGAATGCATGAGGACAGTCCTAGTGCGCAATAAAACTACATAACAACACGGAAATTACAGCATAAATATACTTTACTTAGTCATATAAACTTTATAAAATAACAATACATAACATGGACAAATAAATATGAACTATATTAAATCTGCATAGACCTACATAAATATATATATATTATTTATTTATTTATTTATTTAAAGTAAATTCGTACAACATGACAGAAAAAAATCCAATTCGTCGTACAAAATATCCAAACTATAAAATAGATTACATTAAACACCAATTATATACATACAATTATAATACCTACTAATATGGAAGAGAAACATCATGAAATGAAACAATGAAATCTTCTAGGGCAAACGATGCGATAGCTTAGGTGAAGACTAAAGGCGAGCGTAGAGAAGTGTTAGTTTGACATGTATATTACAAAAAACATCACGTAGTGCTGAATAAAAAGGTTTTTAAAATACATGTTTTCAATAAATCCCGCCATGTCACGATATGGCCAGTAATGGCTCGGCCTATCATGATAATTATGGTCAAGTATGACGATATGGCTACGACACATACAAACTGAGATCGGAGTGACGTTTTCATACAGTGGCGTCAGTAGTTTCCGCTTTGGCCATTCTACAGGTTAGATGGTAGCTCTGTACAGCTGTTTTTTAATCTTTGTCGTATGAACTCCTAAGTAACAAAAATAACTTGTTAACATTCATTGTTCAGTGCATGATAAAAAGAACCTAGGAATGTTACCCAGCCTAGTTTAATGTATCTGTATACTAAATGGTCTGTCTCAATAAGTGTCGATAAGCTATGGAACAGATTCAACTGAAATGTGATAAAATGCATAGCACTATCAATTCCTGCTCGAGAATTAGCGTTTCCTGAGTGTTCGTTAAACTTTGAGTCGTTGGTTGTGCATCCGTGCAAATGGATGTAGTAATACAACAACGCGACAGAACCAAAACCCGCAAGCATATTACAAAGCTAGCGGAAAGCCTTATTTTCTTCAGTAGCTTAACTTGAAAAGTAAGCGGGATGAATGTGCTCGCATTAGGCTAGTCGTTACTTAGGTCCCTGCGAGTCGCTCCGGGTTCGAGTCCCGGGTAGGTACATGAGTAATGGCACACGGTACGCTGAAATATATTCCGCGGCCATAGCGGCACATAACAAGTAACGGTCATCCGTTAACTATTTGCAGTGAGACGAGAGTGGGGTAAAGGGACTGGAAATGCGGAGGGAATAGCGAGTCGAGTGCTTAGGAAATAAGTCTGAGATTTTGATTTTAGATTTTAGATTTCTTTATTAATCCATATAACACACTTACAGTTTGCACCAAAACATGTGAATAGTAATATACAGTGAAATAAATAAAATAAAATAATAGAATAATTTACAAAAGAAAAAAAAAAAACATTCAAAACATTAATTACTTATATTACAATTTACAATTACAAATTATCAATAAAATCAATGTTTAAATACTTATCTGGGGGCACGGTAGTGTCCCCGCCAAGAAGAGCGCGAAGCACTGGGGTAATACCCACCTTTTTTCGTAACGCTTCGTCGTTATTTTGAACTCTCAGAACTTGGGTTTGGATTAACTATTTGAATAAATTGCCAAAGGCGCATGGCAAAAATGTCAACAATGTCAGATGATTTGAATGAAACCTAGGAGCGTCATTAAGCGACAAACCATTTTAAAATTTAAGGTTATCACCTTACTGATTTAAGGGCGAGAATCTAATAGGATTCTCATTTGTACGGTCGCCTGCACCTAAAAGTATACAAGCAGTATATGCGGGATTCATTAATAGTGTGACCGCCCGTATTACATACTTTTAGACGCACAGGCGACCGTTCCTAATGCTAAGAATATCCGTAAATTTCAAAGTTTCATGCAACTCAGAGTCTTTTAAACATGAAGAACACTCTATGCAGTCAAGAATAGCGACGTCAGCAAACAAATAACGGAATCGGTTCAAATGGTATTTGTAACTTGTTAGCATATTCACAGCCTACTATATCCCAGCTGGCCAGGCAGCAGTCCAATACCCCCCCCCCCCTCCCCTCCTGCGGGAAAGTCAACAATTTTCCGCCCCATTTCCGACTTAGCTAACGAAGGGAAGCGCAGGGGACGTAGCCAATTGCCAGATAAATGCAGTCCAATTACTACATTGTGGCCACATTTTTCCTCCTAATGTCCTTCGGCTTTTGCTTTGGAAACACGCAATTTATTTGCTTTGTATTAGATTGGGCTGAATGCTGAAAAGCGGCCGCTCGCTCCATTCAGAGGCCGAACCGCCAATTCCCGATCAGTAAATGAAAGCAAAACGTATGTTTGGATACAAATGTTCGTAGCCCTTTCAAGAGTTTCGTTCTGAATTAACTGTACTTTCGGTTAATTATATTTTGAATGTTGTATAAACAGGCGAATTTTACGACATTTTAAATCAGCTTTTGTCGTGATATTTAATTACGAACGAGGACAAAGGGAGTCCGCTTCGAAATTATCGCTCGATAAACAGGAAGGCACGATCAATCCGGATCCATTCATTCACGCAGTACCTACTTAAATATCGGATATTATTTGGTTCAATAAATCACAAATCGTACATATTAATAAAGTTTTACAGAAACATCCTGTAGATCCATAAAATGTTATAATAACATTTTCAGGGGCTAAATAATACATATATAACACACCTTTTCCCATATGGGGTGGCACTATTGTGACTAGTTTTGGCCAGTCTCAATTTTGCGTGACTTTGTCTCCGTATTTTCCATTGGCGTTGGATTAGAACCTCCGTGTTATGTTTAGGACACATAACTTATCTGGGGACCAGAGAGCTGGCACCTACCTCGCTCAACGCATTGCGATACAGCGAGGTAACGGTGCCAGCGTTTTGGGCCAGGGCAGCGATCTGGGCGAAATTTTTGACCTAGTTTAGTTGTAGTTAGTTTAGTTTTTACCTATAGGTACTTTAGTTATAATTAATCATTTGTTATCTAAATATATAATTGTGTTGAGTGACTGACTGATGATCAACGCAGAGCCCAAACCGTTAGGCCTAGAGGCATGAAACTTTTGCACAATGGTTGCTTTCATAACATAACTGAGCACTAAGAACGGATTTTCGAAAATTCGGACCAAAAGGGGGTCAAAAACGTAATTTAATTACACAAGGATAAATCCATTAATTTTGTATGGCTGGGAAAGTCTATTGTGAATTAAGAAACTGTGTTGAGGAAAGTTGAGAAATTTCTGTGTTTCTTAGATTAACAAACTTACAAGTACAAAGGAATCAAAAACTGAAAAAAACTCACAGAACTGAAAAAAAAAATGCGTTATGCTTTTATTACACATTCCATATTGATTCAGTAAGTAATAAATAGTAATTATGTTGAAAACTTTGTATAATCAGTACCGAATTTGATCTCAAATCTCCTACCCCTGCGTGCGTGAGAACCAAGCAAGAAACTACTAGGTCACGGAGCTAATGGGCTACTATTTCTTATTATTTTAATAGTGCCTCTCCACTACTGGAGGTTGGCGGCAGCCCTCATATTCCTCTCGTCAAGCCCCTCCGCACTTCTACGCCACCCCCATCCATTCCCTGATGTTGCCGAGCCACGACATCCTCCTTCTGCCAGTGCATCTTTTCCTCTATTTCTAAATCTCACAAAAGTAACACAAACATCACATAACTATATGTACCATCAGATAAAAGCCAAACATTGTCAATTCCTGGAAATCCATAACAATATTTTTCTTCGTCCGGCCGCTCTATGATGCAAAACAATAAAATTGGAATAAAAGCTACGGACCACCGGACATGTCGCTAAATTTATGATAAGGGTCGTCGTGAAATGTATGTAGACGACAATTTTGCAACTAGAAGATTATGTTTAAAACGGTGTTCTTACGCTTGAAGCCGCAGGTAAACGACGTAAAGAGAGATAAAGCCAACAAGGGCTTGTTATTAACATTGTACATTGTACATAAGATTCAATTCGAATATTTTTTCGATGTGTCATTATTATTCGTCCTAGGGCAGTGCACGGGACTCGTTTCTGGATTTGTTAAAAACATCTGCAGAAAGACTGTAGCAGCAGTGTATTGTGGAAAACAAATACATTCATAGTTTTAAGATGTACCGATAAACAAAGACTATGGTATAAATCAAACAACGGAAACATTGACTTTGTGGGTCATCAATATTTGTGTTAGGGACTCAAATCTGTAGTTTACTAATTGTAGCACCCATTCCTTATTCCGAGAATTCATTTGTATATGTTTCAAATCAAAACAAACAACATACGAGTACAGAGAAAATAGTGTACAGGCACAAATGTTTGTCGTGTGTGTTTTGTGAGCAATAGTAAAATACAGTTTGTATTTAATTTTATTTCGCATACAAACAACAAATTATCGTCGCCAGCTCTTGGTTGAGTAAATACGTTATTATGTTTCAAATATTTTAGTTACCGGGACTTTCCAGTGTAGTAAAATGTTACGTTACGTCAATTGATGGCAGCGGGGCAAATATTTTTAACACCCTTTTATTAGGTCGTGTTGTAACTGGAAATTTCGCCCACTTCTGCTTCTTCTATCACTATGAAACTTTGAATGAGTGTGTGTATTGTAGTTCAGATGACAATACAATTATATGGTACCATCGAGCTGGTCTGATGATGGAGCTCGAAGGTGGCAGAGGGAACCCTAAGATTATTTAAACCCCTGAAACGGTGAGACTATCCTGACCAAAAGAGATTGTTGGCAGGCTCAAGATATGTTTATTATTCAGTCAGGGTCGTGGGTTGGATATTGGTGATATCATTGAAACACTGGGTAGCAACTCGCCGGGAATTCGTAGTCTTCAGCTCCTTGGTAGACTCTGACTAATCCAGCTGGTCCACTTCTCCAGACGTCAACAAGAGATATGGCGGTTAGCGCCAGGAGGATATTACACCTCGGCGTGGAACCCTGGAAAGAGACCAGTGTGAATGATAGGAATACAAGAGCGCTACAGCGCCCAGCTATCAGGCGACGGCTCCTCACACAGAGACTTCCGACGAGGGCCCTAGGGTAATTAGGATCTAAGAGTGCCGCAGTCCAATAAACACTGTATAGAAAAGGGAAATACATAGAGAGTATAAAATACACGAAAATAAGAAAGACTAACTACAAACAAATGCTTACCCAAAGGTTGGGGATAGAGAAGTTTTATAGCAACATCTGCACTTTACAGCAACTCAACATTCAGCTCCAATACAGTACTAAAGGGACTAGCCCATCGCCGCAATTATAGGCGTGACTTAAAAAATTGTTGATGCAGAAGATACGTCCTCACGTTTCAGAGCTCAAACTGTGGCTCAAACCATGACTGCGTCAAAAAAAACAATCCGCTGCCAGACGAGATTCTAGACTCGAATTTCTGAATTTCTATGGTTGTACTTTTTATCTGGCTAATCCGCCAGTAGCCAATATGGTCAAAGAGGTAGTACGTTACACCCCAACGCCCTTATTTATAAAACTTTTACTCCGGGAGTAAAATTAAGCCGGGACTTCGGGAGGGAGTTTTTAGTTTTCTTCTTCTTCGGGTGCCATCTTTGTACTTTCTTTACAGTTTATTGCATAGAAAAAATAATACAGACATATTGGAAAAAAACGTGTACAAAGGTGAGCTTATCTCTAATAATAGATCTCTTCCAGATCTCCTACTGGAGGTTGGCGACCATCACGGCAATCTGCTCACGGGATTTTGCGACCCGGAAAAGGGATGTTGTGCTCAACCCGAACCGGATAGTTTTAGTTTTTAAACTACTACAATTATTTCACATCAAGTCTGATTATAAATAAACCACTCTCAGCTCTGAGAGGCGTGAAAATTACAGAATAACAGAGACGACATTGTAAAATGGCTGAGACAAGTCTCACAGCTGAGAGCGATATTATTATTGCGGCCCTATATTTTATCATCTAGCTAGCCTATCATCAGATCAGCTGATTTGTATGGCCCTAACAACCTCCTTAAATATGATTACACCTTTCTGTTACATCCTTATATCTGTTATGCACGGCACATCGCCACTGCTGTGGATGAAGACTTGATAGAGATTTACTAGAACATCCTGATGAATCCGGAGTCATCACAAAGTTTTTCTGATGATGCGCGAGTTCTCCCTGCTATGTACTTAACCCAGTGAGCACTTATCCAGTGGAGAGCGCACGATACATTTTCCTTTGAAACACAACGGTAAGATAGCTGTGATTGGTCAGCCGCTGCGAAACTGTCTGGCGGCCCGTCGTCGTCATCATCGTACATAGGTTGCGTATGCGAACGTTTGTTGAATACAACAAACGTTTGGCGAGCCGCATTCCCCCGCAGGCGCAGTCAATTGGATATATATATAGTCTCTGACTTAACCATATCTACGCAAAATAAACATATTTGTATTTATATTTGTATTTGACGCCTGCGTCTCAGCATACGTCTAGATTAGACTCACTGTCCGTAGATCCTAAGTTCGAATGTATCCAGTGAAACAATACCAGGTTCTATCAGCCCATGGTAAAGCCTCATGTGTCCGATATGTTTTGGTGTGCGCTCGTAACAAATAATCGTCGCGTCAGTAACGAGTTGTGCAGATGTCGCAATGTTTAATTAAAACTTTGAGCAATCGCCAACCCTGGCCGGCCCTTCGGCCTCGGTATTATTGGGGCTCCCTTGGCACCGCAACTGCGGGGCCAGGGTTGCGCTGATCGAAAAACATTTAGATAATATCACAGATACTATAAATATTAAACTTATACACATAGACCACGTAGAACAAAATATGACACCGCACCGGCGTAAACTGAGATGCTACGGAAGCTTCTTTAGTTCGAGGCCCGTTATCGCTTGGTGCAGCACCATCAAAAATTGCAAATACCACGAGATGGCGCTAAGATATAGGATTTATTCTAAGATTAGCGCCACCTAGAAGTATGGTAACTGAAACCGTGGCGATGGCGCGGCGTTTGAAGTACAAATTTCGTATACGCCATCTCTTTTTTACGAAGGTTACTAATTCTAATTTTTATGGGATGAGCACCCTGTGATAATATTTGGTATCAATCTAAATTATTCTAAATACAATTAAATTAATATTAAATTAATATTTAGGGGGGCAATTTTTTTTTTGCTGTTTTTTATAGATAAAGAGTGGAAGGAGACCGCTCAGAATTGAATGGAGTGGAAGAGGGGGAGAGAGGCCTTTGCCCAGCAGTGGGATATTGTTGGATTATTCGATTGAGAATCGATTGTACAAAAACTAATCTGGGAAACCGCCATACTTGATGTTTGGTTGGCTACACTGTATTTAAAAAGTTAGTTCATAGCTGTGTTATAAAAGGCGTTGCAACCGCTCAGACCCTCCTTGTTTCTGGTGTGTTCTCAAGCTGATAGGACATAGTCGTATAGCCTTCCAAGTACATTAAATTCCCGCCAATATAAGGAATTGAGTTAAACTACTAAACCGTCGTTTCTCTTAAATCTTAACTCTGCAAATAGGCTCATACCCAATAGGTTATGGGCCCAGGTGCCGCGAAATGAATCTACTGTGCAAATATTAACTAAATTTCAAAAATGTAAACGAAAAGACCAAAACGTAAAATCCAACCTTTTGCTGGTGAAAAATACGCAGCATGGAAGTTTCGAATTCGCGCGTTACTAAGTGAGATGAGCTTAATGAAAGTGATTGACGAAGAACCCCCAAAATGATAATAAAAGTCTCGACGCGCTGTACGAGCGAAAAAGTATTGCAACGCAGTTAGCATTACGTAAGACGTTACTTGCGCTGAAACTTCAAAGTGATATTCCCCTCGTGAGCCACTTCACCACATTCGACGAGCTGATTTCGGAGTTGTTGGCGGCCGGCGCAAAACTTGATGAGACTGACAAGTTCATGCGGCGGCGCAGCTGTACGAAGAATCGACGCCCGCGCCAGATGAGTTCTCAGGCTTCGCATTCATGACGGGCTACTACCAACAAGAGGACGAGTGATTGGAGAACAGGATAACGTTCCTGTTGGACTCTGGAGCGTCCGACCACATCATAAACAGGGAAGTTTTCTTCTACATCTGCTCAAACCTAACCACATGTATAGTCTAACCCGTAGTTTACGAGATTATCCCACACACTCGAAGTAGTTGTTGAAGTTATGAGTTAAACCAGAATTATTGCTGGATTACTATTTATTGATGTTACTAGGTATACAGTTGTATAAAGACTCGGCTAAGCTATAGTTAAATATCATACAAGTAAGTTCGCATGACGCGTGACTTAAACTAGGTTGCTGATCACAATATTGTGCGGCGTGACCGTACAC
The DNA here is from genome assembly GCA_963457715.1 of Argyresthia albistria. NCBI lineage: Eukaryota > Metazoa > Arthropoda > Insecta > Lepidoptera > Argyresthiidae > Argyresthia > Argyresthia albistria. Next base: position 2,784,968 of record OY735256.1, read on the forward strand.
ACCAGTTAAATTTTAATTGCTAAAACTGGACAATTTATTTCAGCTACGAAGAAGGGATCAATTCAAGTTGTGAGCGATACAGGTGCTTTTCTGAAGTTGTGAGCGACACAGGTGCTTTTCTGCCCCGAAGTGCCGTACAACCTGCTGTCGGTGTCCAAAATGCAGCGAGCCAGCCTGAACGTTGTTTTCGACCAACATGGAGCCCACATCACTGACTGAGGTGGTAAGAAGCTCATGAATGGTATGTGTTGAAACAACTTATTTGCTATAATGTTATCTGTGATAGTGCATCGCTCTGTTTCCCAAATATGCACGAACAACAGTGACTATGAATTATGGCATCAACGATTGAGTAAAAATAAATTCCAGGAAATAAAAGGCATTGATATGATGGACGATATAAAACTAATTGAATCAGTGGTTCCTAACGAAAAATTGTGTGAACCGTGCATTACTGGAAAACAGACGATCGGTAGTAACAGAGAGTAAGGATAAATAGCCAGTAAAGCGACCATTGTATAGCGCCATTCAGATGTGTGCGCGCCTATCACTCCTCCAACAATTGATAACAAAAATTACTTTATATTGTTTGTCGATCAATTCACACACTATTGCGTAACTTACCTGATAAATAACTTATAAATCAGATGTGTTCGCTTGTTTCAAAGACTTTTTGCAAAGTGTGAAGCTAAATTCAATTCAAAATTAGTAAATCTCTACTGTGATAACGGTGGCGAGTATTTATCCACCGAGATAAAAAAAAAAAAAAAAAAAATTGCGTGCAATAGGTATATAGGTATATCATTTAACGGTTCCACGAACGCCTCAACTCAATGGTGTTTCAGAGCGTATGGTAAAAACGATAACTGAGAAAGCCCGCGCTATGATTCAAGAGGCAAAGTTAGATAAAGTATTTTGGGGCGAAGCAGTTTTAACTGCAGTGCATTTAATAAATCTAACACCAACGAGGGCATTGAAACAATCTCAGACACCATATGAGTTATGGCATGGTAAAAGCCGGTTCTAAAATACCTAAGGGTTTTTGGTACTACAGTCTATGTCCATAATAAAACCAGTAAGGCAAAGTTTGACGACAAATCGTTAAAAAAAAAAAAAACTGGTGGGCTATGAACCAAACGGATATAAAGTTTGGAGTGTAGAATGCGAAAGGTTTGTGACTGTGATAAAAGTTATAATAAATGAGACAAATTTCCAACCAAGGAATCCAGGCCTAAGTTTAAGCCTGAAGAGAATGTTCAAAATTCTCATGACAAAACTGATAATAATGATGGTCTATCTAAATCAGTGTCAAAGTCTCAGTGTAGAAATAACTCTGATGCAGATCAGGTGAAATCTGACCACAGTCCAAACAAAATTCGTAAATTATGTAGTGACCCAGACCCAAAAACGCAAAACAATGACATACCTATTAAAATCACAGATGAGAGTAAAAGCACAGATTACTTAATAAAAAGGTAAAAGTAATTAATTGAGGAGGAGCGATAGAATCAGAGGTCGGTGTATGTTATGATCTTATGATGAAACTGATGATGAATATTTACCAGTGTGCTCAATCATTGATTTGTAAAGTACCTAGTTCATTCGAAAAGATAAAAACTAGAGATGATAGAATTCATTGGTATAGCGCAATAAAATATGAATTAAACTCCCTTAAGAAAAATAATACTTGGTCAATACAATACCAATTTTAAATGGATTTTCACTATCAAACATAACGAATATGAAAAACCTTTAAGATATAAAGCTCGACTTATAGCTAGAAGCTTTAGTCAAGAATATCTAGTAGACTACAATGAAACATTTGCGCCTGTAGCTAAGATTGCTAGTTTTAGATTGATAATTACTTTTTGCAAATCAAAATAACTTACTGGTTCATCATTTAGATGTTAAAACTGCCTTTTTAAATGGTAAGATAAATGAAAAAAATCTACATGGAAATTCCTGAAGGGTAATTTATACAGGCAACAAAGTATGCAAGCAGGCTGCAAGATGTTGGTTTGAAGTCTTTGAGCAATCCGTAAAAGAGAAAGGTTTCTAAATTCGGATGTTGATAAGTGTTTATATGTATTAGATAAAGGTGAAATTCATAAAAACATATAGTACTATACGTCGATGATTTAGTCGTTGCGTGTGCGATGTCCAAACAATGAATAATTTTAAAATGTATTTAATGAGCAAATTTAAAATGACTCATATGAATGAGATAAAATTATTTCTAGGTATAAGAAATAAGAATAACTAAAAAAAAAAAAAATTGTACACTAACATTAGATCAAAGTTAGTATATAAAACCAATACTGTGTAAATATAATATGCAGGACTGCAATCCAGCAAGTACTCCTCTAGAAAGTAAACCTAATTATGAGGCTCTGAATTCAGACGTTAAATATGATGCGCCCTGTAAAATCCTTATAGGCTGTTTGATGTATGTTATGCTATGTACTCGGCCAGATCTAAGTGCGAGTGTCAATATATTGAGCAGATACACAAATAAGAATAATAAGGAGTTGTGGCAATGTCTTAAAAGAATGCTTAGATACCTGAAGGGCATACCTTGATTTAAAATTAGTGTATAAAAGAGGTAATTTTGAGAATGTACTGTGTGGGTATGCAGATTCCGATTGAGGTGGAGATAAAAGTGATAGACATAGTACAACAGGATATATATTTTAGTCTTTCCATAATTGTACAATAAAATGGTGTACAGAAAGTGTACAGAATGTGTAAGAAACAGTCCTCCGTTGCAGCTTCTTCGACAGAAGCGGAATATATGGCACTGTATGAGGCTGTAAAGGAAGCTTCATGGTTAAAATCACTAATGTTAAGCAATAACATACAAATTGTAACACCCATTACCATTTTTGAAGCAATAACGGCTGTATCAGTGTTGCGAAGAATCCTACAAGCCACAAAAGGTCCAAGCATATAGAAATTAAATATTACTTGACCCGTGAAAAAGTAGAGAAAAATGTAATCAAATTAAATTACATACCAACAGGTGCACAACTGGCACATCTGATGACGAAGCCGCAACAATCAGTTTTCAAAAATTAAGAGTGGACATGGGTCTACAATAAATGTTTATTGTGTTACAAATATGTACATTAACAAAATCATTGTTTAAAAATGATAATATTAAGTTAAATTATTATGACATGATCTGACTAGGTTTTTCTGGGTTTTCCCTAGTCCTTGCAACGAATGTTGGATCATAACAATATATAATTACTCCCAGCAGTTACTTGGAAGGAAATATGTTCTGTGTAGGTATTGCAATATGTATACCTTAATTATAAAATTATTTCAAAATCATGATCAGTTTTTGAGGGGGCGTGTTGGATTATTCGATTGAGAATCGATTGTACAAAAACTAATCTGGGAAACCGCCATACTTGATGTTTGGTTGGCTACACTGTATTTAAAAAGTTAGTTCATAGCTGTGTTATAAAAGGCGTTGCAACCGCTCAGACCCTCCTTGTTTCTGGTGTGTTCTCAAGCTGATAGGACATAGTCGTATAGCCTTCCAAGTACATTAAATTCCCGCCAATATAAGGAATTGAGTTAAACTACTAAACCGTCGTTTCTCTTAAATCTTAACTCTGCAAATAGGCTCATACCCAATAGATATTACTGGCTCATAATAATAATAATAATAATAATAATGGTACGGAACCCTTCGTGCGCGAGTCCGACTCGCAATTCGCCGGTTATTTCATTTCAGGCAACTCAGAGTAAGTCAAGTACTGTCAAGCAAACTATTAAGCATAACGGGTAGTCGTCTCGATATTTTAGTGCCGGAGGGTTTTTGGCGTGGTGACAACCCTAAGTTAACTATAACCTTTCCGAGCCCCGATGAAATTCGGAAATAAGGTTTAAATTTTTCCCATAGGACACAATCGTTCCAAACCCATTCAATATGTTCCTAGGTAATTATGTAAATGGTGTGGATGTCGTGGCCATCAAGCATTTATCATTTCATGAAATTGCAGCCATGGTTGAGGCTTAACTTTCACTAAACGAAGAAATCTTTTAGATTATATAACACTTTTAGGTATTTGTATTATTAATCTACTTATCTTACTAACGTATCGTCCAAAAAGAAAATCTAAATTTTTCTCTACATAAAGGATTTTAGTAAAGAAAATTCCGTTGAGTTTATGTTTTTATTGGGTTTTTAATTTGCTATAATCGATCCAGCTATGAAATAACTGGTTTTACCTAAAAAACGCAAAAATATTCATAACTTTCAGGGAAATCGAGATATCATCATGCTGCAGAAAGATTTTTTGTTGAACATTTTCAACAAAAAAATCTTTCTGCATTTTTCTGCACTTCCTCTACCTCCCTGTTTCGTTTGATCCATGACTTTTGGACCACCTTGTATAAAATAGCCAAGCAAACCCCCTCGTCCTAACATCAACATGTCGTACCTACTAACTAACAGGGTCAATTTTCATTGTAAAACTAAGTTCATTGGGCGAGATTTCAGCGAATATTCAGGTCCACGTCAACAGCAGATGCAGCCGGTAGCTGAATAAAGCCAAAACCACCTGATTCTAGTAACATAAATTTTAAATCTAGTGTTCGAGAATAAAACAAACGTCACGACTTTTCTTATACGGGCACACTTGGTGTTGCCTAACCTCAACTATCACGGAGAGCGGCAGATATAAACACAATATTTGTCTTACAAAAAAGGGCCATTCGGGCTATCTATCAACTAGATGCTAGGCAATCACTAAGGGACAAATTCAAAAATATCAAGATACCTACTTACTGTTACCTGTCAATACATTTATGAAAATATCATGTATGCCAGAAAAAACATAGGTTTATTTAAGACTTTAGGTCATAATCATAGTATTAGCACTAGAAATAGAAATAAGATTGCTATGCCTGCGTTCAGACTCAGTAAGGTTGCTCACTCTTTTATGGGAGTATGTGTTAGTTTTAATAATAAAATACCTAATGAAGCAACGGACCTACCAGAAAGGAGGTTCAAAAACTATGTCAAAAACGGCCTATTGAAGAAGTCTTATTACAGTGTAAAAGAATATTTAGATGACAAAACTGCATGGTCTTTACCATCTCAGCGCACAGAAATCCAAAGAGGGGCGATGGACTGAGTCAGTACGTCTCTCCTCGGTGTATTTCCTTAGACTTAAGTAGAAATACATAACATTGTATTTTTAAGGCTCTGATATTTTAAAAGAGGTACGGGGGAGTTTCTTGCCCTTCTTTGCTCCATCCCTAAGCCCACAACTTCCGAACGGGCGGTAGTATACAAAAATATTAATATTATATTGACGTTGACTAAGTAATATGTATGATTTTATGGTCAATATTTTTTTTTAACTGAACTGAACCGAGCCAAGCTGAACCATGATTATGCTATGATTATAATTACGTTTGCACCTTGCACACATAACATAACTTGCCGTAAGGAGACCAATAGGTACATCTCAAAAACCTAATAAAAGTTGCCTACAAGCTTCGAACTCCTCTAGCTTAACCCGGACTGAGTGTAGAGGTATATATTTTAATCGTTACAGTGACTGTAACGGTTACACTATTCTGCACTAGAAACACAAGGTTTGGTAAATGGCCGCGCGAAAAAAAAAATATTTTCTCCAAACAAAATTACGCATTAGCCTTTTTATCGTGCAACTCGGGCTCAAAATACTTGATTTTGCGTGTCGGCGTGGGTAGCCCATCACACCATCGCAGCAGATTTGGAATGCTCGCCTTTGAACATTATTGTTAGGGTTCCGTACCCGAAGGGTGCCAAACAGGACCCTATTACTGAAGCCTCCGCTGTCCGTCGCACTAGCTATAGAATGTTTTAATGTTTACAAAATGTGTATATCTGTTGCCGCTACAGCAACAAATACTGAACTTACGTAATACTGAACATAAAATATTGAAAAAATAAAGGTGTCCCCATACAGGAAATGTGTCTTTTTTTTACTTTTTTGGTACGAACGGTGCGAAACCCTCCATGTTAGAGTCCGACTCGCACTTAACCGATTTATTTGTGTAACTAGTATCCGATCTGATAGACGATTGCAAATTGTCTCTTTAACGTCAATACCTGGGAAGAACTGAGAAAACTGGGAAATGTCTGAGACTGGACTGACCCAATAAACAATTTGTTCAGCACGAGGATACAGTAACAATTATACAGGGGTCTTTAGAGGGCGACCCTCATTGTATTTTCCCGGTGACGTCCAAGGTAACCCGGGCTCCTATGTCGAAGGCTGTAAGGGTATTAATCAAACGGATAGTTATTGTTTAAAACGACCGCAAGCCGGTCCTGTGGCTATTTGACGGCGCCTAGCGTCTGTGCAGTTTTGATTGAGCTCTAAAGAGTTAATTAGTTTCTCCTGTAAATTAAATTGTTGTACTACATCGAACCCGAACCCGCGCCCCCGCATTTTTCTCATAATGGCCGGCATAGACCATCAAGCCTATCGTCAAATCGGCATGACGATTGATTTGACGAAAACGATTTGATCAGTTAGATTTGACCGTGTGTATGAGTTGATTTGGCTTGACAGTTAGATTTGACGGCAAAATCGAATTTCGATTCTCATACACACGGTCAAATCTGATCAAATCGTTCGTCAAATCAATCGTCATGCCGATTTGACGATAGGCTTGATGGTGTATGCCGGCCTTAATGAGATGAAGTCAGAATAAGGTTGGGTGGAGGTGGCATACACAAGGTGTAAATGAATTAACGCAAAATGAGAAACTACTTTGTTAGGGACATCATCTGAGTAACTGTCATTATAACTTTCTATAATAAATAAATAAACAAATTATGAAACCCATTTGATCAGAGCAACTTTATTTTTCACTTCCCAGTACATTTTGGCCTGAGTGGATCAGCCGATTTGATGGAGAAGTGAAAAAAAAAAGTTGCTCTGATCAAATCGGTTTAATAATGAAAGTTGCTCGGAATGATGTCCGTAACAAAGTAGTTTCTCATTTTGCGTTAATTAATTTACACCTTGTAGTATTATCTTGAGTTTGTCCGTGTGATTTGACGTCATAATTTAGTAAATAAAGTCAATACTGTTTTTGCGGCCATATGTGGACTTAACCCTCTCGCTCCCACGTATATTGTTCTACATGGTAAGTTTGTTCGGCCTATGTCCTTATGAGACAATACCGATGTAAATGGACTTTCATGTGTTCGTCTAGTGAATTCTTATTTGTTGAATGCACTAGACGAATATGGTGGTGGACTTGTAAAATTACAAGTTTTTTAAGGTTTGTCCCGCATACTTTATGTCGTGACCTCTGATTTACATGCCTACCAAGGTTTGCCAAACTCATCCAAACCCCGGCAAACGCTACTTGTACGGCTTGCACAAAAAAAACTAGAACAAGAATGTAGCACGATATAAATCGAAATAACCGACGACTGTTGCCGCGTTTTGTGTCGTAGTCTGCCTTCGTTGGCGCCCCGGGTAACAGAAGTATTTCCAACTTTTTTTATTTTTAAGAAAGAATTCGTTCGCTTGAACTTTTTCAAGTGCCGGTTTCAGGACTGTGGTTGTTAAAATGTTCGTCAAACATTTTTTAGAAGCCGGAAGAAAATAATTTGGCCGTCCGAAAGGCCCTATTAAAACTTTGTGTTATGTCATATTCTGTGGCGCATTTGGCGTTAAAAGCAACATCCAGTGAAATAATGAAAAATATAAAATCGCACTCCCTGTTACATTCCCAAAAAGTATAGCTACCAAAAATGTTCAGTGCGAACAGAATTTCAATTCCGCTAAGTTATGAGTTCGTAGAGTGCCTATCAGCGCGAATTGGATCGACACTCCGCTATATGGTGCTCAGATAAATTGAAATACGGTGACGCACACTTTAATCTGCGTATTAATATTTTGTTTACGATTCGGACCGACCGACGCCGGCCTCGGTCGGGGCCCAAAAAGGACGGTTAACATTGAGTCGGGCAAAATTAAGAGCAATTCACAACCGGCGATTTTCAGTCACCGCCCGCGCGCGACGACAATCCAATTAATAAGCAAACCTTTCGTACTCGTTCCGAATATCAAATGTTTGCACAGCAGCCGATTGGGCTTGCAAATAAAATATTCATTTTATAACTTTGTTGGGTGTAATTGGCGCACGTACGCACACCCCCAACTATTTCGTAAATATTTACAAATCGCCGCTAAATCATCGCCGCTGGTGCTGCCATGAATTTAAATTGACGCTTTTATAATCTAAGCTCGTAAAATCGGCGATGAAATTTTAGATTAATATTTTAACGTACGTTTCTGGTGATTTCGAGCCGAAGCCGTTTTATTTCATAATATCTAATAACTTAACAAGTGCTATTCAGAGTTTAAATACACCGGCAAACGTGTCGCACAGACACATGACTCTAATGAAAGTATTAACAACTTATTAAAAACAGTAGGTAGTTGCATATCTACACAACATCAAATCAACAACAAGTGAACAAACGATTTCCTTTTGCACGATTGATCTGTAGGTCCAAAGGATGGATCTATTAGGGAGTGGAGCCACCTGGATTTGTGATGCATTGCAGAGAGGGAGGGGCAAAGTTTGTATGGACAAAGTCAAGTGACAGTGTGTTTGGTATCGTTTTCGTATAAAGAGAACATGGAGAATCTATTTTTAAGGTTGTTAAAAGAAAGAACGTATTTTTGTAAAAATTTGACGAAACTATAAGGGTTCCTTGTTTCTCTACGGAACCCTTAAAAGGTACTGAAATTACGTCCTGGATCTTTAAACTACCTACCTGCGAAACATCATAGGTGGTTTGTATTTTTTATAAACTTTACCCATTTTTTGCCTCTCGTGGAGGCAAATATGGGAAATAAATTGGTTGTCTATAAAGTCGGTAAACGGACGATAATTTTACGTGATAACGTCAGAAGCGAAATTAAACCTCGAGAATTGCGCCACCTCAACATTTCCTACTAAAATCTAAATAAAATAAAAAACACAAAATTAAGCCGCTGTGGGTTTGAACTCAGGACCCTTCGGGCTGCTGAGTCTTGACTAATATGACTCGGCCACCTGCCTAGTTACTGCCTGCGATGAAAATTGCTATGTATTGCGGCGTGCGTCGGTGCCGATGTGCAATGTGCCTGTGCAGGCGGAACGTGACACTTTTTCGAACATCCTGCCAGGGCACATCGATTTATGAGACGTTATCACGTCAAAAATACTGAATATTTTATGTTTTCGCCACAAGACCTTGCTAAATGACCCAACCTGTATATGCCTCCACACAAATCTTCTTCATGTGATAAAAAAAGTCAGCATCTTCCATAAACGAGTTTAATCTTACAGGTTGTTTCGTCTGACGTGACGAAGAGTTTCAACTCTACAGGGTGGCTCGGTTATTGTACACAGTGGTTCAGTTATTGTACAGGGTGGCCCGGATGATAGATTGCGTGGTCGCGGGCGCTCTGATTTCCCTGAAGATTACCTCGATGAGCGCGGAAAGTCATCCGCGGCCTGGCCTTGCCACGAGATTATACCGCTTATTTACCTTTGAAATGTTGGGCAAATTGGCCAGTTTATATTTTTCAGGTGAAGCCCCAATATTGAAGTGTGTTTCGACCACTTTGTATCCAATTGCGATCGTACAAAGAGCAGTGTTGGAATTTGTATACCTATGTGTATTTCATCTTGATATAATTTATCTTCTGACGTATTTAGATGTTTATTTTTAACTTAACTGTCACAATGAAAACAGTTTTAAAATCAATGCGCTTTAAAAAGCATACACATAAACATTTACACACAGGCATGTACATTGCTTCTGGCCCCATACTAGGATACCCTGTGTCGTGGGAACCAGAAACAGCGACATCAGAAATATGTAAACATCCAAGACCTGGGGCTTTTTTGTCCCCAGCCGGGATTCGAATCCGGGACCTCTCATGATAGGCAGATACGCAACCGCTGCGCCACAGAGGTCATCATTTACAGCATTTATCTGTTCACGTAATGTTTGATGATTGATCATAATTTCTTTTGTAGTGGTTGTAAACAGCAGTGGGCAATAATAAGTTGATAAAACATCCTGGATTCCCGGAAGCTGTGACTAATATCTTTTTTTAATGTAGCCGTTAGGTTTCCCACTGCTGGGCAAAGGCCTCCCCATGTTGCAACCACAATTCCCTATCCTGGGCTACGTCCGTCCACCCTGGCAGACATTTATCGAGATCGTCCGCCATCTCCGCCCCGGCCTGCCCCTACGCCGCCGGTGTCCGTCTTGACTAATATCTTAAATAAAGGAAAACCTTTCTTCCCTAATATTTTATTCAGGCCTTTTCTAGGAACCTCTAATCCTCCATAAAATAAGATAATTGATAAATTGCGGAGGTCCTCCATCCCTCTTGGGCAATAAGATGTCGAGATCTTATTGAGGCTTAATTCTTCAAATTGACGACGGTTTAACTGAGTAGGCATGACTATTATGAGCCGCGAAACGAGGGGATTGTATGACAAGATGATAATAATATAAAGAATTGTCCTTTTCTTGAATTGTTTACATCTAATCAAATAATTACTGAATTAAATTCGAATAGTTTTTGTTTATATATAATGCAAATATGCGAATGTAACCGAACATATTATAATCAGTGATCGAAGTAGGCAGAGCTATTTTATGTACTTGCCATATGTAAGAATAATATGGATACTCCCCGAATCTCGGGATTTGAATTGAATTCTAGTGGTGCAGAAAGAGACAAAAACAGGTGGGTCACTCTTGTTTTCGTTTCGTTTCGAGGAACACCCCGCTATTGTTTTTGTTTGGCGATATCACGACGAGTTTCAACAAAGCGGCAACGTCGCACGTTAGGAAAAAAGTTTGGCAACGTGTTGCTGATATAAAATTTACAATGTCGCTCATGCGCTTATTGCCTTACATAAACCATGTTTTATACTTATTGATAAAAACAATTATATTTATTAAAACCCCGGAGTATCAGTCCCAATACCATGGATTATCCATAATAATATCAATGTTTGCGGTCAATGAACCTAAATAGCTCTGCCTACTCCGATAACTGATTATAATACATCAAGGGTATCCGTTAGAGCTTGAAAAAGTCGTATCGGAATCAGTGGCAGTTCAGACGATGAGCTAGAAAACTCCAGAATTATTATTCAGTATGTTTTTAGGGTACCGTACCCGAAGGGTGCCAAACAGGACCCTATTACTGAGACTTGGCTGTCCGTCTGTCCGTCCGTCCGTCCGTCCGTCCGTCCGTCCGTCCGTCCGTCCGTCCGTCCGTCCGTCCTGTCTGTCACCGGGTCCGTCTGCACGAACCGTAATAGCTAGAAAGCTGAAATATTCACAGAATGTGTATATCTGTTGCCGCACCAACCACAAATACTGAAATACGAGAGATATTGCAAATTAAAGGGGGCCCCGATACAAGAGACGTGTTTAGATACACTTACGCATTTCAAAATGGAGATCTTGACTGAAACTGTTATTTATTGTCATAGCAACCATGTCATAGACACATATACTACACATTTAAATATGATAGCATATTTCGCGTCAACCCACATGGTTGTGGTTAGCCGGTATGATGTAGACTCTCAATCCGGAGGTCGTCGGTTCAAATCTCATGAAGGCATAAACTTTTTAAATTTTCTTTTTGTTTATTTTTTTATTGTTTTGAGTGCTTTTGATTTGTTGTACGATGGTACGGTACCCTTCGTGTGCGATACCGACCCGCACTTAACCGATTATTCTAGTTACGCTGCATCTACAGTTTTATCAGATTTTAACATAACAACAATGGGAAAATACGTGTAGGTTGAACATAAAACGCTAAGCCTTAACACATAACACTTACCGTTCCCGGGTATACACAATATAGGCATTACGAGTATACAGGGTAGGAAAGAAAGGTCAATGGGGTTGTTACAGACATCGCTTTGAACAGCTTGTATGAAATAGATTTGATTTTATTTAAGTAACGCATTATTATTATTATTATTATTATTATGAGCCTGTAATATCCCACTGCTGGGCAAAGGCCTCAAAGAAGAAGTAACGCATAGAGATCCAATAACGTTAGTTGTTCCAAATCACCCACCAACAGATTTCAAACGACTCTCAGTAATAGTGAGTCAGTATCTTCCATTATGACGCCATCGGCCGATGCAAAAATGCATCAAAAGAATTTCAAATCTAAAAGAACATGCGCTCGTTGATGTCTTATGTATTACATATTTTTGGAAGCATTTTTTAAACCCTACCTATTTTTGGATTAAATATAAAATAAAAATACTAAAATTAGCCCATTAATGTCATCACCGAGGGGCACAAACCTTTATATAATACTAATTACTAGGCTTAATCTCACTCGTATCCGGGTGGATACGAGTGAGAGCCGTCGACCACGGCGACTTTTTGCAGCGATGCAGTCACGCGTTTCGTTAACGCGCGACAGCATCGCTACTAACGCGCGTTAGTCGCGTTTGCAACGCACTTCAGAAGCGATGCCAACGTGCTATTAACGCGCTACAGCATCGCAACTGTATCGATGCAAACGCGCGACCGTGTCGGACGACATCAGGGAATGAATGAAGGGGTGTTGCGCTTGAGTCGCGTTTGCATCGCGACAGAAGCGCGACGGTATCGCGTTTGCATCGCGACTGAATCGTGGTTACGTGGGCGAGGGTATACAGCAGCCGGGGCGAGGGCTCTAAGATTGAGCCTAGTAATTGTATTTTTAAGGGACTTCGCGCAATGTCCACAAGAAATGCTTGTGTAAATGTTGATAAATCTGCTAAGGAAGTCTCTAATAAAAGTAGGACTACAAAACCACGCACACACCGGTAAACCTTTTCGGTATACCCTGAGTTATTTGAACAAATCTTTTTTCGGCGTATAGGTAATACCTTAAGGGTGGTCCCATTGACACCAGGTCAGGATGTGATGATGGGATCCTGGAGAAATCGAGAGAACTCTTCAAATATTATAGGCAGACCTATAGTGTTTTTTGTGTTTTTCATAATAACTCGTGCAAATGCACATAGCATAATATTGTGATGCGGAACTGCTGATGAAGACCACATTTGGCCACCAGATCTGCTCAATACTAGGTACAAATACAATGCGTGGCTGACGGGCAGGCAACGCATAGCCTAAACCGGTGGACCTAGAGCCATGAAACTTTGTACAGGGGTTCCTTAGTCGCGTGGGGTAGCACTGATATAGGATTTGACAAAATTAATTCCCCAAGGGGGGGGGGGGGATAAGGGGTTACAGTTAGTATTAAACTCAATCTAATCAAATAGGATTTGTGGAAGTCGGTTTTTTCTAAAGTTTACTTTTTGTTTCAATTATCTTCTTCTTTAGAGCATTTTTGCATCCACTGCTGGAAATATGCCTCCCAAATCGGCCGCCATTTCCAGCACTCGGCGACCTCTCTCAAACGTTACACCCTGTAGACCGACAATATAGTCGATTTTCTTCCTAACGACTGGCCAGAGACATCGTTAGTTACTTTGTGCGCATTTTCCTTCAGATTATACGCGATTAGGGGGCAATGGCGCAACCGAGAGGTCACTTCGAGGCTTCCTAATGTTTTTCCTGTCTATGTATTTTTTTATTTGTTTACCGCAAAATGATCTTTTTACTCGTACGTTTTATTTTCCGATGGAGTTCTTTTATGCTTGGGCGGGCGGAAACGGAAATTTAATGTACGGTCGCCTGCGTCTAAAAGTATACGGGCGGTCATATTAACGAGTGAATCCCGCTTATACTGCTTGTATACTTTTAGGCGCAGGCGACCGTACATCTAATTAGAAAAACGCTAAACTGACTTACGGCCGGTTTCTCGTACGATTTTAATTTGACGTATCAGTCAGCAGATCTGTTGACAAGCTTTGAGTTTCTAGAACGCAAATGATTGGAAAAATAGGTTGACGGCTGATTTTATCTTGAATGTGGTAACAATCAAGATAAAATCAGCCGTCAACGTAAAGGGAGTCTTTATTCACTCATTTTCATTCAGTCACTGTTTCCCTCTAGCACATAGCTTTGTCTCTATCAATCCTATTTAGTCTGTGTCTCTATACGTCAAATTCACCTTGGTCTGTTGAGTTGTTGACATTGACAGTTTGTTAAAAACTTGGAGGTAGGAGGAACAAAGAGTTTCATTGATCTGAGGTTTGAATTGGAGATCTTGTCAAACTAATGACAGTCTGTCAGTTGAATATTCCAGCAACCCAAACTACATTTAAACGGAGTTTGATAATCTGTCGCGCAATTTTCAGGAAAAAAGGTATACGAGAAACCGGGCATTAGGCTCGTATTGATAACCGCTCTCAAATCTGCTGGGAGCTATCTCAAGCGCTTGAAAGACACATTTCATATGCGAAAACCGTCATGGTGACATAGCTGAGATAACTTTCAGAGCTGAGAGCGGTTAATTATCCCGGTTTAATGTATGATGTAAATAACTGGTAAATTCAGAGGATTTCCTGTAAACATTATTCACGGCTGAGGAGCTTCTGTAAATATCGTTCATGCAACACGATTGAGCCCCACCGGAGCATCACATATATATTAATACATACAAAGGAAAGATAGTTTATATGTTAGTTGGTAAGTATTTAGGATAAACAGGATATATACCACTTACACCCACCTGTAAAAATACAAGTGGCTGCCGCCCAGCCATGAGACGGCCGCCCACCAGTCTGAGCGAAAGCCCGCCCATGCCAAGGTATTACTTCTTTACTAAAGAAATCACAAATCTTATTTTGTTAAATTCATTAATTAATGGTCCTCCCCACTTTGGATACTTGGTGGTAGGAGGGCGGCACCCACTTTTAGTTAGAGAATGCTTAGTTGAAACGTAAAATAAAAGATTATTCATACATTTATGCTCCACGCGAAAACATACCCAGTAATTAAAGAATAAAAAAACTAAAGTAACTCAATCTCAGCTCGACTGAGTGAAACACGAAATGATTTAATTCCACCTTTATGAATACTTTATTAGCCCAAACTGAAAAGGGCGGCGTTAAAATTACAGTAGAAAAATCGGTCAAGTGCGATTCGGAGTCTCACACGAAGGGTTCCGCACTGTATCTTTAGCTAACGATAAAAAGTTCATTATTTTTGCACTAGCGGCAATAGTTATACACATTCTGTGAAAATTTTAACTCTGTACCTATTACGGTTCGTGAGATAGAGCCTGCTGATAGACAGAAGTATGGACGGAAGGACAACGGAGATTCAGTAATAGTATTATAGTATCTGTGGTAATGGGGTCCCGTTAGGCACCCTTCGGGTACGGAACCCAAAAAAACTCGAGCAAAATGCTGAAATTAAGGCTCGAATCATGATGAACAACAAGACGGCGGGAGTGCGAAATTAAAGGGTCTTGAGAGCAAATGTAATTTAGTACAAGGACACGTCGTGAAGGAATTTTTATTACGTGCGCATTCCGTGAGCGGAGTAACGGATGAAGACATATCGTCACCGGGGCGACATTTGTGAAACGTCACGTGACGATTACTGGCGCTCGCTACTTGGCACGTATAGGCCAATGTTGGACAAGGGTGGCCAATACAATAAGATAAGATAAAAGTTTATTTGTACTTTCTACAATTAATATACAACACGACACAGGGTAACCTTGTGGGGGCCAGAAGCGAGTATGTAAATACTATGCCTTATGCTTTTGTAAGGTGAACTTAGCTACAGAGCAATGCAATGCATGTGCGAGCGATTTCAAATACAAATACAAATACAAATAAGTTTATTATCAAAAAGAGAATTACAAGTGACTAAACTAATTACTTAACGTGTACAAAATTATTACGAAAACTTTACATTAACATTGGTTGTTGAGGGTACTTTTGCCTTTATATATTAATCGTCACTCCCGTGTTGCCGTTAACTCTGCACTAGGCGGACCTGTATCGCAGAGATCGTGTACAAAACGATTGCCAGGGACGGAGCGGGCGGTAAGAGCGGTAGCGGATTAATGGGGTCGGGGTTAATTTTGAATAGGGATAGGATATAATTACTAAATATTAATTATCAAACATTTATATATATATATATATATATAAATAGATAGATACATAAATACTAAGGTATATATGTAATCAGACAGTTTAAAATTGTTGATAGGTGGGTACAGTGTATGACAGACAGTGTTATTAATACTACTTAGACGACTTGGGCGATTAGTTTTTCAGTTTCATCGTAAGAAAGATTTAGTAAGAAGTTACGAATAATTTGTTTTGCTTCTCGGGATGTTTTGTTTTTAATATTACACACCTTGGAAATTTTATTATAAACAAAGGGGTGTAGGAAACCCGAATGTCTTTGAGCAAAAGCTGTTCGAGTGGACTTAACGGTTGCTTTGTGGACGCGTTTGGTCAGCAAAAAAGGGAAATCAGTTGAGTTGGTTAGACCTTTGTGAGCCAAAGTACTAGCCATTTCTATGTAAAGTTGCCGCACAGTTAATAATTTCAGCTCTTCAAAAAGATTGCGAGTTGGGTATCGGCGTCTTTTCCCCAACATCACTTTCAGTACTGACCTTTGTGCTCTTTCCACCTCGATTATGAGTGTTTTGGCAGCACCTCCCCAGGTTGGTAGACAATAGCATATAAGTGATTGGCAAATGGCTATGTAAACTTGTTTCAGCAGGCTTATTTCAGCACTATTTCGAAGAGTTTTAAAGAAGTGAAGTAGCTTGCGAACTTTTCCGGAGAGACTATGAATGTGTTCTTTAAATGTCATCTTTTCGTCTATTACTATACCGAGATACTTGATTGAGGGAGTGCGTTGTATTTTAGGACATAAGCAAATATTACCTTGAGCTGGATCCTGATCACAACTGTGTACGACTATCCCGGGGGAATCCAGCGGTTCGGATGCTCTGGTTTTATGGAATGCAATGTATTTGGTTTTTTCTGTATTTAGTGTGAGTAAGTTATTTTTTAACCACAATCCTAACCTTGACATACCAAGTTCAGCCTTCCTATAAACATCATTCCAGGAGCAGTCACTAAAGATTATGGCGGTGTCATCTGCGTAGCAAAAAAGTTCTGCGTTTTGGATCGATGTTGAGGTTATGTCGTTTAGATATATTAGAAACAGAGTGGGGCCGAGAATGCTCCCCTGGGGGACTCCATACTGAATAGATCTTTCAGAACTAACATTATTTCCGATCTTCACACGTAGGGTTCTGTTTGTAAGGTAAGTTCTGAACCACTCCAGCGCTACGCCTCTTACTCCAAATATTTCCATCTTCCTCAGTAATATTTTGACCGAAACCGTATCGAATGCCTTGGCCAGGTCCAGGAATACTCCGATGCAAGCCATACCCGAATCCAGTGCATTAACAATACTGTTGGAAAGGCATCCTACTGCGTCTCCTGTGGACCTGGCCTGCCGAAAACCAAACTGATTAGCGTTAAGCAGCTGTTTTGTTTCTAAATATTGCATTAGTCGCCTATTTATAACTTTTTCTAGTAATTTTGAGAATGAAGTCAGTAGCGAAATCGGTCTATAGTTAGCTGGATCCATTTTATCGCCAATCTTGTAGATAGGACAAAGAGCTGCGGTCTTCCAGCAGTTCGGAAAAACTCCGGTTTCAATGCTAAGATTTATTACATGAGTTAAGGGAAGTACAATTTGGTTTTTTATATATTTTATAAGTCTATTGCCAATGTTATCCAAACCTGGTGCGCTTTGATCTTTCAGTTCTTGGATCAGGATACTGACTTCTCTTTCATCCGTTGGAGTAATAAGGAATGAATTGGTAACTGTATCAGCATTCGGAACACTCTTTGCTAAGGAATCTTCAGATTCTCCTATGTTTTGCAGTATTGATTGAGCAAGTTTATCACCTATGGTTGAGAAGTATTCGTTACAAGTATTCAAGGACTCTTTCATATCATCGTGAATTGTAGTTAGTTCTGTTGCTGTGCAACGAGACTTTTTAGAGTGACAAATATCCTTTATAGCTTGCCATAGTTTTTTAGGGTTGCTTTTATTTGTTTCGAGTTCATTTCTTTCATAATCTTGTTTCAGTTTGTCTAAAAGATATTTATAGAAATTCCTGTAACGTTTGTAGGTGATTTGCAATATGACGTCATTTGGTCTAGCTCTTGCTTTTGCGTGAAGTACGTCTCTGTTTTTAGTACACTTAATTAAACCTGGTGTCATCCATGGTTTCAAGTTGAAATTTCGGCGGCTTACTTTTATTGTTTCCATATTTTGCTCAGCGATGTCACTTATTTTCTTTGTGAAAACCTCTGCAGCTGAAGATGCGTCCGTGCTGTTAAAGACCTCTGTCCAGTCGGCCTCTTCTAATTCCTGAGCGATTGAGTTGTAGTTTAGTCTAGTGACTAAACGTGATTTATGGAGTGGCTTGAACTTTGCATCAGTTAATCCCATCATCACTAGTCCATGGTCAGTTACTGATGACTCGCAAACTATACCCACAGGATTAAAGCGGGGTCTTGCAAAAATGTGGTCAAGACAAGTCAGCAGTTGCGTCGGTTTTGTTATTACTGGTACTAAATCATGTTCTGCGTTCAAACAGAGGTACTCCGAGGCAGAGGTACCTACAGAACCAGGTAATATGTCTATATTAATGTCACCGGCTATTATAAGACAACTTTTGTCCTTGATATTATTTAAGGATTGTTCAAGATCAGCCAGAAATTGTCTTGTACATTTGAAAGAGGGAGAACGATAAATCCCGAGTACAGTAAATTTATTTGGGACTTCTATCACCGCACAGTTGGCTTCTTTAAAGGGTAGTTCGTACATAGAAGCACTCCAAGATGTTTTCACATAAACAATGACACCACCTGCTTTGTTTATGTAATTATTCGTGCGATATGACTCGTAACCATCGATTTTACCCACAATCGTGCCTTCCTTCAGCCAACATTCGGTAAGAACTATTACGTCAAACTCAATATTTAGCCGTTGCAGTGATATTAAGAAGCTTTCGAAGTTGCACTCAGTACTTCGTATATTAAAACTTAGTATTCTCAAGTTAAAGTCTTTTGTTAGAATGCTCTTACATTGTTCTAGAGATTCTATAGAATGACAGTCTATTACTAAGGTATCTTCTAATTCTTCTGCAATTTTAAGTGATTCCATTTGTTTTAAGAGAATAACTCAAGTAGACATTGCAAGAGCAATCCATATAGCATATTTGAAAGATGATAGGTGGATTTGAAAAATTCACGTTTGGCAAAGGTCAAGCTTGACAAATTATACTTGTTTTATGTACGAAATGACAGTCGTATTGTTACAAATGTTTTCTATTTTACGCTTATGAAAATAAATTAAATAAGTTCGTTAAAGACTGTTAGCATAATTATTACAAACTCTGCGGTACTCTACACCTTCAGGTATTAAATTATGGTAACCTTATTAGACTAATAACTCATTATTCTAAGATTGAGAAGTCTAAATTATGGTAAGACTAATAAGTCATTATTCTAACGGTAACATTTCTTTCACAAACACAAATCTTACAACAATCCCGGATGTTTTCGGTAAACATCCATACTATGGTGGTGAGTGAGACAGCTATATCAAATCCCCTTCTGATACAATCAAACAAGAATCAAAAACAAATATTGACTCCCAAACTTTGGTCGGTTATCTTTATTTCATTAAAACTTCGGTTCGGTTAAGTGTCTTGATTTCGTTTCATAATGTTAACTGCGACAAATTATTGTAGCATTGCCCTCAGTGAATTTATGTCTGTCTGGTCGTAAAACTTTAACGAGGGAGTGCGGGAGCTCACGGCACACTCCCGTCTGTGCATAGATACCTGATCACCTAGCTTCATTAGTATCCTTCATTGTCTCATTGCATGCGTAACACCCACAAGGGTGCGTTCTAAGCCGCAGAACACATGTTCTCAGATAAGTCATTCATAATTATGGTTTCGAGATGAAACTTGTCAGATTTACACGCTTGAGACATTTATCAGAGATGGAAGCGCTCTGTTTATAAAAAAAAAATAAAGCGTCACCTGATTGGCTGAGGCTGATTTAACCAATTTGTTAACTTTATATGTAAAATTTAATCTCCAAATTTTACCTAGGTGGCTATTGACTATAGTAGGTGCTAGAGGCTGGATAGATAGATAGATCTAGATAGCTAGAAGGGTAACTGCAAAAATTAGAAGTCAGGGCAACTTGGGAGTGTACCTCACAACTGAGCGCAGTTTTGAGGACCCAGAGAGCACCTTCGTCCCTTCCGCTGCCGGTACATACTGCTCTCAGTTTAGTGTCTTCTTGTCTTAACCGTTTGCCATTCGATTTAACAATCTGCAACATTCTCCGTGTTTATTTACGATACGGTTTTAGAAATTCATTGGGTTTGTCTCCTTAACCCTGAGTTGCACGAACAAAGGACATCGGCAGAACAGATCATAATCAGAATCAGAACGTTTATTGTGGATCGTAGTTTTAGATTAGTTCTTACATTTAACATATGTATGTGCTTACGTCCAGCCAATAGGCATACAAACAGAAATACAATAACAAATGCATACATATAAAGTCATAAAATAGAAGAATAAAAAATATAAAATTGCATGTCAAAAATGTAATTACACATGTTACGCTCTCCAAGTGTGCACCAAGGGTTTCGCCCCTGGTGCGCGAGTCCTACACGCACTTGACCGTTTATTTTTATTATTGTTAAACTAATTAGTGATTAGCTACAGTCCTTTGCAATTAGCCGTATCGTCTTCGCCTTCGGCGAAATGTGGTACTTACAAATAAATAAATTAGAGTAGGTAGGTAGATAAAGTGTTGTGGACTTAGCAACAAATTATATAAATTAATTTATTGCAACAGAAGTCACACAATAACGGACTATTGCGACTAATAAACAAACCAAATACATACAATACTACAAAATACGTATCACCAAAAAAACAACGCATTGTTAGTCTGCAAATGTTACCATAATTTATTTTCTTTATATTTCTGCCAAGGATACTTTATTTTTCTTTTCAACCACAAATAAGCCTAACATGGCTTTCCGCCTCCATCAACAATTTTACATCCAAATAATACCACCGCTCGCGTACATTCAAATTCCAATCCGTCTTTCTTAATCTCACCTTATCAATCATGCTTCCCCTAAACAGAACAGGGCCACTACCACAACGTCTTATTAAGGGCTCCCACACAAAACCACGAATTCGCATCGCATCGCAAATATCTACGAACTCGCACGAATGCATCGCAAGAACTCTGATTCACATCGCGCATTCCTGCGATGTTATCATACTTGTTGAAACTCCGTCATTCAGTTCTGAGACGTCTTAAGAGAAAGACGCCGGCGGCGCCCGCGTAAAGAACAATTTCATTTTCCGCATAAAGATGGCGGAATATGACGTAGATTTTTTAATATCTTTAATTGAGGAACGCCCCGTACTTTGGGACACAAGCGATGAACATTATACGTCCAATACCGCTGACTACCGCTGAAGGTATGGTTACCCTAACTAAACTTTTGCCGCACAAAATCGTATCGCAGCAATTCGCATCGTAAGTTCCTGCGATGCGGCATCGTATCGCATCGCATCGTGGTTTTGTGTGGGAGCCCTTACTAGCTAGCTAGACCGTGGAAAGTCTATACGGCCTGCGATTTTCCACCTACCCATATCGATATAAAGTTCAAAACTTATGAGAAAACAGAATAAATGGGCGTCGTCTTTTGTAGACATTGGATGTTTGAGTAATGCCGTACATGAGTCTTATGCCGATACAGCTTAGATTTCTAATCATTTTAATTGCATAGTGGGCTTTATTTTATCTATACCAAGACTTCTTCTTGGGTAGAATCCTGTGCCTCTTGGTGGAGACATTAAAGGGCCACATTTATTTTTACTTTCCTTTCCCTGAGTTGCATGAAACAAATTCTAAATCCTTAGCATTAGAAACCAATGAGAATCCTATGAGATTCTTGTTCTTAGATTCAAAACTTGACTAAAATAAAAATCGTTTCGTGAAACTCATTCATGGTTTTAGACTTGTTTTAAGAGGGTCATAGATGGTCTTGGTATTTTTTTGTGCGTATTTTCGTAGAAGTTTGTGGTAACCCCCAGGAAGGTCGATCTTTCCTCATTGTAATTGTGGACATAAATTAACACATCTCGGGTCTGGCTAATAAATTCCACCCTTTTGCCGTGCTTATGGCGGCAACCGACCATTTCCCGGGAAATCGTGTGTTGATTAACACTTGGAACGGAATCTATCTGATTAAACTAGAGGATCTTGGGTATTGGGGCTATTTGTTCAATAAGATAGCTAGTTCAAAGGTAGGTAAGGTTTAGTTGAAGGTATGGGAAAGCTGTAGCTTTGTTCGGGAACATAGCTGTTTCTCATATGGGGTGGTAGAGATAATTGTACCCATGTTTAGTGCTTAGCCAGATATTCAAAACATAATTTTAAGTGACAACAGGCTAGCCCCTCGTCGCATGAAGATTGAAGGTGTCCTCACTATCTTTACACAATAAAGTACAATAAGTAATACGAGTAGATTTGTACCAGACTAGGCTACTTCATGAGTAGTATTACGATTGCGTACTACGGGCTACTAAATTAGTAGTAACTACATGCAAATAGGTAATTTAGTTGATATGTAGGCCCAGCTATTTCCATTTCTAGCTGCACACTCATATCTTTATGCCTTCCCTCATCAATCATCGTCATCATCATTTACAATCTCTGCAAATACGAAGAATTATACGTACCCAGAAGCCTTACAAGAAAGACCCGACGTCTCCCAAGAAAATATAAAAACCGTAAAATGTTGACACTGAATTCTGCTCAACAACGCATTACGCGTCTACTTTTAGTATAAACTAAATAAAGAAAAACATTTACGTGTTGTTGCTATTTTGCTTCAAAGACCATGTTTATATCCTCTTTGAGTAGGTATCGGACGGAACTCTGTTCAGTAGAAAATGTTGTAGTTTTAAAAGCTTTTATTTGTGTATCTATTGTAGGAATTCTGCAGACTGCTATGTACTTAGCAGGGACGGAATCAGGAGATAGAAATAGGGTGCCGTGCTATTTTATGGTTCTGTTAGATTACTCATAATAGAATATGTATTTACTTTTATGTGCTTCATTTTTCTTCGTAGGTTACATAGTATCATTCCCCTATGCTAAGTTACAAAATTTTCTGAACTTGTCCTAGATCCGTCCATTTTACAAGTACTTAGCGTTTCACGGTAAGAATACTATAAATATTTAAAATCCTTGCTATTCTTGTGTTGTAAGACGATTTGCGAGCATTGTACTATCTCCTACGTGTGCAGTCTGGGCTTACCACATAAATACAGTGCTGCTACAGTATTACTGCATGTAAAATAAAAATAATTTGTAAAAAATCATTTCCGTAATTGTGTAGTTTTATTGCGCACAGGGACTGTCCTCATGCATCCACTTTCCTGTCCTGTCTAGGTTTGATGGTAGAAATCTCTTTCTAGAGTTAAGCTCACCTCGAATAATAACGGTACTGGAGGGCAATTCTGGCGCTAGCGAGATCATGTCCATGGTCGAAATATCGATTTTGAGATACCGAAATCTCTATCAAAAACAAGAAAAAGCTATTCTTTCGACTAGCCTTTCGACCAACCGAGATATCTCGACCCGTTTCCAATCGAAATAAATATAAATCGAGATCGTTTTCGACGAATTTAGGCGGTATCAAAACCGATATCTGGACCGGGAGCTGCATCTCGATAGCGCGAGAATCAGCGCGACATTTGCACTTAACGTAAGTTAGTCTTGTCCTTGCTAAGATACATCTAAGGCTAAGAACAGCCTAACCGTAGATTAAAATTAGGGACGGCTTAAGGTTAGTTCATTTTTTTTGCTAGGGCGTTTGCAAGTTAGGAAAGAACTTAGGCGATTCTTATTTTTAGTGCAAACGGATGTTAGTCCCTTCGGTTCGTCTCCTGGCCGAAAAGGAAAAATTTTTGACATTAAAATTAGGGGAAATTGAGTTTTCATCCCCTTGACGTGTTAATGTCATCTGTCAGTTATAAGGGGTAAATACACAAAGCGCATGTTTCAAGTAGGTAGCTCCGATAAGCCCTATTGAATATTATATAAATCAGTGGTATACCCCTGAAATCATACATGTTGTATGTAAAATGACAGTTGAATCTGTCACATAGAGCTATCGAGACTGCTTGAGATGAGACAGATCCTAAACCTTTTAAAATTGTACCCCTTACTCATTAGTTGTAATTGTTATAGATCAGAGACTATACATAGTCTGGTCATAAGTTTTGTCACATATGGAAAGTTAAATAAATGACACAATGAGTTACGCACTACAACCATTTATATATCAAATGAAAGGGTACAAAATACAGATTTAAACCACACTAAAATTATTCAAAATGTCCTCCTCTGGCTTCGATACAAGCCTTCAATCTGCTAGGCCAGTCATTAATCGAAGTACGCACGACATTCATGTCAATATCGGCGACTGCTTTAATCAGAGATGCTTTAAGTGACTCCAAATTGCGATGGGGTTTAGCGCAGACCTTCTCCTCTAAGTGCTGCCATATTTTATAATCCAAAGGATTCAAGTCTGGACTGGAGGAGGGCCAATCCTCGTGCCTGATAAAGACGATTCCATGGGTCTTGAGCCAGTTTTGGGTACTTTTCGCCTTATGGGCCGGTGCAGAATCCTGCTGGAAAACCCAGTGCCTATTTTTGAACATTATTTGTGAAAGAGGTTCCACAATGTTTGTTAGGACTGTGTTTTGATATACGAGGGCACTGGTTTTCACTCCTTTTTCACAAAAAAACACCTTTGTTGGACCCAAATAGGAGACCCCAAGCCAAACCATGAATGCCGAAGGGTGATGGCCACGCTGAACACGTGGCACACGTTTGCTCGCTTCCTCACTAGACAGTGCATACACTTAATCATTTTGTTTGTTGTAACTCTCCTCAACATTAAAAAAAATTTTCGTCCGAAAAAAGTATTTCGCGGTATTTTTTACCTGCGTACCGCCTTAACAAAACCCGGCATCTTTCGAGTCTGATTTTCTTCAGCCGTGCGTTAAGAAGATGTGCTGTTCTTTTTCTGTAAGCACGCAGTCCTAGGTCTTCATTCAATACTCTTTTAACAGTGGTTCTGCTTAGTCCCATCTGCAGAGCCAACATTTTCTGCTTGCGGACAGGATTTCGTTGGATTCGCGCCTTCACTGCTTTGATGACCGCTGGAGTCCGAACAGTACGAGGTCGACCGCTTCTTTGTTTATCATCTAAACTTGAATCTTCCCTGAATCGTTTGATAGTACGATAAATGAATCTCAGTGGAATTTTCAAATTTTTCAGCAGTTTAAAAATCACTGTTGGTGCGTGGCCGCAACGATGCAATGCAATTATTGCGACTCTGTCTTCTTTGCGCGTCCACTCCATATTGGAAAATGAAGAATATTCCAGAAAACCTGTATTTTTATTTTCTTGAAATATTCAAATTTCGAATTCCCATAACTTTTTTTGTGGCCTCTATTCTAAATTCGAAATTTTACCCATGTGACAGAACTTATGGCCCGACTACGTATATCCAATTGACTGCGCCTGCGGGGGAATGCCTTTCGCCAAACGTTTGTTGTATTCAACGTACGCAACCTATGTACGATGACTGGCCACCAGACAGTTTCGCAGCGGCTGACCAATCACACCTCGCTCTCTTACCTCGTCCCCCGCCGCCCGTAAATTGGTGAGTTGTGTTTCAAAGGAAAATTTATCTATGCGCTCTCCACTGGATATGTGCTCCCTGTTATAGATGAACCATCTCACGAAGAAGTTTTGAATTTAGGTGTAAAGAACTTTATTCTTATGAGAATAAACTCATCACTAAAGTTCTTTACTATTATCTCTTCTGTACCTAAAGACAAAACTTCTTCTTGAGATGGTTCATCTATAAAGGTATGTCAGAAATCCTATAAGGGTAGCTGGAATACATCTGGCTTTGATCCCTTTCCCGGTTCCCCTCCATCGACTCGCAGTGAGCCAGCGTGGTGGAGGATGGCTCAATCTTTACTTTACTTTATACTTTATTGCACAGAAAACATAATACAGACACTTAATATTAGAAAAAACATGTACAAAGGCGAGCTTATCTCTAATAAGAGATCTCTTCCGCAAACCTAGGATGGAGAGGATAATCTCCTTCATATCCAAGTAAAGTCCCCGCGGTGAGGTCGTGAAAAATATACATTAATTGATTCTACTATTACAATACAATATTAACTATTGATTAATAGTCTCTACACAACACAGGAACGATTGAATCTCTCAATTTGACGTTCAAATGTGAATTAACTGTAACGAAATTAGACTAGAGCCCTCGAGGCACACAATCATTCAAACAATTCGATTGTTAATCGATTATCTCAATATCAGATAATTGTATACGATCGTCGTACCAGGTTTGTGTTGTTTCGGCACATTACCAAATAAGTGTCATGCCATTATGCCGACAGTAAATCCATCAGAAAATACGTGTAGCACCTTAAACGAGTACGTTAGTGCAAACAAGTACAGCTATAGTATATCTAATCTACAGAATAAAAATACTACATAAACCTAAATATGAATACATATACCTATTTCAATATGTTTCTTTTAGGTAAAATGAGTTAATCTTAAGGATTTAAGGTACTTTCCCTTAGAGCCCATTCGTCTGTTCCACCCTCTACTTCTTCGATCGAAAAATAATGTGTAATGGATATTAGGCGAATTGGCACTAACCCATTAACAATGCGTGCTTTGATCATGATTTTGTATTGTCTCCTCAGTATAGGCAGTGTAGGCTCGTCAATGAGCTTGAAAGCTCGATTCAATTTCCTTAGCTGGGGACCATTTCACTAATTGACAGTTTATCATTTCAATGGTGAGGATATGTGGTTCTTACAACGCAGTCGCTGCTAATCATGATCCCAACGGGCCTGACATCTATCACGATTCACTGCCATGCTTTAAATATAAGATTTTAAAATTGTTTAATTAGTTTCAGTTTCTCTTGCTATACATGCACATACAATATGTGCATAATTAATATTAAATAACCTTTAATAATTCATTAAATAATTATAGATTTGTATTATTATGTGCTCCTTGTAAAGTGTGTCAGTAATGCTGTATACACATGCTTTTGGCGTTGCAGACGGAAATGTTTGTTCTAATCTTAATGTTGTAATGTTTGTCTGTACTGCTGTTTTGTGTATTAATATATAAATAAAATAAAATGAATCTGATGCATTATTCTGGCACGTAGATTTCACTTTTCTTTTTTTTCTTATACTTACAGTCTTTCTGTGAGAAGAACAATGCTCTGCCGTCATACAGTCTCGCACTAGTACGGAGAGCACTAATCTACTCACCAAAATAACTCACAAAGTACACAAGTACCTATTTGTTTTGCTATGTAAGAATGTTTATGAGCTATTGCAACCTACCCAAATGTTCCTTTATGTTATTGTTATCTTCTTGTTCTTGTGTGTGAAAAAAAAAACATTTTATTTCTTTTCACTTTCGCATGCAAGGGCACTAGGTTGTTATTTTGTTAAAGATCCAATAGATTTCAGAAGTTTCGTAGTTTGGTGAGTTTCATTTTCATTCGATTAATATCCAATACTTCCTGAAAACAAAAGACGAGCATTCAATACACTCATGTTTTCTTTAGTAGGTTTCCTCTTAATTCTTTGGTATTGGGTATTGGTATCGTATTGCATAAAACATAAACAAATATTATTAGAAAAATTGCCCCTCATTTGATTTGCGTTTAAAATCTAATTATAGGGTGCCGTACCCGAAGGGTGCCAAACGGGACCCTATTACTAAGGCTCCGCTGTACGTCTGTCCGTCCGTCCGTCCGTCCGTCCGTCCGTCAGCGGGTCCTAAAGCACGAACCGTGATAGCTAGAAAGTAGAAATTTTCACAGAATGTGTATATCTGTTACCGCAACAACAAAAAATACTGAAATACGAGAGATATTACAAATTAAAGGGGTCCCCAAACAAGAGACTTGTTTTTATACACCCACGCATTTCAATATGATGGTATATTTCGCGTCAACCCACATCGTTGTGGTAGCTCAGCCGGTATGTTGATGGCCCTCCGTGAGTTTAAATCACCATGAGGGCACATAATCTTTTTTAATTTTCTTTTTCTTTTTGTTTTATTGTTTTGAGTGCTTAGGTTTTGTTGTACGGTGGTACGGTACCCTTTGTGTGCGATTCCGACCGGCACTTGACCGTTTTTTTTTTTTTCTCTAAAATGTGGACCACAAGTCTTTATTTGAGTGGGTGTTTGTTTGCAACAAGAAAATAAATATTACCATTAGTGAGAGACAATATCAAAAAATTGTGGCGATAGCCTAGCCTCCTGTCAGCCAAAATGGGCTAGCGACGGAAGGCTAGGACATGAACATATAAGGTGTAAATGAATCAACGCAGAATGAGAAACTTCTTTGTTAGGTTAATCGGTTTCCTAACGAAAGTTGCTCAGAATGATGTCCTTAACAAAGTAGTTTCCTATTTTGCATTTATTCATTTAAATTTTAATTTACTCCTTGTATGAATATCTTTACTGGAGACTGTTCTTCTGACACCTCGTATTGGAAGTAGCATCACGCTAGGATTCTGTTTTCTGAAGATGAGGAATAATCTGCAATCTCTCTAATCCACCTGTCTCATCCTTATTTGTTTTGCTAGAGATAAACTCGCCTTTGTTCACGTTTTCCATGTTTTATATTTTCTTATGTAACTGTTTGTGCTGTGTGCAATAAAGAAATTGTGAATTATGAATCTGTTAGTAAAATTTTACTTAAAGATTATTATTTTTTTACAGGCATACATTGCTTCTGGCCCCACACTAGGATACCATGTGTCGCCGAAACCAGAAACAGTGACATCACAAACATGTAAACATCCAAGACCTGGGGTTTTTTGTCCCCAGCCGGGATTCGAAACCGGGCCCTCTCGCATGATAGGCAGATTATTATTATTCCTTGTCTCCTTCACTAAAATCAATAAATACTTACCAATGACCATGTTAATAATGTCAAAGGTTTTTCACTGGCCCTTTTTACTGTGAGTTTAGTAATTCAAGTTTTTAGTCAAAACTATATTTAGAGAAACAGCTTCAGTGGGGTTTTACAAAATAATAAATTCACGAGTACTCAACCTCACCATCAATGCAACCGTCGTCCTTGAACCAAATGAGGCTCTGCGCGAAGGTTAGACGCAGATCACCCATTCAGCAATTTGTAATAAATAATTGCCGCGGCGCGGCGTCGGTGGCAGCAAACGACAAATCGTATACTTTTTCTTAGCGGGTTAATGACCGCTATTTCCATGTTATCCGGCACAAGGTATAGCCCATTAATGTCCCCCCGAGGGGCATAGGCCTTTACCCGGATAAGGTTGAAAAACGCGGAACCTTGTTTTTTTGCCGGACTTTTCAGTGGCTAATCAAAAATATGGTATTATTGAAGTTTTTTTTTAAGTTATACTTTTTGTTTAGATTATTTTCTTGATATATTCAGTGTGACGAGTTGCGCCTAACCCTGGCTAAGCACTCTCGTCCAGCTTGACACGGCGAAGGCTCAGCAAGTTTTTAATTGGCCCGCCTTACTGATCGCAAAAAAAAATCAAGGACCGCGCGGGCTTAATTAAAATTACTCTTCAACCCGGAATGTTGCAATTCTTTCCCTATTTCGTTGTTTCCTTTTGCGAAACCTTTTTGTAATGGGCAAATGAGGAAATAAAAGCAACTGAGATACCGTCACGTGTTTTTGTGATTTTAATCTTGTTGGCATTTTCGGGACCGTAAAGTTCAACTGCCCTGCGACGTTGTTTTCACCCCTAATAATAACTTTGTAATCACTTATCATTTATACATGTATATGTTTATTTGTGTTGTCCTAATTGTTGTTTGTCCGGGTCTTTTGTTATAGGTAAACAAGTCTCTACTCTGAAGATACACCGATAACTGTACAACGTGATCCCCTTTGTGTCATCTTTAACACGTGATATTGGCGGAATTACTGTAGGGATCCACGGTAGAAGCCATTAATCCAAAAATTGAATTGAATTGACGTTGTTTTCCATTTATTCAAAATAGAAATTCGTGGTCTCTACTAACGTGAGGATTTGACTTCAACAACGTTACATAAGCGTCACGCTATATGCCATACAGGGTGGTACAGTTTTCCCATAAGCACAGTTTTGCTCACGTTTAGATTGCAATTCAAATCCTTCTCTCTCGAACCTCTGCTTCGTAAAATTCATTTGAATTACTTCCTAATTAGTCGCAAAATATCTTCAATTCTAGCCTTGTCTTGTCTGCATCTCATTTCAAGTCTAAAGTAATTCAATTTGCTTCAATTAATTTCATTGTTAGCCGCTTGAAATACAGCAGACTTCTTAATATAATATTTACTATTTAGACAGCGAGCTTTTATAATTACGTTCGCAGAATTCCTTTTTACCACTCAAACAACAAGAGCAAGTAGACTGTCAGTGTCCTTCATGAAAATGGAATAAAGCAAAAATGCCTCATATATTTTTTTATATTATAGTATTTATTCGATAGTATTTTCATGAAAATTGTAATATGATTTCAGCACTTAAGAGTCATAAATAGAAACATAAACTATTATATTATTCATTATTAAAACTTTAATAATTGTTATAAAAATATAATACAACTTACAGTCTGCAGTTGGAGTCCGCTACAATAATAAAAACTTTCATTATCATTAATAAAAACTTTCACTTTAGATTTCACTTAAAACTAGTTAGCATAGCACCAAAGGGAAAGAGAGAACAGACAGATACGTCGGAAAATGCGTAAAAGTTGTCGGTCGTCGTCAAATCAATCGCCAATCAACACTTTTATCTGAATAACTTTGACAACTCCTTAAACAATTGAATGATACGTAAGTAGTTGTCAATTTTGTGATTGTCTGTTTGTGGATTTGTTCCAGCGACTGCTGAAAAATATGACGACAAAGAATGCACTTTCAGTCGAGTATCTTCAGCACTCGCCATTTTCATAAAATCCTCGCTCTATCCCAAAGCCCCCAAAGGAAGCATCCCGGATGCAGTAGTAATGTAGTTGAATTAAAAATATTAAGTGTATCCGAGAAAACTCCACTTGCAAGAGAAAACATTTCACCGTCGCCTTTTATATTGCTCATAATTATTCAAATGTAGACCGAAACCTGGCTTAAAAGAAAAAGAATATATCTGCAAGGAACAGGGAAGATGGTTGAGCGGGCGTCTGGACGGGCGGTATGTTTTTGAAAAGTTTTGCTACGCCCCAAACCATAGACTACATACATAAGTTTGCAAATTATAAACTTTTTAAATCAAAACCTTAACTTTTTTTTATTTTAGTTAGTTTTCTTCTTTCTTCTGATTCCTGTTGATCCGCCTATTTTACCTGCTTTAAAATAGGTATACTCCGATCCAACAAACTGTTTTACTGAGAAGTGAGAACGCGAGCACATAGGCGAGCGCGAGCATCCCACTTTGCACAGAAAAGACATTGACCCGACGCGAAAACAGAGCCGAATACACACAGGACAGAAAGAGACAAAAATACTCGCGCATTGTAAAAATTTTACTGTAGATTTTTTGTTACAAATATCAAATACCTAATTAGTTCCATGCATGTAAGTTTGACGCCTTCAAAATTCTACAGTTAATATTTTAGGAAATGTAATTATTTATTATTATTATTATTAATATTTTATTTCAGATAAAAATCCATACATTTTACTTACTTGCTAACTATTTACATTTATTTTATTATTAATTAATGTGTACCATACAATGGTGCCTCAAAAACGAGCTGTCCATCCTGGCACTTAACACCCTCAAGATGCTGTTGGGACTGTCGCGGGTTCTGCGCATCAAAGAAGCCACGCGATTTCGAAGCTACTCCATCTTATCCTGTCCCCTTTTCAAGTAATGCGGCTCTTCCCAGGAACAACGAGTAAAGTGAAAGAATATGAAAATTCTATTCAGATGAATTATTTATACAGCGCCGTATTAAAAAGGCCATAACTGAGTGATTTTAAGCGTCGCTCTTGGCAAGACCCCTTTTTCATTTTAACGTGATGTGTGGTTATATACGATCCTAAGACATGTTACGACGTCTGTTTCATAATATTAATCTACATCGTACATTCACCTTGTTAGGCAAAAACAGCCTTTTTAGGGTTCCGTACTCGAAGGGTGCCAAACGGGACCCTGTTACTAAGCCTCCGCTGTCCGTCCGTCCGTCCGACTATCCATCAGCAGGCTCTGTGGCACAAACGTAATAGCTATAAAGCTGAAATTTTCACAGAATGTGTATATCTGTTGCCGCGACATCAACAAATAATGAACTACCTACATGAAATATTAAAAAATAAGGTCTTGTACGATGGTGCGGGACCCTTCGTGTGAGTGTCCGACTTGCACTTGACCAATTTTTTATTTCTGTTCCTCTAAAATTAATCTGTTTGTACGAGTAAGTAAACTGTTGTGTAAAGTTTATCACAATCTTTCTTCGAAGGCCATAGATTTTTTTTTCTAAAGAATACTCAATTTATTTATTTCTTTCTATTCTTTAAATTACAAATATATAATTAAGGTCCATTTGCATCAAAAACACTAATTACGATTAGCGCATTAATCGCAATTAGGTATGACATATTTCATACATTTTGACAGCTGCTAAATAGAATTAAGACGCTAATCGTAATTAAGTTTTTGGTGCAAATGGACCTTAGAAGATTTTTCTTTTACTCTTTTCTACGTTGGACCACTGGGCTTAGCGTATCGTATGCCAGAACTTACAAGGTGTAAATGAATTAACGCAAAATGAGAAACTACCTACTTTGTTAGGGACATCATTCATTATGAAACCGATTTGATCAGGGCAACTTTATTTTTCCCTTCTCAATACATTTTGGCATGAGGGGTCAGCTGATTTGTATGCAGAAGTGAAAAATAAAGTTTCATAATGAAGTTGCTCAGAATGATGTTAATTCATTTAGATAAGATAATATGAGATAAGAATCCGTTCGTATCCGTGTATATTTTTCTGAATAAATTATTATATCATTTCATTTACTGATAAGATACACACAGATACAGTTCACAGACAGTTAAAGAACACTATTTACACCTTGTATATA
This sequence comes from Argyresthia albistria, assembly GCA_963457715.1. Taxonomy (NCBI): domain Eukaryota; kingdom Metazoa; phylum Arthropoda; class Insecta; order Lepidoptera; family Argyresthiidae; genus Argyresthia; species Argyresthia albistria. The sequence continues at coordinate 2,818,257 of OY735256.1, forward strand.
CTGTACCTGTATACTGTACCTAGAGGTTATTGCTATAGTCTAGATTCAAGACTATAGCAATAATCCAAAACTGATTAATTGGGGTGTAAGTGAAATCAAACCTGACACACAATATCCCACAGAGAGCCGGTTACTGTAGGGGCAGGGGTTCCCACAAAAGATAGATTTACGCGGAAACACAATATTCTGTATTAATTTTATCAGGCTGCAGCTTATGGATAAGCAGGGGCGGAGGAAGGATTGTTTATGCAGGGGGCACAACATGTAATGTTAATTTTATTATTATTATTTTATTGTTCCTGTTTATGTGTTATTTTATCATTATTCTATGTCATATGTGTCAATGTTATGTTAAGTAATGTCATGGGTTTTGTCTGCGAATTTAATTTAATTTAATTATTACGAGCCTACTATACCCCATTGCTAGGCAAAAGGCCTCTCCCCCTATTCCACTCTATGTGATCGTACTAATGACTCCACTCTTCCTGGGTCTGCCAAGCTTCATTAAATTCTGCTAAAATTAAGAGACGTCCAAAGAAAGGTTAGTTTGTTTACATGATTGGTATTATTGTCATAGAAATCAGTTTGCATTCCACCTCATAAAGCTATAAGATTTCCGAAATATACCCAAGATACATTTGTGCAACTTGTTTATTATTTTGTTATGAAGATATTGAAATTATCGTGGTTTGTCATTCGACCCCAAACTGTTCTACTGCACTAGGGTCTAGAATTTTTAAATATCTAGGGTAAGATCTTTAAAAGGTAAAAAAGTACCCATAAAGAATCACTTTGTTGTCCGTCCTTCTGTCTGAATGTCAAGATTTTTTGTATAAGACCACTTAAAGATAAAAATAACAATATCAGTTGCTCAGACAGATGTGTGGTCCCTTAGTGCTGTGAAAAAATCAACCTTCTAGGTAAACGTAAATAAACGATACGACCGTTTATGCTGTAAAATTTATAGATTTTCAAAGTTATTGCAAGGGACTTAAAACATGGCAAGCAAGGTAATCAGATAAACAGTTTAGATGCCAAAAATATATTTTGGTTTAATGGATGACATCATGCCTTTTTTTTGTATGTAGAAACCTAACTGCACCAGTAACTAGGTAATAATCTACAAGTGTGTTCGGAACCCTTGGTCTCCCAGTCCTTCTTGACCGATTTTGTTTGGATCGTTTTAATCCCTATAGTGCCCCTGGATATGCCCCCTGCCTGGCTAGGCCCCGTTCGTCAGCCCGCCTCAATATCCGGCCGCCTCGTCCGCCGGCTGTTTTCGTTTGGCCACCTTTGTACAGCAGTCCGATAAAGGGAACCAACAACGTCTAACGTATTCATTAAAACTGACAATGCCCAAACTTACCGCTTTCACGGATTACCCGGGTGACTTGGCCATACTTTTGGCCGCAGAGATAAGTAATACGTACGATTGTAGTTGCGTTCCTATTTCCTTTTCCGCGGTTGAGCAGCGATGTAATGTAATTTGACAAGGTAAGGTGCGAGTTTAATTGTAACCGGGAATCTCTGAGTGGCAGTGAGGACCCTATAATGGCGCGATGTCTCCGATAGAATCGTCCTCGGTACGCTCAAGCGAGTAGCTATGGCTACGGCTGCAAAATGTATTCCTCTAGCTACCAACAAAGACACCCTTTTATTCTTTTCTGTCGTCAGCCCCGGCGAGTAATTCTCGTCTTTTAACAAATGGAAGACATTATCGCTGTGTCTGGCTTTTGTGTAAATTCATGTAGAATAAAAGTTACTAAAAAAGTTAAAGCGCTTACGTCCCGCCCGGGCTCGCATTTGAAATGTTACGACTATTTTAAAAACTGGAAAAAAGTTTGCGCTATGTGGAATATGTGGATGCGATATGGGTGCAGTGTAAACTTTCTGTCGTAAATATGAGAAATTTTTGGCGTTATTCCGGTTCGTAATGAAGTCGTGCCGCCGTGTATGAGACAGGTGAATGCGGCGTACGTAGGATTTGTTTAAAATTCCTTTCTTTATTACTTCCCAGTTTGTGTGCAGCTTCATGTAACGTGTTACACATAGCGAGGTGCTCTGAAGTGGCGAGTGTGCGCTATCGACATCTCAGGGACTCCGAGGAAGCTCAAACGCCCTCATCCGTCCTCTCTTTAGAGTCAGCGTTCCCACTTCAGAGGTTATAAGCTTAGCTAACGAACTCCTGACGACATAATCTCTGTGACACAGAATTATTTACCATCAGCAAATTGAGTTCAGTAACAACTTTGGAACTTCACTGGTGAATTCAATGGCCGTTTTGTTTGACAGGATCGTTGAAGTTAGTAGCATGTTGGAAGTTAACGATTCCCTTCCGCAACATGCTTTCGATAATGACCAAACGGAGTAATATTATTATTTTGTATGTTTTATTTTCTCCCTTTTATGGGGGTGGAGTTTCTCTGTTGCGCGGGCCTTAGCCAAGCGTCACAGATCCTACTTTTGTAGGAATTTATTATAATAGGCTTGTGGCCAAGGTAATCCAATAAATCTAGGAACAAGTCTTAAGTTGAAGCATTATGTACATAATTGAAACAAAAAGTAAACTTTAGAAAAAACCGACTTCCACAAACCCTATTTGATTAGATTGAATTCAATACAAACTGTAACCCCTTATCCCCCCACCCTTGGGGAATTAATTTTGTCAAATCCCATCTCAGTGCTACCCCACGCTACTAAGGAACCTCTGTACAAAGTTTCATGGCTCTAGGTCCACCGGTTTAGGCTATGCGTTGCCTGCCCGTCAGCCACGCATTGTATTTGTACCTAGTATTGAGCAGATCTGGTGGCCATATGTGGTCTTCATCAGCAGTTCCGCATTACAATATTATGCTTACCATATGCATTTGCACGAGTTATTATGAAAAACACAAAAATCACTATAGTTCTGCCTATAATATTTGAAGAGTTCCCTCAATTTCTCCAGGATCCCATCATCAGATCCTGACCTGAGGTATTACCTAAAAAAAAAAAAACATACGTGTCGAATTGAGAACCTCCTCCTTTTTTGAAGTCTGTTGAAAATGGCTTGACATTCTCAGAATTGTATATTTCCTGCAGATATATTTTATAAAGTCAATTTTGTGAAAAAAAGACAGCATTTGACCGTTTATATAGTAGAGGCATATGTTTTATAGGTTTCCACAAAAAACATCGTTTTAGGGAATTTCAACTTTAGGTACCTATCCCAGAGATGTACAATGTTCTTTAGTGTTTGAAACATAATGCACTATAATCAATCCATAGAGACTAATAGCCTTATCCATAGAACTAAGTTGACCTATGCTAACTAGAAAGTGGTTTGTCTCTTTCTCACAAACACAAATTTCAAATTGAAAGAGAAAGACAAACGATTTTAAAGGCATTTTATTAAAATAATGATATAATGGACATTTATGAATAAGGATATAAGTAGGCACAGCCGTGCCTGTGCCCCCCTGAAGGGAAAAAAGCATAGCACTTCTTTTGTTTTTGCTGTTTTTGCTGTCTACAAATGGCCGATTTTAGCAGTCAATATTTGTTAGGTTTTATTTCGAAGTCTTTTTCATTTAAGTAACTTTTTATTATTTATTTATTATTAGTGTATAAATATATGATTTTTTTTTTATCAAATAGAGTTCGTATATACAACAAAACAAACAAATTATGAATCCCGCAGTCGCCGGTCGGAGCGATCAATTAAACAAAAGCAAAAAACTTTCCTAACAAAGGGACAGAGAGTGCAAGTTTTGACATCCCGGAAACACGGGAAAACCGACCTTATTTATTGCTTCCCGGGAGAGTGTCCGTGTAACAAACCAGGGCAACTAAGTTGAGGTTTACCTCGGATTTATCATATTCGCATTTGTCAAAAGCTTGTGTGGGGTGTGTGTTTTTTTGTAAATATACATGTTTGAGGGCGGGATAAAAATTGCAGGGAGGAATATTATGTTTTAAATGGACTTTTCACTCTATATACACTGTTTTATGTTTTTTACACTCTGGGCTGTAAAACTATCTGGATGCCAAAACTAAGACAAAAACTTTTGTACAGAATAGTAAATTGTAGCCACCACCACCAACAATGCGCCCCGTAGTTTCGTAGCAATCTCGTAGCATCGTAGCAAGCGGCGTAGACGGAGCAAATATCCATCATAACAAAAGATTGTGAACTTCGTACCACCGACGATATCGTACCAAAATCTTATCTAAGACTGCAGCCTAGATATAAAATGACTGTATATGTATAATATCATGAGACTTCAACTCACTTTGGCTCGTGTCATATACGGAACGACGGGTTCTAGAGGTCTACAATTTATATAGGTTATATTTGTAAGTATTTGCAATCCCTTAAAAAATATTAATACTCTGTTATCGCCTGCGCAATCATCTGTCCAAAGTCCACAGCATGCAATTTTCAAGCTACCCACATCGAGCTAAAGTTGAAAACCTATGAATAAAACAGAACAAAAGATTTGGGTCCTTTGGGGTCGTTCGACGCTTGCGCAATTAAGGAAAATGCTAAACTTGTTAGATACTCTTATGGTCTGACTTATTCTCGCGCCGACTTGAAATCTTGATTCTCAAGTGCGTCACGATCACAAATCCCATTTCCACACATAAAATACATAACACAACATTAATTTGCCTCCGCCGCGTCGTTTCATACCTTGTATAATTGTTGCGGTCTCATGACAACCATAAACAAAAGAGTCCCAGCTATCGTTAAAGTTTTACGCGCTGTAACTTTTACAGAGTGTTGCCAGATAAGCAAGCGGTTTCCGAGACTCTGTTCAAAGGTAACGATAAGCAATTAAATAATTTCAGCCACTCACGTGCCACTACTTTAAATGAACCATCGATTACCTAATGGTAACCTTTCAACAGCGTCTGATGGGACACCGGCCGTGATCTCATTTACCTCATTGGAGGGAAAAATTCATAGTTCAAAGTTCAAAGGTTTTATTAATCAGGAATAGTAATTGCAGGTTTACATAATCTAAAACGTAGGTAAGTTCTATAGTATGATATTCAAAATATGATATTAACTTCTGCACTGGTCAGAGACCGTCTCGCAGTAAGTTATGTAAGATCAAGAGAATAATCTACAAACTAATTACAGTCTAAAAACAGTATTATTTACAAAAATATACCTGTTTGCAGAAATGGGTAATTAAGCAAAATGGTCTCAGGGAGTTTCACTGGAGCTGAAGCTGGAGATGGAACTAAATCTGCGATGATCTCACAAAGAGGATGATAAGGAAATATAGAGTCGAGGAGATGATAGGTTGGCTACATTACTTGAAGGTTGGCTACATTACTTAAGAATTACTTTTATGTAATTCATGTTTTCTCAAATTATTTGTAAGTGATAAATAAAGTATGAATTGTGAATTATGAGGGTGGAATGTAAAAAGCGAGCAAGGAACTCGGCCTTTTATCTGACTAGGGTATATTTAATACCAGCAACATCTTTAGCGATTTACTTTTTATCAATGTTTTAATTAACGCTAAGGCTGAATAACCTAACGCGACAGAAAACGCATTGCCAAGTGAGGAATGGATGACTTGAATTTGGTAATTCTGTAAACATCCAAATAGGTAAAAATCTTGACACAGCTCTGGCAACACTGCTCGTTCGCTACCTAATCGTCGTAGAGGATTGTAACTGTTAACACGGGTACAAAACTGTCTTACATCGTTACGAGCATGTTATGGCTCTGTTTATGGACCCTAAAATGCAATGCGGGATTATCTGGCAACTCTTTGTCTGTGGGTTCATTTGCGGATTCCTACGGAGTACGTTTTGAAAAACTAAACTAAAAAACTGGTCAGGCAAATCTAACATCTAGCTATCACGGTTCGTGAGGTACACAGCCCGCTGACGGATAGACAGATAGACAGACGGACATAACAGACAGACGGACAGACAATAATAATTAATATAATTATTAATAAAATGGTAACAAAAAAAACGGTCAAGTGCGAGTCGGAATCGCACAAGAAGGGTACCGTACCACCAACACAACTTAAGCACTCAAAACAATAAAACAAAAACAAAAAGGAAATTAAAAACACGTCTCTTGTATGGGGACCCCCTTTAATTTGTAATATCTCTCGTATTTCAGTATTTGTTGTTGATGTGGGAACAGATAAACACATTCTGTGAAAATTTTAACTTTCTAGCTATTACGGTTCGTGCTCTAGGACCCGCTGACGGACGGACGGACGGACAGATGGACAGCGGAGCCTTAGTAATAGGGTCCCGTTAGGCACCCTTCGAGTACGGTACGCTTAAAACAATCTACTGTGTTTTTAAAACTTCCTTACTCTAAGACTAAGGGTTAATAAGACAGGTAGGGGCTTAGTTACACCGTTTGACACTTTTCGGATTTGGAACTCTAAGAACGTAAGCGTTCTATTGGAAGCTATTTGTGAGGTAACCTTCATATCTCTCTAAAGAAGTAAACGTTATATTGGAAGCTATTTGTGAGGTAACCTTCAGATCTCTCTAAAAAAGTAAACGTTCTATTGGAAGCTATTTGTGAGGTAACCTTCATATCTCTCTAATTCTATTGGAAGCTATTTGTGAGGTAACCTTCATATCTCTCTAAAAAAGTAAACGTTCTATTGGAAGCTATTTGTGAGGCAACCTTCATATCTCTCTAAAGAAGTAAAAATTATATTGGAAGCTATTTGTGAGGTAACCTTCATATCTCTCTAAAAAAGTAAACGTTCTATTGGAAGGTATTTGTGAGGTAACCTTCATATCTGGCATAAGAGTAATCTCTTAAAAAAGTAAACGTTCTATTGGAAGGTATTTGTGAGGTAACCTTCATATCTCTCTAAAAAAGTAAACGTTACATTGGAAGCTATTTGTGAGGTAACCTTCATATCTCTCTAAAAAAGTGAACGTTCTATAGGAAGCTATTTGTGAGGTAACCTTCATATCTCTCTAAAAAAGTAAAGGTTATATTGGAAGCTATTTGTGAGGTAACCTTCATATCTCGATAGTTGCGGCGATGGGCTGGCCCCTTATGTCTCGCGAAATACAGAACTAAATATCTGACTAAACAAATTAATGTGTCTCTTATGCCCGATTTCACCAACAACCCTTATCTATAGGGGACACTTTATTTCCTTTCAGGGGCCACCTACCGGTTGTTTCGCTTTGACCTAAGATTAAACGTCATCTAGGCTACTAAGGGGCCCCCTATCATTAAGAGGCCGGTCTCCGAAACAGTCGCTAGACAGCTAAGAAAAAGAGCTAAGTGTCCCCAACCGTTGGTGAAATCGGGCATTATACTCCTAGATTATGCAGATTTAACAGTAAAGGCTTCCGTTTCCGTTTTCACATAATCCGGTTAAAACCTAATAATTCATATCGGAAGTGTAATAAATAAGTATGAAATGAAAACTCGGCGCGTTTTATTACCCAACCGGATTTAAAACTAATCTCATAACTATGAGAACCGTATATTACGACTTTTCTATGTCTTTTACTTGCGGCTATAGGTTAGCCCCCTATCAAGCAAAATTGAGAATTGAATATCTGGATAAAGTGGGCACAAGTAGTCTTATGTCCTGTTTGTCAAAATAATTACATTTTAGGAACTGTCAAAACGGTACTTTTGTGCCTAAGTTCTATGAAGTTGTAATAATCGATCAAGTGTGGATCGGAATCCCACAAGAAGGGTAACCGTACCATCGTTCAACACAACTTGAGCACTCAAAACAACAAAACAAAAACAAAAAGAAAATTAAAAGCACGTCTCTTGTATAGGTACCCCCTTTAATTTTAAATATCTCTCGTATTTCATGACGCAACAACAACAAATTCTCAACAACATTTTGTAAAAAAATCCACTTTCTAGCTATACGTTTCGTGCTCTAGGACCCGCTGACGGACGGACGGACGGACAGACGGACAGCGGAGCCTTAGTAATACTGTTCCGTTTGGTACCCTTCGGGTACGGTACCCTAGAAAGCGACTTCATGGGGCGTGTGGCATCAAACGCAATTTGGATCTACTGGGAATAAAGGATCTTTTTGTGCACAAAATGCAAATACAAAAATACAACTCAAGCGATTTTGTACATAATGACACACCTCGGACACTCCATAGAACGCTCGTAAAATAATCACCTATTACTACTACTTAACCAAATGATGTTTGTATACGTGCAAATGTGTGCGTAAACTTTGCTAGGGCTGGTGGCGCGGCAAATGCAGCGATATTAAAGTATACGCGTCGTCACTCGTCCGGCGTTCAGCCCTGTCTATTGATCCTATAACCAATCCTTTGACGCCAGGGGTGGGGTGCGGTATCTGAATCAGCGCGGGGAAGGGAGTGGCCGTTCTGTACGGAGATGGATCTCTTCTGTGATAATGATTCAACTTCAGAAAGTGCTCCGTGGTCTAGTTGGTTTTATTTACGCTTGCTTCTCACGCAGGAGATGCAGGTTCGAATCCCGGTGCTGACCAAATGGTATAACGGGTTTGGGATAGCACATAATATTCCGGCTACTGTCACTAGTTGGTAGTATTTTTAGTAGTCGTAAAACCCCTCCATCAACCCGCACTTAACCAGCGATTTGGCGTACCTATGGCTCAATCTTACTTGTATCCGGGTAAAGGCCGGTGCCCCTTGGTGGGGAAATCAATAGGCTACATTTACTTTACTTACTTACCTCGGACATAAACCAATTGTACCTCATCTTCCACAAACAGGAAAAGGTGTGAGTTACGATGTGTGCATGCAAATGGTTAAACTCCCCACTCGCAGAAGCACACCGCTCGAACGACCGAACAATGGCGAACTATTGTTATTTATGATGTTTCGGCGAACCAGTTAAACAAAAAATAACCGGCCAAGTGCGAGTCGGACTCGCGCACGAAGGGTTCCGTGCCATTATCTATAAAAAACCGCAAAAAAAATGTATGGGTGCCCCCCCTAAATATTAATTTAATTTTAATTTAATTATTTATTTTTTAAGTAAATAATATACTCAATATATTGTGAACATTTTAAGCGTCTACCTGCTACCATTATCAATATCGAGCAAAAATGAGCAAAAAAATCACGTTTGTTATATGGGAGCCCCCCTTAATATAAAATTTCTTTTGATTTTTAGTATTTGTTGTTATAGCGGCAACAGAAATACATCATCTGTGAAAATTTCAACTGTCTAGCTACCACGGTTCATGAGATACAGCCTGGTGACAGACGGACGGACGGACGGACAGACGGACAGCGAAGTCTCAGTAATAGGGTTCCGTTTGGCACCCTTCGGGTACGGAACCCTAAAAAATGCTTTACTGAATTGAATGCCTTTTCCGCGTGGTAATAATATAAAACATATCGGACAGATGTGCAAATTGTGCAATCAATTGTGCTCGCAATACATCGAGTAAAAGGAAATTACCAATACATCAGACAGTTAAATCGCATGTGAATTGCATAATGTGCAATTATGTTCCAAAATTAAACATAACACTTATGTTATTATCTATTATCTATATATATAAAAATGAATTGCTGTTCGTTAGTCTCACTAAAACTCGAGAACGGCTGAACGGATTTATCTTATCTTTGTCTTGAAATGTTCGTGGAGGTCTAGGGAAGGTTTAAAAGGCGAGAAAAAATCGAATAATTTCCGGGAAAACCCTAAAAACAGCCCTTTTCTATTTCCCATACAAACGTTTTCTAGAGTCAATTTGAACTTTATTGCTATTCAATAAAGTTCATATTAAATTGAGGCAGTACGAAGTCTGCCGGGTCAGCTAGTTATTAACATATATTTATGAATCAGTACAGAGTACAGTCAGTATAAGATGTGTGAGCATGCAAGCTACTCAAATAGATCTACACTACACATCCTAAACAACCGAAAACTTCTATGCTTACAGCGAAATTCTCACTCAACGATTTCAAAATATCGCCACCGCAAAAATAGGTAGGAATGAGAGAAAACCGGCCAAGTGCGAGTCGTACTTGCGCACCGAGGCTTTCGGACTAATCGCCTTCTTTGGGATCATTTTACAAAAGAAATAACCCTCGGAATATTTACAGTTTACGGATTTTTCTCTTTACTTGTGCTATAAAGCAACTTTCATGATTATGGGTCAACGGGAAGTACCTTAAAGGGTTTGATTTCCTTGCGAATATTTTTCAGCATAAGTGTCCGTTGTTTTCGTTGCGTTGACCTAGTAATAACTACTTACTACTAAGAATTTCAATATTTTACTTCTTTAAAGAGAACACATAATTGAGTAATTGATATTAATTTCTATTTCATGTCTCGACACGTTTCTGACAATCAGTGTCTTGACAGGCGAACAGTTAGACAGATGGACAGCGAAGTGATCTTATGAGATTTATATTTTTCCATAAGGATCAGAACCCTAAAAATAAAACGGATAGTCCGTCTTTATAATAACAACCCCCAGGCCAAAGCGGATATTGGTCGGATACTGGAAGGTTGGCTACGGCTCAGCTGATAACCATAATGTTGTTACAATATCGTATTACGAAGCAAATTTTTCCCCGGCGACCGAATGGTCCGACGCCCCTGGTTTGAAAGTAGAACCACTACGCCTAGACAAAGTTAATAACGCTACGAAAACTAATAGACACGAAAACTCAAAATGTATGCGATTTAACATTTGGTGACGCCAGAGTAGCGTGACAAACTGTCAAATCGCATACATATTCTTAGCGTTTCGTGCGAAGAATAATAGCGTTTTGCATCTTGTCTAGGGGGGCCGGACTCTTTTTCCTAGCAAACAGAGCCACAGACTGTCTAGTGTAAGTTGGCGTGTGGCAAAAAAACGTACAAATTTTTCCAGTTGTGTCTGACAGTTCTCAAATCTTGGTGGCTTGTAGGAGGCGCCGCCACAGGATCGCCAACTTATACTAGACAGTCTGTACAAAACGGAGCTCCGTGGTTTCTTGCTGCTGGTGCTGACCTTGTACTAATGAGAAAATTTATCGGACGTTCTGTGTTTCGAAAGACACGTTAAGCTGTAGATCCTGGCTACTTGCTCCTTGCTACTCAATAGTCGTAATAACCCCTCCACCAACCCGCACTGAGCCAGTGTGATGAAATAAGGCTCAATCTTACTCGTATCCGGTTAAAGGCCTGTGCCCCTCGGTAGGGACTTTAAGGGGCTTTTAGTTTCTACTGCAAAAACAGTCAAAGTCAAAGTCATTTTTTTTATTGACCATAAAATCATACAGATTGCTTACTCAACGTCAATATAATATTGATATTTTTGTATACTGCCGCCCGTTCGGAAGTTGTGGGCTTGTGGCAGTCCAAAAGAAACTGGGTATTTTGTGGACGTTGGACGAGCTAGGACGACTAGTATAGCAACTTCGACTCAGGAGTCTCAGGAGTTCAAACAGTTGGAGGCTTGCCCTCTAACCATCGAACCATCAGGAAAACGAAGGAAAAAATCTTGGTGGTTTGATTGATTGATATCAAAACACGAGTGTCTATTGCTATGCGATTCCGGTAGCTACACGACTCCCGGCCCAGATCAGTATCACAGTAAAATAAATTAATAGTCAAGAGTAACAATAAACTGGCCAAGTGCTAGTCAAATTCATCGAAGAAGGGTTCCGTACCGAGAGTGAGCGAAGTCCCGGCGGCGGCGGCGATGAATCCTAAACAGACGTCCGTTCTCTAACTTAGCTTCGGCGATCGGCTAAACCAGTGTCACTTTTGCATAGAACGTGTAGAAGTAAAAATACGCTCCTGCTTAAAACTTTAAAGTGTCTTTAATTATTCGGTTCCACGGACTGACAGAGAGAGTTCCTTCGGTAGGTACCACGGAACCCTACAAACTAAGAAATCCTTTTTTCTTGCTCGAAACGAGAATCCCTAAGCTGCCGGCTCTGAAAAAGCTCTAGAATAACAAATACCTAGGATTGGAAGCTGAACGCAGTCCCGCAATATCGCAGCTTTGTAAGCTCAGCTTTACAGCTTTTTGAGCCGCAATGTATAACATACAACATAGTGTTTTAAACCGCCGTTTTCCATTTGATTCGGCAGAGTTACCTTTTTAAGTAGCTAGCATGTCGAGTCGAGTAACGAGTACCTCAGAAGAACTCATGGGAGGCGTCAGCAGCCCCGGAATTTTCACGTAGCTAGCAAGTCGAGTAACGAGTACTCAGAAGAACTCATGGTCGGCGTAAGCTGCTCCGGAAAGAGCATGTAACATTTTAGTATGGAGCTTGGCATACCTACTAAGCATACCTTAAGCATACCTACATAAATACCTAATGCCGGATATAGATTATTAATCGATTATCCTAAGTACATATAAATAATCTAACAAATCGATCTAGTATCAATTCTATCGATATAATCGATTGGATCGATACTATCGATTCTCATAATTGTACCAATATAATCGATTATAATTGCTGTTTCTGATAATTAAATCGATTATATTGATAGTATTGATGGTGAAAAGCAATACGATAGAATCGATACTATTGACACAATCGATTTAATCGAGGTATCGTTTAGATTATATTGTTGTGTATCTGTAACGTAACAATATAATCTAAACCGATACCTCGATTTAATCAATTGTGTCGATAGTATCGATTTTATCGATTATATTGTTTTGCTTCTCACCGTCGATTCTATCGATACTAGATCAATTTGTTAGATTATTTAGGTACCTACCTAGATTATCCGGCAACACATACACCTACAACAGTCCGCCACCTTAAAAAAAATATTCGCCGCCACTCATGAAACTAGTGTCAATCGATAGTAAAACGCTAAGCTCGGTTTATCATCCTGTATCAAACAGTGGCCAGAGATCGCGACCAATGGAAAAGACTGGAGGAGGCCTTTGCCCAGAAATGGGCGACCAAATAATAAAATAATTTAAAATAATAATATAATAATATGTTCCAATCTAATAAATATAAGTACAATACAATACAAATACAAAAAGGTTTATTTTAAAAAGTTAATAATTATAATATAAAATTCAATTATTACATAACTAAATGCATGTTGAATGATAGAGTTCAAATGAAAATTATTACTGTTTATTGGAAGTATTTAATAGAGAGATATAATGCTAAATGAATTGTATTAATACTTACTTACTCAGTTAATTTACTATAGTCTTAAGTTAAAATGAAGCATGTAAACTATTTGCAAACTTTTTTTGGAATAAAGGCTATCTGATACAGGTATTTTATACTTAAAAGAAGGCTTCAGCCTACACCATGTAAATATCTCTGTTAAACAATAAACATTTTTTATTTTACTTTTTTCTTATCTTACCTTATCTTTTATTTCAGGAGTCAGGGCTCTTCCAGTTTGTATGTAGGTTCGGTAAATAAACAACTACTATACTATCTACACTTTTGGGGAGATGGAAGTTAACCCAAAAAATTAATAAAAGTAATGAAAATGTATCTTACAGTTCTAACAGTGTTTATGTGTGGAGTGTTTTTGTAGGTGTGTAAAATGAAATGGGATTGGATCAGAGTGGGTAAGGGAGAAGGGGATATTATAATGTGATATGTGTTTCTTAAGCTGACTGTACTTAGTAGAGTAATTCTTGATTGAATCTATTACACTGCGCTAAATTAGGGCTTAATTAGGGCTCTAATTAGGGATGCTCGTTCTTACACTACACCTAATCAGGGCCTTAATTAGGCGACTAATTAGGGTCAGGCAGAAAGTGCACTCATTCGGGGCCCTAATTAGGGATGCTCGGTATTACACTACACCTAATTAGGCGACGAATTAGGGTCAGGCAGAAAGTGCACTCATTCGGGGCCCTAATTAGGGATGCTCGGTATTACACTACACCTAATTAGGCGACGAATTAGGGTCAGGCAGAAAGTGCACTCATTCGGGGCCCTAATTAGGGATGCTCGGTATTACACTACACCTAATTAGGCGACTAATTAGGGTCAGGCAGAAAGTGCACTCATTCGGGGCCCTAATTAGGGATGCTCGGTATTACACTACACCTAATTAGGCGACGAATTAGGGTCAGGCAGAAAGTGCACTCATTCGGGGCCCTAATTAGGGATGCTCGGTATTACACTACACCTAATTAGGCGACGAATTAGGGTCAGGCAGAAAGTGCACTCGTTCAGGCAATGCAATAGCCCTTTGACTCGATCGAGGTAGCATTCCAAACAACATTAAAAATTAAGTGAGTATTTCCTTTCAATGAGTTTCTTGCAGCAGACTTTTGTAAGTAAAGTAAAAGTAAAGTAAATTCAAGGAAAAATGGTAGGTACACTTAAAAATGGTGGTTGACTGCTGCCATAACTAGGATAATAATATAACCTGTATTTATGGCTCGCAGGCCCGTACCTCGTCCGAGGCGTTTGTGGCACAGATTAATAAAGAGTTAGGTTTGTGGTAAGATTTGGATAAGTAAAGTAAAGTTAGCACATAATGTCCCCGGATATGAGTAAGATTGAGCCGTACTCCACCGCGCTGGCTCAGTGCGGGTTGCGTATTATTATACACAGTGGTCGAGAAGTGCGCTTCACATGTCACGCTCTGGAATCTGGTGGAAACGATCTGTCATGCATGCATGGTACACGCGCGAATAACGTCAAGCACCAATATTTCACTGTGAAGTGGCAAGTGTCACAGGATCCTCTGATGGTTTACATTTTACATATTTCCATACTTGTTATACCTACTATGCACATATCTTGCTTTGACATTTATTTATATGGGATTTTTTACTGATCTTAATTGATTGATCGATTTATATTTTACTTTGAGACGTAATATTAATTCATTAAATCCCATTTACCAATATCCCGAGGAAAACCTGCATTCAACTGGCAAAAGTTTATTTTTATTTTATTGGTTCAGGTCCGCCAAAGGACAATACATGTTTACTTAATTAATAGTTACATTTTGTACTAATTAGATGAACACAGCATGCGTCAAATTACATTTCATTGGCACAGGAGGAGGCATGTCTCGCTATGGTACATTATTATTTACCCAGTATTAGGCGGAAACCAGCTGCTGTTGACGATATCCCATTCCTAGATGTGGTGAGAGCTTAGAACCATTTTCTACATTCGACGTTGAGTAATTTCCCAGAGCCATTTGTCCGTCTGAGTCTGATGCGAATTCATCACGATGACGTCATAAAAACCGGAGGTCGCAAAAACCTGATGAGAGGAGTGACAAAAAATATAACCTCACTGTGGGAAAAGACAGGGTCGTCGGTAGGTTGTCAGACAGGCAGGACACTGTATGAAATAACAGTATGTTGCACCTTGGCACGAAAGATAGAAAATAAAATCGGTCAGTGCGGGTCGTAATCGCACACGAAGGGTACCATACAACAAAACAAAAAGAAAATTAAAAAAGATTATGCCCTCATGGTGATTTGAACACACGACCTACTGATTGAAGGCCTACAACATACCGGCTGAGCCACCATAACGATGTCGGTCGACGTGAAATATACCATCATATTGAAGTGTGTGGGTATATCAAAACAAGTCTCTTGTATGTGGGGATCCCCTTTAATTTGTAATATCTCTCGCATTTCAGTATTTGTTATTGTTGTGGCAACAAATATACACATTCTGTGAAAATTTCAACTTCCTAGCTATTACGGTTCGTGCTCTATACTAGGCTAGGACCCGCTGTCGGACAGACGGACGGACGGACGGACGGACGGATAGACAGACAGACGGACAGACGGACAGCGTAGCCTTAGTAATAGGGTCACGTTTGGCACCCTTCGGGTACGGTCCCCTAAATAAATAGCAACCTATTGTACTGTATCAAAAAATGCAGTATCTATAAATGTTCATAAATACCTTTGTCGTACCTATTGTGGCAGTGGTATGCCTTGGCATGACATGCCTTGTCACGAAAAGCGTGCCTTTTGCCATACGGGGTGGCAGGGATACAGCTATAGTTAGATAAGGTACACACTTTTTCTGCAGTAGATACACATTTGATTTCCATATCTGTATAAGATTCCATACCTATCTAGTTACACACACACACACCCTCACACACACACACACGCAAGATCGCTGAAAGTCTCAACTGACCTACACTCTAGCTACTTTAGCTACTATTCAGGAGATCATTAGGAGTACACTTCCTACTTGATCGGAATTAGGCCCCCGAGGGGTTTTCCTGGAATGAGATTTGGCTGGATATTTCATAAAATGCCTAAGTCAGTTTTTTAGCGTACGATTTGTTTCAAGGCGTTTGTATTTATAGATGTGTGGCATAATCACACTATGCCGTTACTATCACTGTTTTCCGAAGAGCAGTCGTGGGAATGTGCGGACGTGAGAATGCTAGGCATAAACTCGGACTCGTATACATACAGGAGTGATGCGCATGTAGGCAGCTATAGCTGGCTGGATCATTGCATTGTGACCCAGGCAGCGTGGAGTACTGTAATTAGTGCCACAATTAAGTATGACGTGTTTTGGTCTGATCACATCCCATTAGAAATCATCTGTAAACTAGATCTGATTCCCGCCAAGGGAAAAATTACAAGTAAGCCACCAAACAAAGTCATCTGGGGTATTAGGCCAGCCGAACTTATAGACAGATATAATAACTACTGCAACGATAGACTGAGAGAGGTGGACTTTCCTAATGAATTTAGTGAGTGTTGTGAAGGTAACTACTGTGATAATTTAGATCATAAACTCCTGTTAGATAACATGTATTGTAATAATATTAAGATACTCAGTGAGGCCGCCATTAGATCTAGTCCTTTGGCTGATAGAAACTCTAGTTATAACTGTAGAAAAAAGAAACCCTATATCACAGGTTGGAACAAGCATGTGAGTCAATCCCATGCAGAAGCCAGGCTTTGGTTTGGTGAATGGATGCAAAATGGCAAGCCCAAAGTGGGACTTATTTTTGAAAAAATGACAGAGACGAGGAAAACATTTAAAAATAAACTTCGTTGGTGCCAAAATAACGCGGAACAAATCAAGATGGACATAATAGCATCCACTCACCATTCCAAAGATTTTGGTAAATTCTGGAAGGAGACAAAGAAACTGTTTCCGAAGTCAAGTCTCCCTGTAGGTGTTAATGGTGTGACTGATAACTGCGAGATTGCCAATTTGTTTAGAAAACAGTTTGTAGTAGCTCCTACTACCCAGCCCATGACGCAGGCACCTGGTGCAGCTGGCGAGAGCCGTCATGTTCAGGAGGACAGCAAAACCCCTATCCGTTTTACATCACAAGAGATTCGCTGGATTATCAAACACATGCGAAGGGGAAAGTCTCCAGGACATGACGGTATCAGTATTGAGCACTTGCAGTACGCTGGATTTCACTTGGCTAGAGTACTGAGTATGCTTTTTAACCTGTGTATTGCCCATTCATATCTCCCTGACAGCCTTATGAGGACAGTTGTTGTTCCGATAATAAAGAACAAGACGGGTGATATCTCGGATGTCAATAACTATAGGCCAATATCTCTTGCCACCACTATCGCAAAAGTTCTTGACAGTTTGTTTGAGAGACGCTTGTGTAAACATCTCTCGCTACATGATGCACAATTTGGGTTCAGAGCGGGCTTGTCGACAGAAAGTGCCATTCTGTCCCTCAAGCAAACTGTCAAGTACTATACTGATAGAAAAACAAATGTCTTAGCGTGTTTTTTAGATTTATCTAAGGCGTTTGATACGGTGTGTTATGATATCTTGTGGCATAAATTGTCTAATGAGTCAAATTTTCCGCCCCAATTAATATCACTATTAAAGTATTGGTATAGGCACCAAACAAATACTGTGAAATGGGCGGACTCGTACTCTGAAGTGTATAGGCTGGATTGTGGGGTAAGACAAGGAGGATTAAGCTCACCTGTGCTCTTTAACCTGTATGTCAATGGCCTGATCGAGGCGCTCGTCAGTACCAACGTCGGTTGTTCAATTGATGGGAAAATTATCAACAACATAAGTTACGCCGATGATATGGTGCTGCTGAGCCCCTCGGTCAGTGGCATGAGAAAAATGCTGGCAGTGTGTGAGTCATACGCGGTAGACCACGGACTCAGGTATAACACAAAGAAGAGCGAATACATGGTTTTCGCGTCGGGCGCTAAAGTGCCTGTCGATGTGCCAGCCCTCAAACTATGTGGCTCGCCTTTCGCTAGAGTGTCACAGTTCAAGTACCTGGGTCACGTGGTCAATGAGCGTCTGCAGGATGACGCAGATATTGATAGGGAAAGAAGGGCGTTGGCGGTCCGCTGCAACATGCTGTCCCGTAGGTTTGCACGATGTACCAGAGAGGTAAAGATTACCCTATTCAAGGCATTCTGCCAATCTCTGTACACGTGTGGTCTATGGGTTAGTTATACGCAGCGGGCCCTCAGCGCCCTCCGAGTACAATATAATAATGTCTTCAGGATGTTGTTGGGGCTGCCGCGATATTGCAGTGCGTCGGGAATGTTTGCCGAAGCCAGGGTTGACGGTTTCGCTGCAACCATTCGAAATCGCGTGGCTTCTTTGATGCGCAGAACCCGCGACAGTCCCAACAGCATCTTGAGGGTGTTAAGTGCCAGGATGGACAGCTCGTTTTTGAGGCACCATTGTATGGTACACATTAATTAATTAATAATAAAATAAATGTAAATAGTTAGCAAGTAAGTAAAATGTATGGATTTTTATCTGAAATAAAATATTAATTGACCGAGCGAGCGAAGCGAGCGAAGCGTCTCCGTTTCAGGTTTGGGCAAAAATGCTTTCGTATGTCCGGTTGTTCTCCTCTACAGGTCGCATTTATGAACCGATTCTCGTGAAATTTTGTGAGCAGGTTGGAAAAATAAATAGAATTTTTTACTCGAGCCAGTTTTTTGATTTTTTTCAAAATGGCGGAGATATGGGGTTTTAAAATGTAAAAAAATCGCTACAACCCAAACGGCTCGATGGATATTAACAAATGAGGTGTCGTTGGATTCGTAAAGACCATGAGAGTGAAACAGATGAGCGAGCGAAGCGAGCGAAGCGTTTCCGTTTCAGGTTTGGGCAAAAATGCTTTTGTATGTCCGGTTGTTCTCCTCTACAGGTCGCATTTATGAACCGATTCTCGTGAAATTTTGTGAGCAGGTTGAAAAAATAAATAGAATTTTTTGCTCGAGCCAGTTTTTTGATTTTTTTCAAAATGGCGGAGATATGGGGTTTTAAAATGTAAAAAAATCGCTACAACCCAAACGGCTCGATGGATATTAACAAATGAGGTGTCGTTGGATTTGTAAAGACTATGAGAGTGAAACAGATTATATAATTTTAGTAAAAAGTCAATAGGTTGTATAAAAGATCGCGAAATGTAGTTTACAAAGTTATTGGTGCGGCTACTTTCATACTGCATGTACGTAACCAGGTACATTCATAAGTTTGTATGTGTTATTGAAAGAAAATTATTTGGGTTATTTTTTATGTGTGTTAGCAGTTCAGCTTTCCCACCGACATACTCGCGAGGTCTACAGCTCACAGAGCCACTAGTAATAATAATAATAAACTTGAAAGACCTCTCCTTCTTGCGTAAACGGCATTTGGTGAAACTTTTTGACGCTGATTTTTAAGGGTTCCGATCCTTCAAACCAAGCAAACCCCTAGTTTACGTCAACCTCTTCAAACTTTTTAATTAGCCATCATTAGCAACAAACTCATACCAACTTCCAGGGTTTCCTGTCGAACAATATTATTATAACAAAGCCCAGCCCATTACTATTCAACAAAATACGCGGTAAAATAGCAAACTAAAAGCTTCAAGCATCCACACATGTCTAACTAATAACAAGAACTTTATAATGTATTTCTTGATAGTTAGTTGAAGACCTAAAGACTTCTGCTGCTGTTGAAAATATCTATACAGGGTGTAACAGAAAGGGGTGTACAAGCCGAAAGAGGGTTATTAGGGACATCATTCTGCACAACTTTCACTGCAGACCGACTTGATCAGAGCAACTTTATTTTTATTAACTCAGTACATTTTGGGCCTAGCGCTGAGCCATCGGTATGGTGTGGAGTGAAAAATAAAGTTGCTCTGATCAAGTCGGTCCTATAGTGAAAGTTGTTCAGAATGATGTCCCTAACAAAATAACAACCCTCTTTCGGCTTCTATATCCCTTTCTGTTACACCCTGTATGCCGTGAACGTGATCATCATTAATTTCCGGATCACATAGGCAGGTAAAAGTTGAGAAAATTCTGGACGAGAAATGAATTTTTGCTACAGTTGTTATACCTTCATATTATATGTAAGAAATATAATAGAGCTACTGGAGATTGTTAACTTTATTGCTTTTCTGGAGGGTCAGAGGTATCAGGACAATTCGGGCCGCGCAGGTGTGTTGAATAAGCGCCCTAATCGTCAAAGGGCACGTGAAGCGCCCAACCAGCCAATGGCCAGAAATTGACAAAGTTGAAGGCTCTAATAGAGGCATTAGGATGGATTACCTGCCGGCCATTGAGGGCTACGGCTGGGCTTGTAATTTTGTAAATTCAAAATTGGGATAGACAGAGAGCACTTTGAATAGCTACGTATTAATTAGCAATGATAGTGTTGTGGAGTAAGGAAGTGTTAATGTTATTGTATTCCGTGTAAACTCCTATGCTTCTCAGTAGGGACTAAACTACATAGGAGCTAGGATAAAGGACAATATTTTGCCTATATCGTAGGTACCTACTGTATACTGTTTGGCTATATCCAAAGAAGATAACTAGGTATAAGTATTGGAATATATCTATAGCTATGTAAGGATTGGATTGGAATCATCGTAATACGCACAAGTATTGAGCAACGAAAATACCTACGTCACACCACTCCGTCCGTCAATCAGTTGGTTTTGACCGCGCCTTCCCTTTTTCACCGAGCAATCCTTATTTCTAAAGCTTTTCCTCGTATCCGCTTAGGCGCAAATACGTTAGATGGAGGCCGCAGCCCAAGGCCCACATCACGTAGCTAAGGGGGTACCTTTACATAGAAAATTCGTGTCAAAGTAGACGCGCAATTTACCGAGCCAACTGTCGGGTAAAATTGAAAAGCGGGTACGAAATTGCCGGTAGATGCATATCCTTTGCCGGTTTTCCCGGGTTAATTGATACGAGAAATTCGTAGCTCGTGCCATTCGCTCAGCAGCAATTTTCAAGTGACTGTAGCTCTGTTCCACTCTACACGGTTAATATGATATCCGGATATATACAGGTGACTGTGAAACCCCTTGCTATTTTGAGGGGTTGCTATGGACATCATTCTGAGCACGTACTTCCCAGTACATTTTGGTCTGAGTGGGTCAACTGATTTCTGTGTAAAAGTGAAAAATAAAGTTGCTCTGATCAAATCGGTTTCATAGTGAAAGTTGCTCAGATGATGTCCTAGCTAGGGGTTTTAAAGTCACCCAGCATATACGTCAGACGTTAAAATTCACGGGTTTTGTCCATACCGGTTGATAGGTAGGTACTTCAGTTTCTAGGGAACTAAAATCAGCTTGTCAGGGAACCTACTTTGGGTACCTAGAGGCCTCCTCGTGCACATTCGGGCCGTGTTGCTCTATGTGCATGCACGTCATTCAACTATGGGTTCCTTCGGTTCCTTCCTATACAATGAACAATCAGCCTCCATTGTTAGTCCAGCTATCTTATCTATGCCATCGATCGGACCGATCGGACCATTCGTCCGTTCATCGTCATTACATTTCAAGAGTTTAGATGTGACACTTTTGGAACAGCTCCACTCTCAGAACAATAACTTACCTAGTTTAAAATCCATAGGTATTCAAGCGGTAGGTACCTACCTAAGTTCACTATACGGGTTTAGATACATAGGTAGGTATTAGATAAGTTTCCCTCGGTAAACACGCCTATTTAATATTCAAAATATTCTCCTACCCGCGTAGATTAGGTACGGTACGACAAACCTTCCGACGGGAAACAAAATGATATCCCCCAATTGGTGTCCGTGAAGCGAGAATCAGCCGCGCGCGAGGCGGTTGTATCCTATATATAATGTATTCTGTGGGCGGTTGGTCCGAGCCGAGCGGTAGCCAATACCTAATACGAGGAATATTTGTATGTAACGATATATGTTTTGTGTTCTAGAAAATGGCGCTGTAGTTTTCGATGAGCAATATAGGGGTTTTTGGGGGCAAAAAATCGATCAATCTAGGTCTCATAACTGAAAAATAGCGTATTGTCAAGTTTTCATGCTTTCTCATTGCCGCGCAATAGGTTGGCAATTTCATTTTACTACAATGAAAAAAATAAATTCCAATGACAATCAAAAAGTAAGTTAACTCACTGCGCCACCTCAGATCACGTGACATTTTTTGGCGCGTCCAGATATTAAATCTTTCAGCCTACACTACGTGTATGCTGTCAGTACACACTACGCCTAATACTTATGAGGAAAACGAAATGCCTGTTTGCTTCTCGTTTGCAGCTGTTCAAGAACAGAGCAGCATATTAATCGATGTTAATGCAGTCTGATGATATGAATATAGGTAGGTAATATTTTATTGTGTTTGTACCACCAACCGCCGAGCAAAGTTCGGTACCTAACCAGATATTGGGGGCTATTTGGGAGGGGTCAAAACCACTAAACTAGAGGTACTAAAGGCACTAAACTGACAACCTTCAAATCCGACAGGTCTTGCGTGGTGGCGACAGATTTGATTTTCAAACACACCATTTTAATTAGTTTAGTTAGTATAGTTAGTTCGTGTCGCCTCCCAAATTGCAGGCATTACCTACTTATACAGGGTGTTTGTTTCTAGCATGGTGCAACGCAACTTAGGGAAGAATTTAAAACAGAAATGTCTTCTCCCTAATTTTTGTCGCACCATACTCAAACAAAACACCTGTATAATTTACTAGACAACGAAACAATGGTTCGCGTCGCGTGAACTCGCGTGGCATTATTTGGAAAATGTGCCGCCATCTAGAGTTGTTGAAGAGAAACTGAAAATAAATGTGGCGCGTTTTGTTGTTGCTTTCGGTTCACACCCTACCCTACTGTCAAATCACATCCACATGTGATGGATGTGGATGTGTGTTTGTGTGTGTGTGACAGAACGGTGTTGATCATTCATACAAGTCATACAACCCTTGTTCTGAGCATACAACAGTCAACAGTAGAATAATACAGCAGTAGATTGCATTTTTGGTCGGGAAAGTCCCTGCGCCTCCCTTCTTTCGCTCCTGTGTGCGCGTGTGTGTCCAACCAACAGAGTTCAGTCAGTCAGGCAGTCACAGTCAGGGCAGGGTCTCTTGACTTGAATCTTGCCTTACCTCCATGGTCTTGACTTGACCAAACCAAACCAAATGGTCCAGAGAAGCAAGCAAGACTGCAGACAAACAAAGAAAAACAATTGAGACTGTGTATTTAGATAGTCGTATCGTGGAAAAATATCAACAAAAAAGTACAAAGTGTTAGTCTGAAAGTGATTACAAACAAGTCCCTGAAACATAAAAATGCTGCGCTCTGATGCAATAAACAAAAACGTATCACCAGTTGCCAGCACTTGTGAGTTCAATGCCAACATTCACAACATCAGCGTCGACCTTATATCTGAAATACAAAAAGATTTGAGTGCATACGACTTAGCATCTCTGGTTTTCCTGCTATACGACATTCCGGAGATTGCATACGAGAGACTTATTCTGCTGCAACATGTGTCTAAGGACATTGATGTAAGTAGAGACATGGAGCTGCTTTTGGATTGGGCGCGCTATAGTCAGACACAACCCAGCTGGAAGTACCAATTTTTGGAAGCTCTTGCCACCTGCCAACTATATGGTGTGATTAGAAAACTAGGATTCAATGTTGCTCATGTGAAAACATACTATTCACAGGACAATAAAGATATTATTCACCATATACACCCAACCAAGAAACTCCTGTACAGATTATGTGAAAGTATTGACAGTGAAAATCTTATCAGGTTGAAGAAATCTTTGCTTACTTATGATATTGATGTAACAAATCATTGTATGTGCGAGCTAATTTTGCTTGAGCTAATGGCTCAGAAGTTCATTACAGTATCAACAGTTAAAGTTGAGGCAAACTATGAGAGTTGCAATGTTCAAAAACTGGTTCTGTTAATTGAAAGTATTCCTGGTCTCAAAGATATTACTGACAAATTAAAGAATATAGAAATCTCAACTGACACAAGTACCACAAATCATATGAGCAGCTTTCAACACAGCACCCCAAGACCTGGTCCCTCAAATAGTGAAAGTAAAAGGTTTATTGGAAAGTTTGATGACACCAACACAGAACTATCTAAACTATTAGAAGAAAAACTGATGCTAACAAACATTAAAACAGATGCTGAGCCATCAGACAGAAGCATTTATACAATCAAGAATAGCAACCGAGTTGGCTTGTGCTACATAATCAACCAGGAAAACTTCTATAGCTCTAAAAAGAGTATAGAAAATCAAAATGTGCAATACTTAGAGACAAGAAAGGGATCTACTGTAGACAAAGAAAACTTAAAGAAAACCATGAAAAATCTAAAGTTTAAGGTTGAAACCAGTGATGATGTACCCCATGATAAAATTTTTGATAATATAAAAAAAGTTATTAAAGAATCTTTTCAGGATGACGACAGTGTATTCGTCCTATGTATATTATCTCATGGAATAGAAGGACATATCTATGCTGCAGATTCTGTGCCTGTGAAGGTAAGGGCTATAGAAGACCTGCTTGATTCTGATGAAGCATACAAGCTGCGTAACAAGCCAAAAGTGCTGCTACTACAAGCTTGCCAAATCACAGCAGACAAGCCAGCTCTAACGTTAGTTGCTGATGGACCCAAAAGTGAGCCCTTTTTAGCAAGGAGTGACTCATTGATTTACTGGGCTACAGCTCCAGAATATGAAGCATATAGGGATGAAAAGATGGGTTCAGTGTTTATTCTAGTACTATGCAAAAAGCTCAAGGAAACAGCACATTGTGAAGACTTGGTTAGCATATTTACCAAGGTGAATGAGAAAGTTGTGTATCTATGTGCAGAGTTAAAGAAAGCCCAGAACCCTATTTTCTTATGTACTTTAAGAAAAAAGCTGTACTTGCAAAACCCTACACCTAGAGAATAAACATTTGAAATATTTAGATGTAAGTATTTTTGTTTACAACATAACTGGTATTATAATATTGTATTTACATTTTACAAGAAAATTATTAGTACATAGTAATTTTATATTCACAATGGATTTGTTTATACTCTACTAAAAATAGCAAATAAGTAGATGCATTGGACAGTAAAGTGACTAACGTCCTTGACACAGGGAATCCTAGTGAGGAGGTTAGGAACTCAACCTTACCTAGCCCTAGCACAAACATATCATTTATTTGTTTTTTCTAAAAGTTTGTACATTCTGTTACTAGGTTAAGATTGTGTAAACTTTTTAAGTATAAAAAAGAAGTAAAATAATTTTCACTTAAATCATGGTTTAATTTAGCATACCCTTAAATATACATCAATATTTTGACAAAATGCTAAGTCATCTTCTCAAGATTAACAGCCACATCTGTTTTGGTGAAGTCCATTACAGCAGCTTCTAATAGTTTTCTCTCGGTGTCAGACTTCAGTGTCTTCCACATACCATCTAGATATGCCCGCTGATGTTTTTGGATGTACTTAAAACTGTGTTTTATAGTCGCGCCAACATGAAGAGTATTCAGAGCCACATCCAGTTTACCTATTTTTGTAATAAAAGGCAGACTACTGGTCACAAATCGATGAGGCCCATGACGCACTCTTAGAATAGCAATTCTTGTGTTCTCATTGCAATATTTGGCTAAAAACCCAGTTCTTACAGCGGCTATTCCGAAGTCACCGTGAATTTGTTGAATCTTGGTTAGAACTGTTTCATGAAACACCCCGTGTTTCAGTCCCAGTGGCTTATCATCAGGTATCAATGGAGATGATATTTCTACAGTAATATACCTGTAAGAGACAAGTTAACCATGACTATTTTACATACTGGAAAGAGTTTATGTATTGATGGAACTGCATTTACTTATTGCTTTACAGTAAGGGACTTTCATTTCACCTACCTGTTTTTAAATCGCACCATTTGTTTTTAGTTTAGGACAGGCCGTTTGTTAGACCGTATTGGTTGTGTTCTGCTGAGTTGGTATTAATAATCAATTCATTAACACTAGTGAATTCACTCAATCAACCGCCCAAAACTAACCTAAAAACAAAACAAACAAAAACAGACAGGACAGGACAGACAGACAGAAGTTCCTTGGCACCCCGGTCCGTTTAGTGAGTGTCATGTCATTCATCTCACACTTCATAGACAGGCAGGCATTACGTGCAAAGTGCGATAACCGATAAGTCGTCCGTTCGTCGCGTCGTCGGAATCACAGAGTAGTAGGTACATTATATATATGTCGGCAGTACATACTCGACTCGGCAGTGTCTACTTGTTGCTCGCACTTTACACTTCACAGCCATCTTTTACACATGCACTTGACACTAATCAAAATGAAAACAGGCACTATTCGCCTAACTTCGCACTTAACAGCGGCTGTCCATACGTAGCTCGCACTTCACACTAATCAAAATGAAAACGGGCCTTTATCTTTGCTTTGGAAGCTCAGACAACATTACATTCGGACCGGTGTGGTGAGACCACAGAGTCGGATTATTTGTCAAATGCACAACGTCAGTCAAGTCAAAGTCAAACACGCGTTTGTTGTGGTCGCTCGCGAGCTTACCTACGTTACCTACTGAAAGCGTTTTCATACGTAACAACGTGTTATATCATCAAAAGGTTTAATAGGGTGGAGTCTGTTACATTACAGTAAAGCGTCCACCATGAGTGACCTAAGGAAGAAAAAGAAGTCATACTTCCGCAAAAACCGAAACAAATACTTTCTGGAACCCGGCTTCAAAGGGTTCTTTTGTACCTGCAACTTTAGAGAGAAAGACTGTGTCAAGGAAGCCTACAACATTCTGAACGAGTACACGGCTAAGCTGTACCCCGACCTCGGAGCAAACGAAAAGATAGTCTCAGAAAACAAGTCAGAGAGCGGGTCTGAAGACGACGAAGCAGACATTGGCGATCTGCTCAAACGCGAAGTGGAGTCTATGAAGAAAGATTCGCAGAAGTCACTAAGACACAAACGTTTCCAAGCAGTAGAAACCGGCGCATCCAACTGCATCTTCATTAAGACCAATCTACCAAGTCCAGAAGACCTCACCACAGCTATACTAAAAGACTTACTGGCAACCAAGACGCAAAAGACGAGGCATTTGCTCCGCCTGGTACCGATCATGGGAACCTGTAAAGCGAATTTGCCAGACATCATGGAATGTGCTGGAAAGATGTTTGACAAATTCTTTTTGGGTAAAGAATCAACATTTGCTATAGTCTTCAATAAGAGATTTAACAGCAGCGTGTCTCGAGACCTCATCATCAAAGAGTTAGCAGAACTGATTGTTCTGAAGAACCCGGCTAACAAAGCAGACTTGAAAAACCCAAAACTTTGTGTGATCATAGAAATTATCAAGGGTATCTGTCTGGTCAGTGTGGTGGAAAACTATTATGCATATAAGAAGTATAATTTAGTTGAGGTTTGCAAAGACGAGGCAGGAACAGAAAGTTCAGGGGAGAGTCAAGCGAAGAAGTTGAAAAATGATCCTACTGTGGTAGACAATAAGATTGAGACAGTGGCAGATGATGTAACGGCTGTGACAGAGGATACGAAAAATGTGAAATGATTATTTTCTATACTTTGTTATGTACTCTTGTACTGTGAGGTAGAAATGTAAGCCCGAAACCAAATCTCATGGAAATTCCATTTAAATGTTACCTTTTTGTTGTATTGTGAGAACACATTAAAACATATATCTTAATGTTTGTTCATATTTACTGTAACCATCTCACATAAGTAACGCCGCGTTCCGTGACATCGACCATCGGCGCCATAATTGATTACAGTGTCTACAATGCCATTCCGAATCAGTTTTTGACGTGACAATGATATCTCAAAATGGTTGACGTCATGAATGACATCATCAACTCCGCCATGTTGGGATATCAGTGACCATCGTCGACAACGTGAGCACTGATAGATCGTGACAGCTTTCACTGACAGCTGACAATCAAAGTAAGAACAGCAACTCCTGAAGCTCCGTAATTGTTGATTTTCTCACTTAATCACTCAATACAAAGAAAATTTAACTACTACGACTCAAAATTAAAAAAATTAACAAAAGTTTGGTTATAATGGTTTGACATCTGTTGTGTCGACGTCTACCGTCGCGTTTTATCGTTCCGAATGGATATCTGTGATAGACGCTGGTGGTCGTGATTTCCCATTCGGAACGGTCATGATGGTCGTGACGTCACGTGAGCGATGATAGCGCTGATAGCCCGTCGCGGAACAGAAGGTAAGTTGGACAGATAGGTATGTGCAAGATTCATATGCCATCTTCAGTCTCCTAAGTAGTGTGTCCTCTCCTGTTCTTGTTTCTATCCCTTACTTTAAAGTGTCCCGTCCAATCAAGCAATAAAATTCCATTGCCAGAAATTTAATGAAACAAACTAATGAACTTATGTATTTAATATGTAACTATACATTATCATAATCCTATAATATCTGAATTTCAGTTACTTTACAAGACATCTTACCAAATACTCCTCTAGAATACTTGTCAAATTGTGTTGCCTCAACATAGCAATATCAGTAATAAATTAGATACTAGATCAATCCTATCAACAACCACTCACACACTCTCTACAAAAATGTAACAAACAGCCATATAACTTTTGAACGAACATGGCTTGGTGCCACTTTTACATATTCTGTTCTAAATTCTAATACCAATTAATCATCATTAATAATCAAAATACCTATCGACATCGTTTAGATAGACCGCATGGAAACAAAAGAGACTCATACATGGACGAGAGAGAGATGTTACATTATAAAATCAAATGGAACATGTTATTTTCTCATTTTACAATATTTGGGCTTCATTATGGTTGGCACGTTCGCGACGACAGGTTTGTTCTGCTTTGGACATACGGTGATTCTGTAAAGAAAGAAACATTTAGTTTTACATCAGACATTTCACTGATTTAGTTTCAGGCACGCCTACTATGCGGCGGCGGCGGTCAATTTAAAAGTTACTGGTATAATAGACGCCAAACAACTTGAACAAATGACCTTGCATGCGCAGAAACCATCTGATATATGATACTGCGCACCACGGTATGGGGTGCGGGACGCGGCGTGCGGAAGGAGCATCGCATCGAGCGCGCCTAGCCACGCTATTGGTCAACCATCGTTTCCCGCTTTGAGTTCACGTCTCGTCGCTGCCCAATACACTTGCGTGCAGTGAAATCACGGATAAAAAATGCATCGACGTCCGAATGTAATTTTAAAAAGGCAAGCCAGAAAGATGGTATATGATGAGTTTTCTATCGATGGAGATATTATAATGTTTTATAGGTGTACGTGGAAAAACGTATTTTTAGGGATTTTCAATCGTAGGTATCCCATAAAAAATCTTGTCTTTTGTCAAATCATTATTCTTAGACACCAATAAAGACGACAAATGTCGCTAAATAATTTACAGTTTTATTTTGATAGTCATATCCACAGACCATTAAATCTGTATAGTTCGCAGCAAATGTACCTACTTCGCGTGTCTCAAACAGTTATTGTGCACCTGTTACCGCTCAGTCCCTCATGCAAATGGTACAGTATATTTTCTCATTTTCTATCGATTGAACTAAGTATATAGTATTGTGCACTAAGATTCATGCAGTATACTGTAGGTACGATTTGTTTTGAGAATTTAAAGTGCGTCGTTTTTTGGCACGTAAGTGTACATGCGCAAACTTTCTCCCACCACGTCACATTTTGCTCAAGATGTTTGGCGTCATTTATAAACATATTTGCCTGTATAAATGATTATCTTTAATAACGTACTTTCTACACCATTTTTTAGGGTTCCGTACCCGAAGGGTGCCAAACGGGACCCTATTACTGAGACTTCGCTGTCTGTCTGTCTGTCCGTCTGTCCGTCTGTCCGTCTGAAAGACATTTAATATTAAGGGGGGCTCCCATACAACAAACGTGATTTTTTTGCTCATTTTTGCTCGATCGTAGCAGGTAGATGTTCACAATATATTGAGTATATTATTTACTTAAAAAATAAATAACTTAATTTAAATTAATATTTAGGGGGGGCTCCCATACAATTTATTTTTTTGCGGTTTTTTATAGGTACGGAACCCTTCGTGCGCGAGTCCGACTCGCACTTGGCCGGTTATTTAATTAGCCGTAATTGTGTCCCACCCACTGCTCTGCAAAGGCCTCCCCCTCTTGCACCCACACGTCCCTGGTCTGCGCAACTTCCGGCCACCCCGGCAGAAACCTGTCGTCCCGCCATCCCCGTTCAGGCCTGCCCCTACCCCGGTAGCCGTTGAGTGGCGATTTTCGCCCATCTGTCTAGGTGCATACGAAGTCCACTTACGCGGTATTATACTCGAGCGAGGATATCTTCATATAGTCAATATGCATGCTCGAGGACTTGATCAGCCGCCAAGTCACCGGGTTGAAGAGGTTCGTCTCGTACTCCCACTTGACGAAGACGGAGACTGGAGGGAACCCGGTGCCTTGCACCGCGACCATGCGGGTCTCTAGGTCGCCAGGCTTGTAGTACTTTCTGGAATGACGAAGCATAACATTCATATGCGGTGTCAGATCGCTGTTGCGCACATGAGTAAGTAAAGATTAGACTACAGACCAATGGAGGTAAGTTTGAGGATAATGAGGAGGGGCCTGATGGGCCGCTAGCCTTCTAGACACTTTCTAGTGTGTCTAAACCCTACATCGTGGGAATTATATAATAGTCACAAAAATATAATTAATCATCCAAGACCTGGGGATTTTATTGTTCCTCCCCGGCCAGGACTCGGACCTGGGTCCTCTCGCTTGGAAGGCACAGCCCCGAACGCAACAGCACAGAGGACGTCAGCTTTAATCATTAGTAATGTTGACATAGTAATGTTGACATGACCTATTTTAAACTTCAATTTGGTGTAATTTAATTTAATGTATGGGCCTCCGAAGCCTGAAAATAAACGATATTTAATTTTTTAAAAATAAATTTAATGCGGGATCGGCCATGTAATGTCACCGCTCCACTACCGCAGGGAAACGTACCTACTCAGCAGCTGAAATTATGATATTAGAATCCCGCACACAGATCGAACATCGATGTAGGATGTCGGCGGCCGATCGTGGAATCCAGCACATCATGATGTGCCTCGCCATTTCATGATATGCCCAAGCCATTACTAGGCACATCATGATATGGCGGGTTTTTAGCGAAAACATGTCTTTAAAAGCATTTTTATTCAGCACTTCGTGATGTTTTTTGTGTACATGTCAAACGAACACGAAGAATATTCGGGGGCTTCGCTGCGCTCGCCCCCTTTAGTCTTCACCTATTGTGCGTGCATGCATGTTTCATCATGATGTGCCCAATTCTACGATCGGCCGCCGATAGACATTTTCTATGATCAAGGTCGGTGGCCGGTGTTTTGCAGTCCTTGCAATGGGTCGTACCTCATTAGCAGGGATCGGATCGAAGGTGTGAATTTACCTAAAGTTTGTGGTCGGACATGACAAGGAGCAGTTACAACCACTTGAGTTGAGTTGAAAAAATGACTGCACCTTTCAATTACAATCTGTATGAATGTTTTATTTACATACCTAGCTTGAATGATGTAAAGCACAATACTCAGTCATTTTTACGAAAAGTTGAAAAATAAAAAAGTTATGATATTTTTGGGAATCAGCAGTTTGAAAATGTAAGGAACATGTAAAACTAATAAAAACAAAAATTAACTGGTTAGACAAAACCCCGAAATTTAACAGTTTAAATTCAAACCGGTTCAACTCAAGTGGTTGTAAGTTACAACTTGTAACTGCTCCTTGCCATGTCCGACTACAAACTTTAGGTAAATTCACACCTTCGATCCGACCCCTGCTCATTAGGTATAAATTATGAATTATTATGAATATAACTCACAAGAATAGAATAGAAAGCACATTTATTCAACTGTCACAATACACAAGTGAGTTTTAACCCGGGTAATTACCCATCTCTGTACAGGTGTAGTGGTCAGTCACACTTACTGCTCCTGATCAATGTACAAAGGGTCGCTTCTATTGCTGTTCCTGTCTATGAGCGAGACGGACACCCGTCCCATGTCCGGGCCGTGCGCCTGGCTCGCTGATGAGTTGGATATCTTCAGTGTGATCTCGTACTGCACTCCTGAAACATGACAACTAATAAACGTGAGACCTTATGCAGGCTAACGACAAAGCCATCGGTGGCTGACTACTGGAAGGATCAACTTTGATTTTTCCTACAAGTTTCCACACGAAGAAGAACGTGAGACTTTGATAAAATAATGGATACGTAAACATTACAACATACAGGATCACATTTGTTGTTGGCACCGCAACAGCGACATCGCTAACATCACAGGGTGCTCATCCCATACAAATTAGAAATTCATCCATCACATAAAAAAAGAGATGGCGTAAGGAGTAAGATCTGTACTATAAACGCAATGTTTTCAGTTAACATACTTCCAGGTGGAGCTAATCTTAGAATAAATCCTATATATCTTAGCGCCATCTCGTGGTATTTGCAATTTTTCGATTGTGCTGCACCAAGCGATAATGGCCTCGAACTAAAGAAGCTTCCGTAGCATCTCAGTTTACGCCGGTGTCATATTTTGTTCTAGGTGGTCTATCTGTATTAGTTTATTATTATAGTGTCTTTGCTGACATATAAATATCCAGGGTGTTTTTTTTTCTTTACCAGAATTCGAATCAAACCCAGGACCTCGCGAATGTGAGGCAGAATGAGTGTATGTTAATTTTGCTTAGGATAGATATACGCGGTATAAATGGTAGCCGGTCGGCAACCATTGGCCCGTAGGCATCGGCATATAGTAAATAAATAAATAAATAATAGTGGTGAACCATGGGCATATAGTGGCAGTTCGGTGGCATACAGTTCTTATCGCAATTTGTGCATGTCTATGTATACTACTTACTGCAATAAGGCTTGGTGGGGCTTGTAACATCGGTGTTGGTATCTAAAAGCGAGCCCGCCTGCAGTCGCGAGTAGACACGGTACGAGAGGTAGCTCATTGGCATACGGTGGTAGTCCAACGGCATACAGTGTTAGCGCATTGGCATACAGTGGTAGTCCATCGGCATACAGTGGTGCTAGTTGTCGCAACTTGTGCATATCTATAATACTTACTGCAATAAGGCTTGGTGGGGCCGGTGATAGAGTACAGCGCCATGTTGGTGTTGGTATCTATCAGCGAGCTCGCCTGCAGCCGCGAGTACACTCGGTGCGAGTGGTAGCCCATTGGCATACAGTGGTGCTTGTTGTCGCAGTTTGTGCACGCGCCGGAGAGGAATGCCTGACGAGAAATATGGTATTTGGGATTTCAAAGAAGTTTTATGGTTTTTTTATATTTGAGCATTAAACAAATTTCATTAATTTAATTCATCATTCAATTTATTCAGTTTATTAATCCATTTATATGCATTCTGTTAATTCATATATTCCATTCGTTCATTTATTTATATCATTCATTTATTCAATTCATTAATTCATAATTATCATTATTATCATATAATTAATTCCATTCGAAGAATCTTATTCTTGGTTACTACTTACTAGTAGTAGTCGTAACAAACCCCTCCACCAACCCGCACTGAGACAGCTTGGTGGACTACGGCTCAATCTTACTCGTATCTCGGCCTATGCCTCTGGGTGGGGACATTAATGGGCTACATTTAGTATCATTCACTCCATTTATCAATTTTATCATTACATTCATTCACACCACGAATCAAGTATTTCGGAATCAGATTTTGACATCACCGTATTTCGAGTGGAAGTAACTAGTACATCATAATTTCTATCTACCTTGTAAGACTCGCACTGAATAGCCATCATGGGACAGGAAGGCGCGATGCTTTCCGTGAAATACTCGTAGCTTCTTTCGTGGTTGCATCCTAGATACCTGTAATACCATATCAAACCATTGAATTCTGAATAACTCGCTAAGTGTGAGCGCTCTCGCTACCCCGTAAGATCAGTTTCATTGTGAAAGTTATTCAGAATTATGTGAGGCCTAGCCTATAGCTCCGGAGTTGTCCATTGTTCACAAGACACCATGTATGTGTATATAACTCAGATTAATGAAACTCTTTGCTTGCACACTCTGTGGTTAACTTACTTGACAGTCCACTTGTAAATGACTTTACAGTGCTACATGGATGTTTTGGCACATGGCCAAGGGTCGGAACTAACACAATCCATCCAATCATTCAATCGATCAATGTTGCAGTGGCGCCCCCCTGTCTGTGTCATCTAAGTGCCAAAACATCCATGTAGCACTGTAGTTTTGGAGTTGTCCATTGTTTACAGGACATGTATGTATACCTGTCCATCGATCTTTTGGCGTGTGAGTGACGTTTTCAGGGGGGCGCCAGTTCTACGCAACCTAATGCAATGATTCTGTCAAAAAGCGTTAGTTTCTACCTGTCACCGCACGCCAAAAGATCGTTGAATAACTGTATGTGTATGTCTCTCACATTAATGAAACTCTTTGCTTGCAAACTCTATGGTTAACTTACTTGACAGTCCACTTGTACATGTCGTCGCTGACGGCGCCGAGCGGCGAGTCAGCTTGCTTGCAGCCGGGCTGCGTCGAGCCGCCGTTCGGGAAGAAGTCTACGTGGCCGATCGCCTCCGATATGCCGAGGCCTGACACATTCGGGAAACATTATGATAAGAACGTCTAAAGTAAAAACATAGCCCATTAATGTCCCCGCCGAGGGGCACAAGCCTTTGCCCGGATATGAGTAAGATTAAGCCAATCACGCTGGTTAATTGCGGGTTAACTGGTTAATTGGTGGAAGGGGTTTTACGACTACTACATACCTACCAAGTAGCGATAGTAACCGGGGCCTAAGACAAATCAATTGTCTCATTGGTTCATGGTAAGCACAGGATTCGAACCTGTGTCTCCTGCGTGAGAAGCAAGCGTGAAAGCCAAAGCCACTAATACTACGTAAGGTTTGCATTATGGTGGTGCCCTATGTACATTGACTTTTTAGTTGGATTAGGTATTTACTTTATTAACTTACCAGCAAAATACAGCGGCATGGCGTTACTGTGTATTATGTCGACGTACTTAGCGTCTGAGCGGTCTAATCGGACCAGGGTCACGGTTTTACTGAAGTAAGGAGCAGCCGGATCTAGCCCGGATATCCTTCCGAGCTTGAGGTTGAATTTCTGGAAGATACAAATAAGTGTTTCGGGTTAGGTTGGTGCGAAGATGACACGTGGGGAATTTTGAAATCTATATTCTACTAGCAATTGCCCGCGGCTTCGCTCCCGCATAGTCGTGTAAGCATGGCTAATGCTTGCAGAACTTTAGCCCAATAGGGTTCGAAATCCGAGAGATAGAACGTTATACTCCGCGTCTTGAATTGCATTCGCGCGTCGCGTCGCATTTAAAATCCGAAAGACTGATTGCAAGATACAAATACATAAAAATAGGGCCAGAAGATGAGTGTTTTTAGAACCTGTTTTGCCTCTAAATTTATAATTTTTAACCGACTTCCTAAAGGAGGAGGTTTACAATTCGTCCGGATATTTGTTTTTTTTTTTATGTATGTTCCCCGATAGCGCCTAGACGGATGGACCGATTTGGAAAATTATTTTTTTGTTTGAAAGGGTTTACCTTCCCATTGGTCCCATTGACACCAGGTCAGGATCTGATGATGGGATCCTGGAGAAATCGAGGGAACTCTTCAAATATTATAGGCAGACCTATAGTGATTTTTGTGTTTTTCATAATAACTCGTGCAAATGCACATGGTAAGCATAATATTGTGATGCGGAACTGCTCATGAAGACCACATATGGCCACCAGATCTGCTCAATACTAGGTACAAATACAATGCGTGGCTGACGGGCAGGCAACGCATAGCCTAAGCCGGTGGACCTAGAGCCATGAAACTTTGTACAGAGGTTCCTTAGTAGCGTGGGGTAGCACTGTGATGGGATTTGACAAAATTAATTCCCCAAGGGGGGGGGGGGGGGGTAAGGGGTTACAGTTTGTATTAAACTCAATCTAATCAAATAGGGTTTGTGGAAGTCGGTTTTTTCTAAAGTTTACTTTTTGTTTCAATTATAATGATTACCTTTTGCAGAGCATGCCCGCAGTAGCCAGCCAGGTGAGCGCCCAGCGAGTGACCGACGAAATGGAAGTTATCCAGGTCAGACAGAGACAGAGCAGTCTGAAATTTAAAATAATCCTCATGAGTCTTATTCGATCTGGCCCCGTAATGGGGGTTCTTCCACACGCCTGCGGCAGGGGCGATATATGGTGTAAAAGTGTGTAAACCTGGAGCCGCCTGCTATGTGGTACGCCACTCCAAGCGCACACAACAGGCAGCTCCAGTTTAACACACTTTTTCACTCTAGATTGCCACCGATATCATGTCGTCTGAAACTACATTCATTCGTTTACGTATCAAGTAGTGCCTTTACCCGTTTGCCGAACAAAGTATCACGATTGATACGCTATTTATTAAGTTCTCATAAGAGGATAGGGCCCCTGGCCGTGTCCCCCCGCCCTCCTTCTAAAAACCCTTTTTTCGTGTATTTCAGTATTTGTTGTTGTTGCGGCAATAGAAATACACATTCTACAGAACATTTCAACTCTCTAGCTATTACGGTTCATGCTGTAGGACCCGATGACGGACAGACGGACAGCGGAGCCTTAGTAATAGGGTCCTATTTAGCACCCTTCGCGTACGGAACCCTAAAAATCAAAAATCAATATGTGATGTCGCTGTTTCTGGTTTCCACGGTGCGGCACAGTACAAGTGCAGAGTACAGGGTATCCCTTTCAAGAAACTCTTTACTTATCTACTCTATGGGGGCTTTTTGACGGTTGGTGACCACTTCTGGTTTTGACCACTTCTTGTTTTGACCACTTCTGGTTTCGACCACTCTAGATTCTGGTTATGACCACTTCTGGATATGACCACTCCTTTGTTTTGACCACTCCTTTGTTTTGACCACTTCTGGATTTGACCACTTGTCATTATCAATTACTTGCTCAATAAGGTTAAAGTATAATATGAGCGTAGAACTCACATAGAGGTTATGTATGAAGTGCGCCGTCATTACGCCGACGAGCCGAATGTTCGCCACGGCTTGCCCGTACGGAGGCTGCGAGCCTCCGCGCCAGTCCACCACGAACACTGTGGCAGCACTGTTGCCTTCTAAGTTGAGTAGCGCTTCCACCATGTTTTGTATCTGAAAGATAATTGGCATTTCTTGAATTTAATAACTCAGTTCCAGGTTAGCTTGTTTTATTCTCTCCCTGCTCCCTGATTTTGCTTAACAAAAGTATATGAATTAAAACTAGTGCTCGTTGAAATGCCTAGAAATATGGAGTCTTTGGTATATGTTATTCAGCATGTTTATGTAAATTATATGTAGGTATATGTCTTGCGGCACTTATTTAGTAATTTGGTAGTACGATGTTTAACTTTTGTAGATATTCAACTTATTCATATTTATCGGTAGGTAGTTTAGATTTAGAATTGCAGTTATGTCAAACTATCCTTTCATGCCTAGGTTTGCTGGAAGAAATCTCTCTTCAGAGATAAGCTCGCCTTTGTACTTCGCCTTTGTACTTATGTTTTCTTCAATGTAACGTGCTTAATTAACTGTGTACAATAAAGTATAATGAAAGTGTTTAAAAAGAGCGGTTATAGGATGTGAAGAAATAAACGAAGGCTCTTATTAACAGATCCACCCACGTGACTCTTAGAGCGGTTAAAATGCACTACGTCCGATCCGAATCCGAACCGGTCCCGTGAAAATACGCGTGAAGATTCATGAATGGAAATTCACGGATGACGGACGGACCCAGTGCGTAAACTGCCATACGACAACTCCGGTCTGGATTGTATTTTCACGAGTGCGGATCGGACGCTCTAAAGCCATGATTCCGGACTCGGCAGCAGACAACCGAGTTTGGAATCACACACACCACAACAAGTAAAAAGCCTGCATGCACTATAATAGTATACTTTATACTAATACAGATAGACCGCCCAGAACAAAATATGACACCGGCGTAAACTGAGATGGTACGGAAGCTTCTTTAGTTCGAGGCCATTATCGCTTGGTGCAGCACCATCGAAAAATTGCAAATAGCACGAGATGGCGCTAAGGATTTATTTTAAGATTAGCGCTACCTAGAAGTATGTTAACTGAAACCATGGCGTTTAAACTACAAATGTTACTCGTCACGCCATCACTTTTTTACGAAGGGTTACTAATTCTCATTTGTATGGAATGGGCACCTGCTAGAACTCAATATTTACTTTACATTACTTTATACTTTATAACAAAAAAACAGAATACAGACACTTAATAATGGAAAAAACATGTACAAGGGCGAGCTATTGGCGGCAGCGGCAGGCGGCATATTTGATCAAAACTTAAAAAGACTTACCCACAACTTATCCCCTCCTTCCAGGAACCCGTGTGAGATGAAGTAGAACGGTCCCCGTGGGTCTATGTTCGCGTTTCTGGTCCTCTCCATCTCGTCTGCTCGCAGCATCACCGGCATCTTCCGGTTTCTCCGGGTGAATGTGGGGTATCTGTGGACAAGTTAAGCGTCACGCTTTTCCCATACGGAGTGGTGGAGCCACAGTTGCGTTTGCGTTTGGACAGTTATGGGTGAAAAGGAATGAATTAAAAATAAAATAATGGTAGACCATTAATGTCGAGTATGAGTGAGATTGAGCCATACCCCAGCACGTTGGCTCGGTGTAGATTAATCGGTCTAACCTGGACAAACCGAGAGGGTCAGAAGTCAGAGTTATTTGTAGATAGTTGCGTTAATAATATGGATGAGGTGTTATCTGGACCAGGACCCCATTATGATT
Source organism: Argyresthia albistria (assembly GCA_963457715.1). Classification (NCBI taxonomy): domain Eukaryota; kingdom Metazoa; phylum Arthropoda; class Insecta; order Lepidoptera; family Argyresthiidae; genus Argyresthia; species Argyresthia albistria. The sequence continues at coordinate 2,857,324 of OY735256.1, forward strand.
TATGCACGGTGTAAATGAATTAACGCAAAATGAGAAACTACTTTGTTAGGGACATCATTCTGAGCAACTTTCATTATGAAACCGATTTGATTAGAGCTACTTTATTTTTCACTTCTCTATACAAATCAGCTGACCCACTCAGGCCAAAATGTACTGGGAAGTGAAAAATAAAGTTGTTCTGATCGGTTTCATAATGAATGTTACTCAGAATGATGTCCCTAACAAAGTGTAGATTTGTTTTAATGGTGATTTTAAGTGATTGAATAATAACATTTGAATTAATAGTTCGAGCAGGGACAAATCACTACCTACGTAAAGAAAGTTCAGTTTTTTTATTTATTTATCATTCATTAGATTCAACGTCTAAAGGTCATAAGATCAAATCCGCCTTCCAACAAGACGATAAGGTATAGAAAGCAAACACTTTTACAAAGCAATGTAGGTACCTACTGTGATAACGGCAACTGGATGCATAGATTATAAAACGTCACTCGGCAATAACGAAGCATAATGATTGTTGTGTGACTTTAATTAATGACAGTCGACCATGAATGTCTATGGACACAATAAAGGTTAATTAGAGATATTATGCTACAGCTAATTCTTCCTCCTACTTTTTCTATGTAGTGTTTACAACAGCTAATAGTTCTGTTGATAAAAGGTAATTCGTGTTGATGACCAATTGGATTTTATTGTGAAAGTAAGTACTATTACTATTATACTTACATTCTAAGTTAGAATATAATATTAAATTTTAGTACAACAATGGCCAATGCTGTGCTCATCTATAATAGGCACTCATATAAGAACAATACCGCCATATTTCTATTGTATAATTTTGTATATGTGTGCTGTTGATGTGCCTAATTAAATAAATAAAAAAAATAAATAAATAAGTACACACGCAAAACCCTAAACCCACCTATGTTTGATGCTGACGACTGTACAAAAATGTATATTGAAATAAAACGTAAAACTTAAAAAAACCGACTTTCACAAAGTCTATTTGATTAGAAAACTACGTCAGGTGCTTTTTGAGTTTAATACAAACTGTAACCTCCTATTTATATAGATAGATTCATCAATCAAACACATGCTCATCTGCTCAGATATTTAGGTACCCTTCCATGTACATTTATTTATATTTGATGCCTTGGTAATGCTCACAGATTAATGAACTCTACTGTACCTAGATACACTTTTATGAGAGACACGCCTATCCGTCAGTACTGATAGATGTCACGGACGAGCCCCCCAACCTTATCAACTGTGGTCAACAGATAAACGTGGGTAAATAACAGCTAATGAGAAGGCGGATCTGGTGATTGAAGACGCGACGTAGTAGGGACATAAGGAGGTATGTAAACAACTGATAGAGTGCCGGGAGGGGCTTCTTTGTGAAGTGAAAGATAAAAATTCTTAATATGTCGCAACAAAGCATCACGCTTTTTAGGGTACCGTACCCGAAGGGTGCCAAACGGGACCCTATTACTGAGACTTCGCTGTCCGTCTGTCCGTCCGTCCGTCCGCCCGTCCTGTCTGTCACCGGGTCCGTCTGCACGAACCGTAATAGCTAGAAAGCTGAAATTTTCACAGAATGTGTATATCTGTTGCCGCACCAACCACAAATACTGAAATACGAGAGATATTGCAAATTAAAGGGGGCCCCGATACAAGAGACGTGTTTAGATACACTTACGCATTTCAAAATGGAGATCTTGACTGAAACTGTTTATTTATTGTCATAGCAACCATGTCATAGACACATAGCATATTTCGCGTCAACCCACATGGTTGTGGTTAGCCGGTGCGGTATGATGTAGACTCTCAATCCGGAGGTCGTCGGTTCAAATCTCGTGAAGGCATAAACTTTTTAAATTTTCTTTTTGTTTATTTTTTTATTCTTTTGAGTGCTTTTGATTTGTTGTACGATGGTACGGTACCCTTCGTGTGCGATACCGACCCGCACTTAACCGATTATTTTTCTATACCGGGTGGCAGAGGCACAATTGTGCTTACTTTCACTTTCTTTTGTTTTTCTATAGGCTCTGAACTTTATTCCAAAGTCATAAGGTTTAAAATCGAGGGCCCGTTTTTTACCACGCAATTGAAGGAATATTGCGTGACAAGGGGCTCATTTCCGCAGCTCTACAAGGTGTTAATGAATTAACGCAAAATAAGAAACCGGGACATCATTCTGAGCAACTTTCACTATGAAACCGATTTGATCAGAGCAACTTTATTTTTCACTTCTCCATAGAAATCAGCTGATCCAATCAGGCCAAAATTTACTGGGAAGTGAAAAATAAAGTTGCTCTGATCAAATAGGTTCCATAGTGAAAGTTGCTCAGAATTATGTCCCTAACAAAGTAGTTTCTCAATTTGCGTTAATTCATTTACACCTTGTAGAGCAATGAAGAAATTTGCGTATAATATTTCGTGTCATTGTATTTTTCATGTTTCTGTGCAATAAATAATATTTTTATCACACCTGCTCTGAAAATACATACTAATTATACCAATTAGAGGGAAGAAACGCCTTTATCCCGCCCTTCAAATCCTTTCATCCCAAGGTATGGAAGTTTGTATGAAAATCCTTCCGACCCAAGGGTGGGAAGTATGTATGAAATTCCATTACATACCCGGTTTTTTTATTTTTATTTGTCAGCAGTCATACTGCAAAGAGACTGTCTACTAAATAAATTTCAAGTAAATTGTTACTGGCCATATACAGTTTTTTTTTTTACCAGTTACCAACCTCCTTGGTGCATACAGAAAATTAAAAACGAAATCATTTTTGTATATAAAACGCGCGGAATCACGGAAGAAGTGGCTGCATGACCTTATGATCTTAGCCTACTCCAGAAACGGGTGAATAAAAAAAGGAAAAGCCCGCGCATTTTCGCAAAAACTTCGATTGATTTAGCATTTATCTTTGTGTTTTTTGTAAAATATGGATACTTCGAGCGACAGTGATGATGTTATCCCTAACACACCGCCAGAACTATTAGAGACGGCCCAAGAAGTTGTTGATAATCTGTTGCCGGAAAAATCTAAATGCAGATACAACAGTACTTGTACTTTTAACTAAATATAAACATTTCTATGCATTTATGTCTATAATTTTCCTCGTAGGTGTAATAAAAAGCACTATACATACCTCAGGATAAAGTACAGTTCCATACCTCAAATGGTTTGCGCCCCTCGCAAGCTCGTGGCGCAAATGCCATAATCTCGGTATGGAACTGTCACTTTCTTCCCTCTGAAGTAATGTACTATAATATGACTCTCGGTACTAAAACCATAAAAATTAAACAGCGCGGTATACGATTAATGTAGGTAGGTGACCGTTTTGTATCTAGGTAGAAGAAAGTGTTAACAGGCCCGGGAGTCGTAATGAATCGCATGGCACTCTATAGCGAGGGCGCAAAAAGCCTGTTTTGGCTATAAGAAACCGGAATTTTGCGCCCTCGCTGTAGCCACTGCCATGCAATTCCGTACGTTGCATACAGCCCAGAAACTTACTGTATGCGCATAGAATCTGGGGGCTCAGGAAAGTAGTTGTCAGGCCGGAACTCCGTCCAGGGGTAGGCCTTCGAGAAACACCCGTAGTTTCCATAGCAACGCTCGATCTCTGCATCCTCTGAAACAGAATAGAAACGCTTAGGCTGTCGCACGCGCAACCCGAAACTAAGTATTTGTATCTACGTATCTACTACCTACTCCAACTGGAAAGCAAATACTAAGTACAATAACTGACAGCGAAGTGACGTTTTCAAAGTATTGATTGATTATAGAATACTCTCTAGTGTGATTATAGTTATTTAGTTATTTTTTGTTTCTAAATTATGCCCCAACTTTGCCTTTGTACAATGTTCCTACATAGCTATAAGCAATACTAGTTTCCGCGTTTCCGCTTTGGCCGTTCTACAAAATATAACTTGATGGTTCTGTAAATCTCTACAGAAAGAAAGTCATTTGATTTAATTGATTGACTCTTGCTACAGCGCACTATAGGTATTTAAGCGACATTTATTTGAGCAGAGTCTGTACACTTGGCTATTATTTAGAGTACATAAGTATGATCATTTACGTATCGTCTTTCTATTTTTATCGGACTGAGAGTGGAACTTAAGACTAAACATCAACATTATAATAATTTTCTGGTTGTTGTCGCGGATTTCTGGAGCTTTTATGTCTGAGACGTAATAAATCTTATTAGAAAAGGTGTCATTTACTGGTGGGAAGTACTACTCATCCTATACCACAGGGTTCGCCCTTTTTTAGGGGGTAGTGATCGTCCCTTGTTCTTTACAATGTAAAATAACCGGCCAAGTGCGAGTAGGACTCGCGCACCAAGGGTTCCTATCACACTTGGAGAGCAAGAAGCAAGAGCGTGTAATTAGGTTTGAAAAAACTAAAGTGTGATGTCATCCATGTAAACCAAATTGAAGACAGAAATTTGCAGTTTTCAGATTTTTCCCTTTACTTGTGCTATAAGACCTTTGCGTGCCAAATTTCATGATTCTAGGTCAACGGGAAGTACCCTCTAGGTTTTGATTCCCTTGCGATTATCAAGCAATTTCAGCAAAATTGAGACATATGCGGTATCTTTTGGTTGCGTTGACCTATAAGTATAAGGGGTCGTGACAGACAGACAGACAGACAGACAGACAGACAGACAGACAGACAGACAGACAGACAGACAGACAGACAGACAGACAGACAGACAGACAGACAGACAGACAGACATACCTTACTGAATAAATGATTATGATTTGCAATTTTTTACCAATAATAACTACACCATACCTTCTTCCACAGAAGTTACAAACGAGAACTCTCCCATCATTGCCATAAAAGTTAACAAAATCCAGAGCATTATATAAATGCTCAACACACAATCACAAACACCTCCAAACGATATGACTACCAATATTACACTGCGTGGGAAATGACACAAACTAAAATTAGCGCTGATAACACTACACTACTTTTACCGGGAATCTCAAAGTTGTACTAAAGTGTCTAAATTAGGTGAGGTGACACCTACTCTAAAATAGAGTATCAATAATTTAAAAGACAAAACATGTACGTAAAGACAAGCACACATATAATATTGTATTTCCAGGGAGGACAACATTAGATAACCGGCCAAGTGAGAGTCGGACTCGCGCAATAAGGGTTCCGTACCATTATCCATAAAAAACCGCAAAAAAAAAAAAAAACATTGGCTCAACTTTAGTTCCTGACCTATTGACTAGGCTGTCAAAACTTTTTTAGCGTATAGTTGGGGTCATTTAATCATCTTCCTGAAAGTTTCAGGTAACGGAAATTAGTAGTTTTTAAGATATGATTTTTTGAAAATCTGAAAATATTGTAAAATTATGTAACAAAACGCAAAAAATATGTCAAAATCTATGGTCTGTGGTCAAAATACATTAGTTACGTTTCGTTGTATGCATATTTGAAAAGATGAATCTATTTTAAACGTAAAATATCACTTTTGATAAATTAAAAGTTGTAATTTTTCTGAAACGGAGTGCATTTGGGGTGTTGTCTGTCCGAGTTTTTGTTGGTTGGGCGGCCATTTTGAATCCGATTGGATCAATTATAGGTTACTTCCTGTTTGAAAACTAAAGATAGGTTTGTTAGGTACACACTTATAAGCAGAACCGGGAGCCGGAGCGAAGCGGAGCGGAGCGAGGCGACCCCCTACTTCTGGCAACCCCCCCTCCAACCCCTCATCCCCTCCAACTCCCCCGCCCAACAATGCAAAAAAACTTCAAAACTCAAAACTTTAAAAAATCATATCTCAGCAATTAGGCATTTCCGCGGGGGGGGAGAAGTAGGGGAGGTATCTACCCCCCTTCCCCTTCCCCCCTCTCCCCCTCAAGGTCAAGGTCAGTAGGTCAGGAACTAAAGTCCTTATATTATGTAACCTCCAAAAATTAAAAAAATCATATCTCAGAAACTATGCAGTTCCGCGCGGGGGGAGTAGTAGGGGGTGCATCCCCCCACCTCCCCCCTCCCCCCTCCCCACCTCCCAAGGTCAATTTCAGTAGGTCAGGAACTAAAGTCCTTCCAAAACATTTTGTATGGGAGCCCCCTAAATATTAATTTAATCATTTATTTTTAAGTAAATAATATACTCAATATATTGTGAACAATTTAAGCGTCTACCTGCTACCATTATCAATATCGAGCAAAAATGAGCAAAAATTTCACGTTTGTTGTATGGGAGTCCCCCTTAATATTAAATTTCTTTAGATTTTTTGTTGTTATAGCGGCAACAGAAATACATCATCTGTGAAAATTTCAACTGTCTAGCTACCACGGTTCATGAGATCCAGCCTGGTGACAGACAGACAGACAGCGAAGTCTCAGTAATAGGGTCCCGTTTGGCACCCTTCGGGTACGGAACCCTAATGATAAGACTTACCATTGAAACTCGAAGGAAAGTTGTTAGAATCCGTAGAATTCTGCTTATCCATTAGCACCATTATCGTCTGCAGCATAAGAGTCGCACTCGTAGTTTTATTCATATACATCTTCAGCACTTTTTAAAGTCTTTACAACACACAAACTGAGTATTATTTCTCTTGACGATTGCTTTGTCAATCAAAACACAAATAATTTGACGTAATAAATGTCGCGTCAGCAATAATTCAACAACTCATAACGTGTTTGTCTTACAAAGTTACGATCCATACTGATTGTATTAAGAAGTTCCGTCTGGCGTATATCCTATAGCTTATAGCTGAATACAAATTGATGTTGTGGATAGATCCTACTTGCTAGACATTCCGGGATATGATGATAGCAAGGGTTACTGGTTATCTGTGGTCGTTTGTTGAAAAACAATTGACGCACGTAGGCGTCTGGAGATTGCGCGATGACATCTGCCCCCGACTCTTATAAAGCTAATTATGAGAGGCAATCTGATAAGCGTACCGGCTTTGAGGTTGTACTGAATGCACGAGCTAACGTCAGAATGGTCTAGACTTGTGATAGTGAATATAGGCATATTTACACGGGGACATTATGAAGACAATTTGACTTAAAAACTAGGATGACTCTACAAATTGAAGCAAGTAATTAACATGATCTTTAGTTACGTCCTTGTTTACATCTGCCCCCCTAGACAAAGTTAAACGCTTACGCTAGCGAAACGAAATGATAACTTTTTATGTATGCGATTTGACATTTGGCTTGGTGACGTCACGTAGCGATTCCAAATCGCATACATAAAAAGTTATCGTTTCGTTTCGCTATCCTTAGCATTTAACATTGTCTACAGGCACTGGTATCGGTATACCTACTCAAGAAATTATAGAATACCTATATGTATAAGTACCTATATGTAATATAGACCTTTAGTCTAAAATATCTATGTAGTCAACTACATACATAATACTGGGAAATTCGTATGTAGTTAAAATAAATGAAAAATAAAAATTCGCAGATATTCCACCCTAATATACTAACAGAAAAGATAACACAAAACAGAGCATGTCACAGGGGAGCATGTCACAACACATTGAGGGACCAAAGTCCGTACAAACTGATATCGCGAGCTCCGCAAATAACTGCAGTGTGAATTAACCTTAACTTTATATTGGTAATAGCGTTGAATATGCCGTGTCCAGAAGAGTCTACAGTTCTATAATTATCTCACTAATTATCTTAAAAACAAATTTAACGCGGCTCCAAATAGAACTATCATTCAACGATGACGCCACATCGCCGTACAGGATGACTTGATTACCTGAACTAATAATTTCGATATTGGGGATAGGAGGTATTGGGGAATTAGAATACAGACTCAAATTCTCCTTACTACTCTCCTACTTATCAATCAGCTAGTGAAAACTGACTTTCACAGAACAAATGGAAATCTGTCCATACAGGATGTTTGGAGTATGGAGCGAAAATTTTTTTTGGGGAGTTGACATAATTCTGAACAACTTTCACTGTGAAAGTAATTTGATCAGAGCAACTTTTTTTTGACATCTCAATACATTTTGGGCCGAGCGGTTATCAGATGATTTGTATAGAGAAGTGAAAAATAAAGTTGCTCTGATCAAATCGGTTTGCAAGTGAAATTGTTCAGAATGATATCCCTAACTCCACAAAATGTTTTGTCGCTCCATACTTCAAACACCCGGTACACCCCCTATAACTGGATTGTAAACAGTTTTTTAAATTGTTTCAGTCTTAAAAAGCTTTATTAATGTTTACTTGACTCAAGTAAATTAACACATTGTTTCATATCAAAAATAGGTAATTCATGCAAAAAATATACTTACGACATAGTTATAACAAAATGATTTCGATCAACATCACCACAAGAGCATCTAAAATTATCCACAATAATGGATTTGGAGTCAAAACATTTTTGCCTAGCGTTATAAAGAACATCATAGTATAAATGCAAGTCTGTATTTTTTTATTGTCTCAAATCATTTACTAGCAAACCGTTTTTTAATTCACAATCGGGAGACAAAACACGTTCTAAGGCTGTTTGATTGAACATCTATGTGAGCTTGGCAAGAGATACAGATATTAGTGTGCGTATGAAACCTAACTCACATAATATTTCAACGATACAAGATAAAGACGACAGAAAGGTGTAGTCATATTTAAGGGGATTGGTAGGAATTTGTGTCGGGCCATTGGTTTTGTGCCGGGCGATCGTATGATTTGCCGGCTGATTTGTATGGAGAAGTGAAAAATAAAGTCACTCAATAATGTCCCTAAAAAACCCCTAAAATACTACACCTTTCTGTAACACCCTGTATATCGTCTAATGGTCAGCAATTTCACTAATTATAACCTAGTTTCGAAAATGCCACAATCATTTATGGACCGGGCTACGCGCAGTTGGGTTTGATTTGATATCCGCCCATCAGTATTATCCAAGATAAATCGAGGTTGAACCAACCTGAGATGGTAATACGATGGCATTAATTCGATAAGTAGTAATTCTAAGGTCTTGTTTTAAGAAGTCTTGGTAAGCCCATAGAATAGATAAATCATAGATGTTGTATGAAATAATACACATGAATCGGTCATATAGGCATTCCTTGAAAGAGACCTTATCACATATCATTAATTTAAGTGAGCGTCAAAAGCGTTCAGACGCAACTAAATAGAGCCTCGACTACAAATAAAATTGATTGGTCCAAAAAGTAACCGAATCCAGGTGAAATTACCTGTATCTCGTAGGGTGGCCCAACTCCAGTAGTCCAAAAAAATTTTTTTTTTCAGAATACTTCATTCAGTCAGTCCAGAGTCCAGCCAGACCCAGACTAAATTGGCGGTTTGTTTGTGTAATTATTTTGTATTTTTAATTACTATTTTTGTAACGTGTATAAGGCCATCTTTATCTGAGGAATTAAGCATGATTATTAAATGTTTTTTTTTACATGCAAATACGGTCTGTTAAAAATCAAAAACTCTGTACAAATCTAAGCTGGGCCACCTGTATTGTAAAGTCACCGAGAATTAAATTCGCTTACTATTACTATGTACGCATAATACATAAACAATCGGGCCGCAACAAACGAGTTACGAATTCAGCTGACGCGTCTTATTCTTGGACGGCGTCGACGAAAAATTGCAATTAAACGTCACCTCGTCGGTAAATATATCGGACATCGACATGGCCTCGTTTTTGTTTGCCGTTTGCAGAAAAAACCTATCGAGGTCATTCTCTTTGTCTTCCGATTTCGCCTCGGAGTATCTCATTGTGGAAGTCTTTGAGCCTTCGTAGAACGGCATATTGTCTGAAGTCTCGTCCTTGAATCCGCTGTCTACCCGCATCCAGTTGACGTTGGATATCTCCTTCAAAGCCTGCCCTGACTTATTTGACACATTAGTGACAGTTAGCTCTGACGGTTTTATGGCGCTCTCGTAATAACTAGAAGCGTTTGCATAAAACGTGTTCTCGTTGAATCCGCTGTCAACACGTTTGAAACTCGAGCTATCGACGGCTTTTGTGGCGTTGTAATCAAACTGTGAGTTCTCAGTCAGGTATTTGAGATCTACGGCGGCGAAGTCTACTTTCTTGTTTTCTAGGCTGAGTGGGTTTTCTGATTCTATACTAGCGTCTAGGGACATGTGCATAGGACTTTCGGGGACTCTTGTAACAGGTTTATACTTCCCTTTGACAGGGGTGTCCGTGAACTTGGTGACTTCGATGTGTATTTTGGTGGACGATGGTGCGTCCTGTGGTCTGTGGAGCGGCTCCATTTGCAGTAGCTTGTGGATGCTGGCGGTGTCGATCATGGACCACGCCTGGTCTTCGTCTTCCGGATGAGGGGGCTCTAAATCAGCTGGAACAGTCAAAAGACCGGTCAAGTACGTTTCGGACTCACACACTAAGGGTTCCGTACCACCGTACAAGGAACACAGTTAAAAACACGCCTCTTGCATGGACACCTTTAACTTTTAAAATTACGTGTATTTAATTGCTGAGGGCAATAGATGTAAACATTCTGTGAATATTTTAACTCACTACCATTACGGTTTATGATATATTAAATCGCTATTGGCATAAACATCAAATATGCAGCTCGCTGATGGACAGACGGACAGCGAAGACTTAATAATAGGGTTTTACCCTTTGAAACCCTACAATAATATTTGAATTTATGATGAAGATGTTTAATGCCTTACCCTGAGATCCATCGAGACTCATATCCATACTGAAATCTAGTTTCTGCACCGACCGGCTTCTATGTAGACTTGACATACTGAGGCTGCGTTTCTCTGAGAAAGAGCTCTTTCTATTTCTTGGCGGAGAAGCGCCTTCCTTTAGTGATTTGCTCCTTCTGAGAACCGACCTGCAGACAACGGTGGACAATCGTTAGTTAGTGTCTAAAACTTTAAACACACTTTGCCGAATTCACGCGACCGAAGTTTCGCTGCTAATTTTACGTTTCGACGAAGAGACCAAGGCAATCAAATAAATCTAGGAACAAGTCTGAAGTTGAAGTATTATGTACAAAATGGCTGGGCAATCTCAGAATTGTATATTTCCAGCAGTTGTATTTTGTTAAGCCAATTTTGTGTAAAGAAAAAGACACAATTTGATGTCACACGCCACATGACATCACGCAGTGCTGTTTCATAGAACTCAGGAACAAAAGCACCGTTATGGCAGTTCCTAAAGTATCTATTTTGACTAGCAGGACTTCGACTAGCGGCCTTTGTGTAAGGATGCGTTGCCGTCGAACGTACCCAACCGATGTTCGGTTGGACGCCAAGACTTGACGTAATATCGGCACGTGTTTAGCTCGTAATTTAAAAAGACTGCAGGCTCTCAATTGAACTATAGGAAGTATACAGTGTAAGTGGTGGTAAGGAAGTGTGTGGATGATAGTACTGATGCAAAATAGTAACCTGTCCGGTGTTCTGCAGAAACACGGCCGCTTGCTCTCTCGCTCGCTCTCGGGGTCCGGCGCGATGCAGTCGAGGCAGGTCGCCATAGCGTCCGAGTCGGGAGACGTGAAATCATTCTTCTGGAATATTCATTGCAAAACAAATACTGCTAAATGGTTATAAACTTTTCTACGGTGGTGTAGTGGGTTTCATGCTTGCCTCTCACGCAGGAGTTGCAGGTTCGAATCCCGTTCGAATTTATACGGACACTCTGACGGTGATGGAAAACATCGTGAGGAAACCTTCATTACTCCATAGCTGTTTGGTCGCACCTAATGATTCGTCCAATCTGTTAACTGCTATAATGACCAAAGCGACTACGTCTACACATTCACTTACGCGGCTTAATCTAGTGTGTGATAAAGCGCAAAATCATGTGACACAAAGCAGGTAGGCTATGATCGAACTACCGCAATATTTGCGCAATTAGTCGCGAAGCAGACTAGAGGGCTATTCTCGCGTTATCGAGATCATCAGCATGGTTTATTTTATTACCGCATATCTCAGTCGAAAACCATGTCGATTCAAATGTTTCGATCGAAAACGGATCGAGATACCCTGCTTGATTGATATAGATAACGCCATCCACGACGACGCGCCCCACTCTTTTTCCTAATCGCTTACAGTATATGTGTGCAACCTTTTAGCAATGTAGTTGTTCTGTCTATACACATTAATTGGCTAGGAGTGAATACGCACACTACGATAAATTGACTAATCAGGAGAGAGCATTATGGTCAGCTTGAACAATGCTCTACTTGATTTTATAATTTCCTTTGATATACTATACTGCAAAACAGACATAGGGATGAAGTTTGCAGGGTTTATCCTTGCTACCGGATTTAAAAAGTGGTATTAATCTGCACATTTGGATGAGGTCAAGTTTGCCATCTGTACCAGTTTTATAACAGCATGACAATGATACTACTTTTTATCCCAACAGATACAGAAATAACATACGCCAAAGTTATAGAAGTGACTTATCGGGTTCTGAAAAAAATATTATTCTGAATCTGAATCTTCGCTTGTTTCAGAGCCCGACGAATCTGTGACATTTATATTAAAACTGAAATCGAGATCACAGTGTTTTAAGTACTCATCTTAGACATTTTTAGTTGTATAATTAAACAGCAGAACAATTAGGTAGTAGAGCAACATTCGGGACGAGTCTAGATTAAGCGGAACGTGGTCCAAATTACTCGTGTGCATCGAGCGGCTTCCCGCTCGCGACTGACGCTCTAGTCGAACCCCCCGCACCCCGCCAACCCCTCAATTGAAAAGTAGTGGGGCGCGTCGTCGTGGATGGCACTATCTATAAGGCGGATCCTGAGTATAGCTTTTGTTTGTTTTTGATCGAGATATTAGGTATCTACAATCAATATTTCGACCATGGAGATGAAGTCGCGCGAGAATTGCGCCAAACGACCGACGAAACAGAGCGCGGTTGGCAGAACGAGGCCGCACTACATCTCTACCTCTTTCCTCGTCACTCCCCACGCTATTCGTCGAGTGTGGCCACATTACTCATCGGTTTCGTATCGGCCCTACCTCTTCATCACTGGAGGGTTTCGTCAGCGGCGATATGGAGGTAGAAGCGTGCGTTAGCTCCGCCGTAGAAGGGAACTGTATGGGGCTGAAGCAGGGCTCCCCGAAGTCTGCTACTTGCAGGATCTTGTTGCGCAGCTTGCCAGGGAGCTTGGAGTGTGGCGTGCCGAAGGTCCGCTTCATGCCTTTGGATGGGCTGTTGGACTGGAAACGATAAGCAAGACAATACGGTGTTGTACAACATTAAAAATGTTCGACAAAATGTGGTAATCCTTTCAGATAGTAGCGTAGAAATCCATATTTCATTATGTTTTAGAGTAAGATATGTTTATTTTTTGCGGATTTCAGGAATTAAAATGTATAAACTATCGGTGGTATTATCTGTGACGAAAATAATCCGTGTATAATCCGTGCTCGTCTCTGACGTCTTGCTTGACTGAATCATAATGATGGCTGGGCATTCACTCACGAGCATGTGACGTCACGCGAGTCATGTGACCGGCGCCATTAGAAATAAAGCGTTTGTGGCGCGGTTTTTTCAAATTCAACTATATTATCTACGTATGTCTATGTCTATCTATTAATTTTAATTGAAAATCTTTGAATAAATCCTATAATCTTAGCGCCATCTAGTGGTATTTGCAATTTTTCGATGGTGCTGCACCAAGCGATAATGGCCTCGAACTAAAGAAGCTTCCGTAGCATCTCTGTTTACGCCGGTGTCATATTTTGTTCTAGGTGGTCTATCTGTATTAGTATAATATTGGGGGCTATTTGGGAGGTGTCAAAACCACTAAACTAGATTAACTAAAGGCACTAAGCTGACAACCTTAAAATCCGACAGCTCTTGCGCGGTGGCCAGATTCCATTTTCAAACACACCATTTTAATTAGTTTAGTTAGTATAGTTCGTGTCGCCTCCCAAATCGCAGGCATTATAGTATCTGTGCTGCGACACATACACCTTCAAACTGGCAACTCACCAAGTCCGGGCTGAACGTAACTGGGGTGTGATGCTCCAACACAGACGACGGCCGCCTCTCCACGTGCACCTCGTCGTCCGTGGACTCCGCGTAGGACTCCAGGTAGCTGTGCTCCTCAAACAGCAGCTTCCGACGGAGGGAGCCGTTCGCCGTCACCTCGTAGTCACCGGAGATGTCCTGGTCCTGGAATGTGCCGATTCTGGGTTATGTTACGGAACATACCCAGACCACGTGACTCGTTTAAGGGGTGAAGGGGGGGAGGTTTCTTCAAAATACAAATTATCAGTCTTGTTTCATACTCCAGTGGTCACGGAGGGGGGGCGCAATTTTTACGAAGGAGAAAAGGGGTATTATAATTTTAAAGTGTGAGTCACTCTGTGTGTCTGTCTGTCTCTCAGCATGTGGAGCATAAATGGATGAACCGATTTGAATGTTGTTTTTTTATTCAAAAGTAGATTTCTTGGAGCTGTTTGTTATGGTACCATAAAGCTAGCCTGATGATGGAGTTCGAAGGTGGAACCCTGGGATGCTTACTAGTAAACCCATCGAGTAAATCCATAGATTCTATAGATATGATGAGACCTTTTAATTTCACCTTGTGATGAGTCCTGTGCCTGTAGACAATGTTAAACGCTAAGGATAGCGAAACGAAACGATAACTTTTTATGTACCTATAGCACAGAAGAGATAATAGTACTCCGCCTATAGGTAACGCCATCCACGACGACGCGTGACGTAGCTATTTGCATCTTTCTTTTTCATCGAGGCACTCTGCTGAAAGACAAAGATGCAAATAGCTACGTCACGCGTCATCGTGGATGGCGGTACCTATATGCGATTTGACATTTGGAATCGCTACGTGACGTCACCTTAGCGAAGCCAAATGTCAAATCGCATACATAAAAAGTTATTGTTTCGTTTCGCAACGGTTAGCGTTTCACTTTGTCTAGGGGGGCTGGTGATGTAACTGGAAGACTGGTTTTATGCGGCGGGTTTTTAACCGACTTCCCAAAGGAGGAGGTTTACAATTCGTCCGGATGTTTGTTTTTTTTTTATGTATGTGCCCCGATAGCGCCTAAACGGACGGACCGATTTGGAAAATTATTTTTTTGTTTGAAAGGTTTTACCTTCCCATTGGTCCCATTGACACCAGGTCAGGATCTGATGATGGGATCCTGGAGAAATCGAGGGAGCTCTTCAAATATTATAGGCAGACCTATAGTGATTTTTGTGTTTTTCATAATAACTCGTGCAAATGCACATGGTAAGCATAATATTGTGATGCGGAACTGCTGATGAAGACCACACATGGCCACCAGATCTGCTACTATAATACTAGGTACAAATACGTGGCTGACGGGCAGGCAACGCATAGCCTAAACCGGTGGACCTAGAGCCATGAAACTTTGTACAGGGGTTCCCTAGTAGCGTGGGGTAGCACTGATATGGGATTTGTCAAAATTAATTTCCCAAGGGGGGGGGGGGGGATAAGGGGTTACAGTTTGTATTAAACTCAATCTAATCAAATAGGGTTTGTAGAAGTCGGTTTTTTCTAAAGTTTACTTTTTGTTTCAATTATGCTAAAGTTATTACTAAGAATTTCTTCATGACCTTTGTAAAGGACAGTAGTGGTAGGTTGGTAGGAGGTTATTTTAATACTGGCATGCTTAGTTGTTTTCTCCGCTAGGCTTACCTCAACTCAATCTCAGTTCAACTGGTATGCTCTGGGGTATGATTCTCGCGCATTCGATGCACAGACACCAATATCGAGTTATTCCCATACAAAATCACTTTGAGGTCAGGTTGAGAGGAGAAAATCATATGGTGTCGATATCCGTGTATCGAATGCGCGAGAATCGCAACCCTGGATTGCTCTTGACTATTTTTGTATAAGATTTTCTACCACATAGTTCAGGCGAGCGATTAATAAGCTGTTGCCCAACATTAAGTTCTCATATAGGCTGATAATGAAGTGGGTAAAACATTTTCATGTCGCCTACATTAGCCTTTTTTTCCCAAAATTAAATGATGTGGGTGATTTTCTTTCTGTTTTTAGAGTTCCGTACCCGAAGGGTGCCAAACGGGACCCTATTACTGAGACTTCGCTTTCTGTCCGTCTGTCTGTCACCAGGCTGAACCGTGGTAGCTAGACAGTTGAAATTTTCACAGATGATGTATTTCTGTTGCCGCTATAACAACAAATACTAAAAATCAAAAGAAATTTAATATTAAGGGGGGCTCCCATACAACAAACGTGATTTTTTTGATTGATAATGGTAGCAGGTAGACGCTTAAAATGTTCACAATATATTGAGTATATTATTTACTTAAAAAATAAATAATTAATTTAAAATTAAATTATTATTTAGGGTGGGCTCACATACAATTTTTTTTTGCTGTTTTTATAGATAATGGTACGGAACCCTTCGTGCGCTAGTCCGACTCGCACTTGGCCGGGTACTTGTTTCTCTTCTGTCTTATTGTAGTGTGTTCACTGTCATTGTAATAAATGTTTCTTTCTTTCTTCTTCGTTCTTTCAAATTAGTGCACAACTGCAAACTCAAAGAATAACAGACACTTAAAGCCATGGTGGGTTCTCTACTTGAGTAGCAGTTTGTGCAGCCTCGAGTCTATTTGATACCTGCGTGAAAGTGCAGAACTGCTGGAGCATTTTCTCTAGTTCCGGGGGCAGCTCCGGCGGGAGTGTGAGGACAGTTTGAGCTGAAACTGAAATCTTGACATAAAGCAGACTATTTTCTGTGTATTGCATTTTTAAATCATATCTTTAAATATTAGGTGTTACCTCTCTATGAGACAAAGAATGCTGAAAGAAACACAGACAGACAGCAGAGACTTAGTAATAGTTCTGTTGGTCAGAACCATACCATTTGTTGGTTAGTATTGAACCCTTAAAAGGCTTAGCAACAAAATATACAAGTGTTTAAACAAAAATATCTGTATAGTGTACTCCATGTTCTAACCAAGTGCTGTAAGTTTGGTATTTTTATCTTTAGGTTATGTTTCTAAAAAGGATTGGTGCTAGAGCTTGTCTAAGCTGAAATGACGCGCCCCACTCCTTGGTTTTGTATTTACTTGTCAGTAGGCTCTTCTCTGTAGAGCTTGTCTAAGCCTTAGACAAGCTCTACAGAGAAGAGCCCTGTGCCTGTCCGTGGTTGGATGTGGGCTGGGATGAAAATAAGGATAGAGATCTAACTTCATTTTATTGGGCCTGGTTTTATAACTTAGTTTAATGCACCAATGTATATTTCTCCACTGTATTGTGTATGGTGAATATATATCATTTTCATTTCAGATAATTTGTTTTTCTCTAGTTTATTAGAATATTATTATTATTTTGAGCATGGCACAAAAGAGATAATTGTACTCCGTACAGAACGGCCACTCCCTTCCCCGCGCTGATTCAGATACCGCACCCCACCCCTGGCGTCAAAAGAATTGGTTAGAAGATCAATAGACAGGGCTGAACGCCGGACGAGTGACGACGCGTATACTAAATATCGCTGCATTTGCCGCCACCAGCCCTAGCAAAGTTTATGCACACATTTGCACGTATACAAACATCATTTGGTTATGTAGTAGTAATAGGTGATTATTTTACGAGCATTCTATGGAGTGTCCGAGGTGTGCCCATGATGTCCCACAGATCGCAAAGACAACTTTATCCTTTATCCTATATCCAATTTATGTGATCTTAACCATCTTGTCGACACATCTTATCTATCTATTGATCTCCATTGTTTGTTTGTTCGATTGGTGTGCTTCGGAGAGTGAACCAGTTAAGAAGTCATCAACCAGCTGATTTCCCAAAGACCTAGTTCATCCTCCAATCTCTTCCTGAGTTTGAATATGGTAAGCCATTGTAAGTGTATGTTTGAAATATCTTACCATCCCTCATTACAATAGTTTCCTCTCTTACACTAGATATTTGCACAATGGAATCATATGAGGTCTGTAGTGGTTTGACTTTCTTGGAAGACTCTAGTGGACTAGGCATGACCATCTCCTGGGAGAAAAATCTGAAAAAAAAATACTGTAGTAAGACAAAAGCAATGGTGAATGCTGATTAGATGTTAAATCACAAGTCCTGGATGAACATGTGGAAAAACTTGAAATAGTAAAGATATAAGTATCTAAATTAAATTAAATATAGGTACCTAAATTAAAGTCTATATTTTTAAGTTACTATAGTCCATTCGTGATAAGAATGCAGTAAAGTCATCACTGTCAGGCGGCCTAGCCACGCCCCATAACCAATCAAATCGTTTCCAATTATCAAGCCAAGTTCACAGTGCCCAGTTGAAGGCAAACTTTAGAACGGGAAGGTTGTGTCCTGTCCTGTGAGTGTGTGTTAACAGATTTAAATTTAAATTTCACTGCATTCTTATCACAAATAGACTGTATGTAACTCTAGCTAGACTGTCATTGCATAAGAAAGGCTTATAGTCAACAGTGGGTTCCCTTACAGGATGATGAAGAACATTAGCCTTAGACTAAACCATAGCAAACCTCAAATAGGCAGAAAAAAAGCAGTCTAGTAGAACCTACTTCTCTGTGGCCTCCTCAGCTATCCGCTCCAGCGCTGGGTCTGGTGATGGCTCATACTGACTGCTGCACGGGGTGATGTCAGCTGGCACCAGGGCGCAGGTCTGGTCGATGTCCCAGCGGAACAGGCTGTTGCTCTGCTTCTTGTAGATCTTGCACATTCCTGGGCTGAGGAGGCGAAACCGATGACTGATCAGTAAAACAATGCAACTTACCTTGGGTCTGGGAACAGGTACAGCGTTAACTAAATGGGGACGTCGTTCTATCTTGCCACGTTGGAGAAAAACGCACAATAATGGGTTATAAATTGACATGGTGTGGTATATAAAAGAGAAAATAAAACTCACCTGCATAATGGTTTGTGTAATCTCGCAATCAAAGCTTTATCGAATGGATTACGAACTTTTCGGTTAGTGGGAGGCGTGCACTTGATATTTTTACTTTTGGGGCTTGTGTTATCGTCGCTCATTTTGGTTTGAAAATAACGTTGGCAAAAGTGCAACGACCCCGCGCAATGCACTGTGTGTGCCAACTTCTGAACTTCCTTCAATCAAACAAAAAAAAAACAGCGAGCGTGACGGCCGCGACTTGACGCGAGCGCCCGCGGACGCGGATGACTGATAGCAGCAAGAAAATGTGTTACCAACTGTTTGCACATATTTTCTACTAATCTTACTTTAAACAGCACTCTAGACTTTTGACAGAAGCTAAATGGAGTTTAAGAAACTCCGCACACTATAGACACGCCAGGTTCACTTCAAACAAATCACCGAGAACAGCCGCACACACACAGCTACATTGCATTCCGTATAAGCACGCGCCGCCACACGCACACATTGCCGAATCTCGCGTCTTTTCGCGTGCTCCGAGACAGGACTACGCAAGCAATGCATGCGACGAGTCAACGTCATCCGTCCGGCCGGGCGGCACGTGTTAACTTGTTTTTGCTTACAAACAAGTGTGATTTCCGCGCACAGATATTCTTATTTTGCAAGATGGTTAAATATTGTGCGGTATACGGTTGCCTCAATAAGGATTCCACAAATAAGGATCTAGTATTTTTCAAAGTACCCCAAGATAAGGAAATGTGAGTATCCATACCTAATAGTACCTATATATTGTTTGTAAAGTAAGTTTTAGGTTTTGCATCGGTGAAAACACAAAAATGCTACTTGCTTCACTCTCTAATCGCTAATAATAATAACTTATTGCAATGTATGTTGTCGTAGGTAAGTTTGGTCGGGTGGAATCTTGCAACTTAATTTTCAAGCAGATATTTTTTTTAACCGATTGAGCTGTAATTTTGCATTAATATAAACTCGGGTAACAGTCCCAGTAGGTAACTATAACTACCTATAGCGTCCTATAACACCAGACTATTTTTTGTTCAGTGATATTCTTTGTGATACGCGCATTCGTGATCGTCTAGAGGGCGGAGTTGCGGGTTGCAGGGGGGTGGAGAGGGGGGAGTTGGGTTAAAATAAAAGGTTTTCTCTTATTTATACTATGTCAACGTCATTCGTCCGGCGGCGCCGGGCGACACGTGTTAAGCGACAACCCTAGCCGTTTGAGCAAGAGCAGGTGGTTATCATGCGAACAGGGGCCGAGTGAACTTACTAGTGGACACAACTGTTGCAAGACAGTTTTGTCTCGCCAAGACACACAACATTGTAAAGATAGTCTAGCGACTGTCTTTAGACTGTTGTGTTGTGTCTGCAACGCGCTGCACACCTGAGAAATAATTCTGGAATTATAACAAATCCTTCCACTTTCCAAAATAAGTTCGAAAACGAGTAGGTCCTAATAATCACTCCGAGTGATGCAAAAATCACGCGAGCCGAGTGAAACCGAGGGTTTCCCCGCGTCTTACTGTCCGGCCTGCGACAGAGACGCGCGGACAATAACAAAAAACATGGTGGGTTGTTCAGTCTTGTTGTGTTATTTTTTTAATCTTTATTTAAAGGACTTGGTACACAAAATAAAATACAGTGACCATGTCATCCTAGTAAGTCAAGGTACAAAATATTCTAACAACAATTACAATAGTCTTCCATTTTGTTGTGTTCAGGTATAATGTTTGTGTTGTGTGTAATTTTTTGATCGATGAAGATAATTATGAATTAACCACTTATATGATATGTATAATGTTTCCAAACCATCACCATTGTTGTAAACCATAATTATGTTGGAAAGAAATTGATAACAGTCATTATTTATAGATAGATTCATTGCATTTATCTGCTTCGCATTACTTACTTGTTGAGCTCATATGCCTGCGATTAATAGTGCCAGGAGTTACACACACATCACTATAATACTGTCCAACCTCTTTCCATATTTTACTGCATGTTAGTTTTAGCTTTATTTTTATTATAACTTATTTAAAATTTCAAATCACTTTGTAACCACTACTTTACTTATTCACCTCGGAAGAGAAACGGGCCTGCGTGCCATAAACACAGGTTTATTTTTAACCTACCTGTGGTAGCAGACACCTCCCAAATGCTTTATGTTTATAATTTTATTATAAAGTATTGTTAACCATTTTTCTTGGATACAGATTGTTACTATTATTATTATATTCGTATATGTTACCGGCAAAAATGTAACCTGTCATTCATACAGTGTTACTGGTCAGTTTACCTACAGATGTATCCTACAGAATGACGGTTTTCATACTTTGACGGTGGGTGACTCTATTCATCAATATCGCGATGATCAAAGAGAATATAAACAGCAGTGTGGCCGCTATAGAAAAGCACTCGTCCAAATTAGACTAGCCAGACTCTATAAGTATGGCATCTACCTATGCAGTTACCTGACATAATACTACCAACATGTTAACAGCGTTCAAAGCTGGTAACATTATTAATAAAACATGTCAAACATATTTGAGATTTGTTGTCGCTGCCCAACGTTGTCCAACAAAATGACCAACCAACTACATGCTACTTTCACACAAGAGCATTGCGCGCGTCTCTCTGCTTCACTGTTCACTGTTCTGCCCTAGTGTGTAATCAGCTTATTATATTAAATTTAAGTTCAAATTTGATCCTTATCGCAATTGTTTTAAAGAACTTGGTGTTAAACGGTTGGATTATTTAAGTTAGGATGCTCGCAGTACATTCAAACAAAATAATTCCTATGGATGGAATCGCTGTTTCTGACTCACTCGTCACAGGGTAGGTATCCCAGTGGTAGCGTGGAGCTAGAACCCAATGTGTCCATGACTCGAATACGTTTATTTACAATTTACAATATATTTATATGTATTTATACAGTACATATAAATATATTGCACACATAATATATTGTGTTGGAATGTTTTTGTTTTATACAAAAGAATATGAAATGGAACACGCACGGCCTTTGCCGTCATTGTCGTATCAGACCGAAACAGACCGACGACATCAGAATTTGTCTGTTATGGCCGTTCTACACTCTCGCCGAGTGGTCTTGTGATATCTCGCCTGCCACGCACGACACGAGAGGTATAATTATACCCTACCTCTACAAGTCTACACTCTCACCGCTTCTAGTGCAATGCTCTCGGCTGCTCGCGAGACATGCCGAGACCCTTTGACTCGGGCCCAAAAACCGCCGCCGGAGCGAGAGCAGGCGAGACATCACGAGACACCCCGAGCGCGGCGAGATCTACAGGTTGGCAAGAAAGTCTAGAAATTAAATGATGGCAACATAAGTGACATATTAGAGCACTATTGCGTGTTTTGTTGCCATCATTTAATTTCTAGACTTTCTTGCCACACTGTATACCCTCTACATTCTCCGTCTCGGCATGTCCGTCTCGCTCGTGTTGTCTCGGCGAGAGTGTAGAACGGCCATTACATTACTATGTTTAGATTTTGATTTGAATTATTCAGTGAATTTCAGTTCAGTTTTGAAATTTTAGATAACTTTTTAGGAGGAGAAGACAATTTTATTAAGGCTAAGGATTAGAACAATGGATGAGACTGGTAATGATAAGTGCGATGTTAGCTGTGAACCTATGGACATTGACCTGAGTGTGAATTCCGTGAAAAATCTAGACAAATCCTCAACTGATGATGTACAACCACTACAACAGGTATTTTTGTTCCAAAAGGATATTAAAATCGAAAAAGTTGAACCTGTACATTACAAAAAGAATAACAAGAATGAAGGGAATCCTTATTCTCATGTGAAGAAGTTTCACATAAATATTCCCACAAAAAAGAAACCAATTTGGTCACGCGCCAACTTTTTGTTTTTATCTGCAATTATGTTGAGCCTGTCACTTCTCTCGTACTATATTGCTGATATTAAATGCTCCGAGAGTTTGCACGTTGGGAACATCAGAAATACTTTGTCAAAGAAATTGTATGGACAGCAGAAAGCAATACAAAGTTTAGTACAAACATTAAAGCAGAACTCAAGAAGTAAAATCATATTTCTTTACGGAGGAACTGGAGTTGGGAAGACATATACAGCCTCATTGATATTAAATGATACTTGGAGTTACTCTAATATTTACCACTTCACAATGCCAAGTTTTAAGGAGATGTTTACCAACAATCTTCTTGTTGGTCTAATAATGTGCAAATCTTCTGTCTTTTTCCTTGACAACTTATCAGGAGACGATGATGTCAGCACACAAGTGAAGCATATGGTTGAAAAGAGTGAAAATCTGGGAAAATACATTACAATATTCTTGATTTACAATTGTGATACTGTTGGCACGGGTTTCGTCAAGAGCTGTGACTCTGATTTTGTCAACAAGCTCCGAGACTACTACAAACTCGTAACAGCACAAATAGAGTTTATTAAATTTGAACAGTTGTCTGAGGAGCATCTACGGAAATGTATTGAAGATGAAATGGGAGATAGGAAAGTTAGTGAAAGTAAAATGGATAACATAATGAAGAACTTCGATGTTTCCGCCGATGGCTGCAAAAGTGTGCACTCAAGAATGAAGTTTCTAAACACTATATGAGGGTATGATGTCTTGTTCAACTAGTAGAGATTGTTGCAGATTGCTGAGTATGTTATGATTATGATGGAAATAAAATTTCATGATTATTGGTTGATTGGTATCTATTATCCTAAATCAGTAGTTTGTAGTAACTAGTCAAGTAGCAGTAGATTTATAGTTACATAAATTTTTAGCTGAGATGAGACTATTTTCAAATCTAACCATAAAAACAAATGTTCCCCCCCCACCCCCTTTTCAATCCACCATTCTTTCTCAAGAATTACCAAAGCTTTCAGTTTACACAGTAATTTAAAAAATAATAACCGGCCAAGTGCGAGTCGGACTCGCGCACTAAAGGTTCCGTACCATTATCTATAAAAAACCGCAAAAAAAAAAACATTTTATTATAAATATTAATTTAATTTTAATTTAATTATTTTTTCAATAAATAATAATAATACTCAATTTAATGTAAACATTTTAAGCATCTACCTGCTACTATTATCAATATCGAGCAAAAATTAGTCACGTTTGTTGTATGGGAGCCCCCCTTAATATTAAATTTATTTTGTTTTTTAGTTGTTGTTATAGCGGCAACAGAAATACATCATCTGTGAAAATTTCAACTGTCTAGCTACCATGGTTCACGAGATACACCCTGGTGACAGACAGACAGACAGACAGACAGACAGACAGCGAAGTCTCAGTAATAGGGTCCCGTTTGGCACTCTTCGGGTATGGAACACTAAAAATGCAGATGCTTATTTATTTATTACCATAAATAAATCACTGTTTGTTCTTTGCTTTTATGTTATTCCTCATAATTCAAGACCTACAAGAGTTACTAACTTAACTAAAGTAAGCAATTCAGGTGCAGTTGAATTAAAACACAACTTAGATCAAAAGAACTTTATTTTAGAGAATTTTACATGATAATCGGCAATGCAGAGGTTTGAGAAATTATGTTGAATACAAACATTCTGTCAATTTTCAATAAACCTACACTTGCACAATAGGTAATTATGCTACAATACAAACATAGCATTTTTAAAAGAGCAAGTCCTAAATGAAATTGGTGCATTAAAAGTATGGTATACAAAGACATTGACAATATCCCATAGCTACAAATAACAAATAATAGTATAATACAAATAATCTCCATCGCAATCCTGGCTAGGTGCAATATTCATTGATAGACTTTTGACTACGTAATATGATTTTAAATTTACTAAAATAACACATGTAAGTAAGTATTTCAATACATGCCATATTACGAAATCACAATCAACACTTTTAATTAGTAGTTTTATCAATTTACCATTGTCCCAAACTCTTGTAAAATATTAAATCCTGTGGTAAACAATGCAAGATCATACTTCATATGAAAACCACTCAAGATTATACATCTGCGAATAAATAACCAACAATACATTTGAGGGAAAAACTAACTCATATGCAATTATGCATGTACTTATCTATGAGAATATTATAGTGACCATATTTGACAGCAAGTCATAAAATGGTAACTGAAAGTAGACTCTCATACCTATTTAAAGTACCTACATGGAAGGTGTCAGGCTTTGATTTGAGAATTAAAATGATGATTTCACACCTCTAGAATTGCTTATTAATCATAATATAAAAAAGAAACCATATTGCACTGCACCCATGATAAAATTCTTCATGTGTAAAAAATTAAATACAATATCTAAACGCCAAATAAACTATTTTACCTATAAGGAAAACATCACAATAGTATTATGTACTTTTAATACTATTTACGTAATATATTAAGTACTTCAATTCACCATATCCAGTTGATATATTATATGTAAGTAAATATTATAAATATGTATTAACTGCTCAACGTATAATTTGAAATATAAGGTGCTCAATATCATATTTTACATACATATTATGTTTTTGATATAGTGATAAATTACAGCCAATAGAAGAAATTGGATTGAAAGATAATTTTCTATTTTAGGTATTTAAAAAAGATTTGAGTAAAGTTGCATGCAAATAGGCAAAAAAAATAATGTGCACTAAGTATGAGACTCATGTCATGACGTAATTTCAAAACTTGATTATATTTATTTTAAGCGAGGTCTTTTCACACTTGGCGATTTTCACTATTGGTTTTTGAAAAACTATCATGGGAAGTTTAATATGCAAAAATTCAGCAAAACAAAATAAATAATTATATAAATATGTAAGGCTGTCAGATGACCCTGAAAGAGATGTAGGTATTACGACAAGAAATAAGTTTGTGCTACATTAATTTGGTACTGGCGTGTTAGACGTATTAGCAAGGGATAATAAATATACAATTTTATAATATCAATAAGTACATTTTTATATAAGTATAAGCACTAGTAAATACGTAAATAAATATACAAATATGTAGTAAGTAACACAGCAGGTAAGCGACAATTATCCTTTTTGGACTACAATTAGTCAATAGTAGTGAATTTGAAAAATAAAAAAGGCAAAGGTAAATATATATAGACACATTATATAATTTCACCATTAAGTTAGGCCAATGGGGCGCTGATGAGGAAGGAAGGTAATAATTTACAAAAGCCAACATTGACATACAAACAATTTGATTATATTAAGTATTTCTTATCGAATCCAACACACATTAGTGCTACAGTGTAAAGAGAGAATGCTGGCGCAAGGAACTATCGAGCTGCGCTTGAATAGATGCTCGCTCCAATATCTATGAGGATTCCGAACGTAAAAGCATTAATATAAGATTAATTCGACTAAGTATAATCATCTTAACTGTCTAGTGAGCTCAGCTCCGAAACAATACATTTTTACCGTTGGTACACACCAATTATTAAGATCTGCTTCAAAACAAAGCTATAAATAAAATTCAATGAAACAAACATAACGACAAATATACTTTAAAATTAGACTTGCTTTTACCTAACGTAGAATGTAGTGTACAATCCGGCATCTCTGGTATAATTTATGTACATACTCCTACTATTGTATAATGCTGAAAATTAATTTAAAACGTTGATTAGATACTAAATATGCGTAACAATAGAGACTAGAATACATCTTTAGTTATTACAGTTATTGGCACTAATGTTAATAATAATGGCACAACTATGTACTTTCTGATGACAGTGAATCTACAATGTCTAATATTATATATAATGTAGTTTATATATTATTATGCATTGTTTTAATAATTACAATACCAAATCCCTTGACGTTTTGAAATTAGGTAAGTGGTGCTAACTATACTAAAATTTTAGATACGTAGGTATTACAAAGTTGTAAAAACATGATTAATAGTTAGATATATCTAATATTTACTCCTAGTAAATACTGATTTCATAGCAGACTTACAGTTAAAGATCGAATAATTAAAGCACATTTCGTCGGTGAAACTGTGCAAAAAAGTTTACATATTATAAATATATCACTGATCAAGCTCCTGATTTTACCATATAGAACCAACAATTTCAGACCATATTCTCTTGCACAGTTATCACTTTAAACACTATTTAGTTTCGAAATACTTCCGGCTTTATTTCAATTGCAAACTATACAGTACCTAAATCGCAAATATAACTCACATCACACTCTGTTTTAATCATCGTATTGTACAAAACACAAAGCATAGTAAGATGACACATCAATAACGAATCTAAAATCTAAAATTGACGAAATTGATATAAATTTCACTTAAAAATACTTTTTTAACAATGAATAATACCGTACAGGCCAAGAAATTAAAGCAATAATTTTATATATAGGTAAATAGGGTAGGTACTTGTACAATTCAATAGTTATTAAAACGATAATTACGCAAAATTTTGAGTACTTAAATAGTGCCAATAACTGCATCATTATTAATTACTTAAAACTTACTAACTAGGTTTTTGATAACAAATAGAACACCATGTTTAAGCACGACAAAACATTAATAGTTAAAATTGTAGAGAGACTTACTGAGAAATGTGCTAAATTTTCTAAACCTTGAAAAATGTTAGGTAATGACTTTATAATATACATTTACTGTTCAGATCTGGTACATCGAAATTTAAATCGATAGCAACAATTGCCGCTAGAAATTTCGTTGACAATATTCGATTGTGGCTGAAATCAGATCTTTGTTGCACTTTACCTACTACAACTACCAAGGAGAGCATCTTGTATTTACTTTATCACACTTTAGCCACACTGTGATGTGATGTAGTTTTGAAATTTCACAGACTATAAACAAATTTTGAAATGCTTATATTGGTGTAGATAACATTTACCTGAGTTAGTTTTTGAGATTACAAAGATTTATAGTAAAATTCGTGTAATGTTCATAACAGCATTGAATATTACTTTTCAAAGAAATGTATGTTGACGCCGCCGTGGGCTAGGGGCCTTGTTTTGGGTCTACATCGTTACTCATTTATGCTCTGAAAAGTTGCAACAGTGGCAATGGGGCCACCGTTGCATATTATCTTGTTTACGAGACCCTTGACAACTTTGGTAGAAGGATGGCTCGAGTCGTTAGGGACTAGTTAGGAGCGATGGAAATGCACTGCCGTCCACTTGTTGTGGCGCTTGTGCCAGATACGAGTCTCTTGTGACTGGTGAGTGGCTCGCCGATTCTCAGCATCTACACTCTGGGTCACGCAAACGTAAGCTATGACAGCTACATCATCGCCAATAAGGTGAACCCTAGGGTTCAATATAGTTGTGTAAGTCTTCACGTTCTGAGGAGTGTTTTCAATAAAGAATTTATGGAACTCTACACCTTCAATCAGATTTCCCAATGCGTCAGGATCGAATGCGGTGACATTTGGATCACACAGCTTAGAGTAAGTATCGTAATCTCCGTTGTTAATTGCGTCTATGAGCACTTCAGTGACTTTAATGATCTCGGCACGACGCAAAGAGGCGTTGCTGTCGCCCCGAGCTTTGCTGAATGAATCAGCTTTAGACAAACCGTCGTCATCGTGTTCCTTGGATATGACGGTACACGCCCTGTCTACGCCTTTCTTGTCTTTATCTACTTCATCGTCCTCTAGAGTAGTACTGCTGTCAGTGGACTCCTTCACTTGAGATCCGTCGCCTTTCTTGTTGACCATGGACTTACCCGAGAAATTTCTCGTCGCTAGCATAGTAGTTAAAATGGCACCTTTAAGTTTACGCCGGGCGTTGAATTTCTTCAAGCAGTCCACAGTCTCCTGCCTATGCATGACGGAAGCAACGCGTTCGCGATGGCAGATCCATGGGTGCTTCAGTGCTTCGGAGGCAGTGATCCTCTTGCTGGGGTTCACAGTCAGCATCTGGTTAATCAGACTTTTGGCTTCTGGAGTGACCGTGTCCCATTCAGGAGAAGGATAGTCATAAGCGCCGGCTTTAATTTGACCGTAGAGCCGGTGCTGGTCCTCATCCCAAAACGGGGGATAGCCTACCAGCAGGATGTACAAGATTACACCGCATGCCCAAATATCTACTGGTTTCCCGTACGGCTCCTTTTTCAAGACTTCTGGTGATAGGTATCCTGGTGTTCCGGCAAATCCAAACCATGCTTGCTGTTCTCCTTGCACTTCAATCGCTAATCCAAAATCGGCCAACTTGACTGCAGCACCCTTTGCTTTGCTGGCTAGTAGTAAGTTTTCAGGCTTTAAATCCCTGTGGACTACTCCATTGTGATGGCAGTGATGAACAGATTCTAGAATTTGTTGTATACAGTGAGAAGCGTCTGCTTCGGAATAGAATTCACGGGCTACGATATCTTCAAATAACTCGCCACCCGTCACTAAATCAAACACGAGGTAGTGAAAATGTTCTTCCTGAATAGAGTCGTGTAAACGTACAATATTAGCATGTTGTAACTTACGGCAGATGCGGGCTTCTCTTTCTAGTTTTTGGAAGTCCCTCGCGGACAACTTCTTAGTGTTAATGATTTTGGCCGCGAATTCATATCCAGAGGATTTCTGCACTGCCCGCTTCACTATAGAGAAGGCGCCTTTCCCCAGTTCCTCCTTCAGGTCATAGTTGTCGGAGAATCGCGTACTCACACCATCGCGGTTGGGATTCGCCATGATTCACTCCTACTTCACTTATATCACCACAACGGTTCACCTTGCAAAGTTATCTTGAGCACAATTACTTCTTATTTCAACAGCTGGAACAAAACAGAATAACCTTGTTATTGACTTTTAGAAATATATATCTACGTACGCCTACTTGTTTATACAGAGGTTCACTTGAGTGTTGGCTTGGTTTTATATTTATTAGACTTGATTGGTTTTATTTTTATTTAATCCCGGCGATGATGGGCATGAGCAGTATCTAGGTATTATATTGTTTCCACAAAAATAATAAGTAATCTTATATCACTTACGGTAACAAAGCTCATTTATACACTTTAATCATTAATCCAACTGAAATTAATACTACTTTCTGAAAATTCTTTATTGTCCTTCACCTTAGTGGCTTTAATGTAATAAACAAGATTAACTAAAACACGCGAGCTGTTAACTATCATTATCACTCTGGGAATTAAAATGCATAACCAAATTAAAATTGTGTCACGCAGGGCTCAAAAAATAGAATTTCGTAAGGATCGCACCCAAATTGATCCGAATCAGAATGTTAGAACTATTTTGGTCTCCTACTCTAAATCGAAGTGCCGCTAGCTCAATATAAAACGCGTAGATATATACCTAGACAATAGTAATCTTGGTCACAAACATAGATTTCTAATATTAACACTACGACACCGGGATGACATTTCGTTAACGCAAAATAATCGATACACCATTGTCTCAGCACGTTCTCCGAAACCCCGATTATTTGGATCCACTGCTTTTACGATACCGAATTCTATTTCTGGATTCAAAATAAAATCACAAACATCTAAATAAAAATAACATACGCAAAATTATAAGGCGCTACACCGATCAGTCTGACACTATCCGCGATATTCTTAGCAATAGCAGGTCATTTGGGACTGCACGATGCATTTATTTATGGTAGGTAGCTATATACCAAATTCACCACACAGAACGACGACGTGAAACCGAAAACAATACACATAAGAAGATAACTTTAAATTACCTATTATTGCCCATTTTACACGTTCTTCAGATAGATGAAGACCAAAAAACGAAGGGCCGGGCCCTACACTGGACTATTCTTTTGCTCCGGACATGAGCTTCGGGGTCAAATTCATAGACATTGGGTGTTGCCAGGATCGAGCTCCGAATTTATCTCCATGCGCATAATACTCGCAAGCACCGAACAACACATCACATCAAGCAATTCCAAAACATTGTGAGTTTTATTTTTTGCAATAATTCCACGCGTATGAGCTGTATACGTGAGTTCGGAGCAATTAATAGTCCGCGGAGATTTTTGTGCTGTAAATACCGCGCAGAAAGCGAAAAATCGATACACTAGCGCAGTTATCAAGCGCTAAAGCGGTACTGCGCCATCTGTAGTCGAGAATTGGAATTAACGTAAAATACGTTCTGAAACCGGGCGTGCTGTGGCGTTAGATGATGTTTATGAACTGATTCTGATAAAAAATGTCATGATTGATGAGGAAGAATCAGCCGAGATTGCACTGCATGTAGGTAATTGACTAGTTAATTGCATTGATACAACAGTTACTGTTCAATGACAATGTCAGCTTGTTAGAGGAGTAACTATCAATTTACGAGCCGCAATGCAACTAACCACCTGTTACGCTGTTAAGCTCGTTAAATCATTGGCGATTTCAAAGAAACTAGTGAATTCTGTGGGTTCTCAGTTCTCATATACGGCGGCGTCGAGTTTTTTGGCATCTTCAACACGCGTTTAAATGTGTTACAGCCTACGTCTCAGATCAATAAAACTCTATGTTTGGATCTTCCAACCGTTACATTATATACCTATACGAAAAACAAAAAAAGTCTTGGATATTTGCATTATGTGCGATGGATGTCGCTGTTTCTGGATCCCACGACACAGGGCGTCACAGGGTCTCCTAGTGTGTGGCCAGAAGCAATGTATTTGCCTGTATAAATGATTATCTTTAATAACGTACTTTCTACACTATTTTTTAGGGTTTCATACCCGAAGGGTGCCAAACGGGACCATATTACTGAGATTTCGCTGTCTGTGTCTGTCTGTCTGTCTGTCTGTCCGTCCGTCCGTCCGTCCGTCCGTCCGTCCGCCCGCCTTTTTTTAGGGTTCCGTACCCGAAGGGTGCCAAACGGGACCCTATTACTGAGACTTCGCTGTCTGTCCGTCCGTCCGTCCGTCCGTCCGTCCGTCCGTCTGTCTGTCACCAGGCTGTATATCATGAACCGTCGTAGCTAGACAGTTGAAATTTTCACAGATGATGTATTTCTGTTGCCGCTATAACAACAAATACTAAAAATCAAAAGAAATTTTATATTAAGGGTGGCCCCCATACAACAAACGTGATTTTTTTGCTCATTTTTGCTCGAGATTGATAATGGTAGCAGATGGATGCTTAAAATGTTCACAATATATTGAGTATATTATTTACTTAAAAAATAAATAATTAAATTAAAATTAAATTAATATTTAGGGAGGGATCCCATACATTTTTTTTGCGGTTTTTTATAGATAATGGTACGGAACCCTTCGTGCGCGAGTCCGACTCGCACTTGGCCGGTTATTTTGTATTCACAAGTCAACCTAACACGATGGATATAAGGGGATTCGCTTCGCTCACTCCCTTTATCCTTCACCTACCCTGACCCACCACTTCGCCCAGACATTCATCATTTCAGTTTATCTACTAACGCGGTATATTGTAAGACGGTACTTAGATGGTATTCGTTAGACTATAAACTAACGGCTTTGACTATTTCACGGTGACATATCCCGGGTTCGAATCCCGGATGGGGACAAAAAAAACCCATGTCTTGGATGTTTACCTACATGTTTGTGATGTCGCTGTTTCTGGTTCCCACGACACAGGGTATCCTAGTGTGGGGCCAGAAGCAATGTATGTGCCTGTATGTATGTGTAATGTGTAATATAATATCCAACCAACATAAGATATTTTTTAAACGTTAGTAAACGGACGCTCTCTAACTCTTAACAAAACTGGAATGCTGTCTTTCGTTTTTTTTTTTAATCTTAATTATCATCCACTACATACAATGCACAAACGGATATGGTTACCACTATTAGTGGTTTTTAACCGACTTCAAAAAAGGAGAGGGGCTCTCAATTCGGTTGTATGTTTTTTTATTACATCGAAACTGGTACTGGTACTATTTATGAACCGATTTCAAAATATATTTTTTGTTTGAAAGGGTTACTCATAAGCTTGGTCCCATTTTTTGAAAAGGGACCAATATTCGTCCATTGTAATATGTGTGGACTTAACAGCAGATGTTGTAGGCTCATTTTCGTATTTTTAGACGACATTCGCAACGCGAGCAGAGAGGATCGAGTACCTAATACTGCCTAGCAGTTTGGCAGACCTAAATTACGTAAATAAGTGCTTTTTTTCGTGAATAAACGTTATAAATAAATAAATAGGTCTCGAAGTCGGTTTTTTTTTAAGTTTTTAACTTTGTGAATTATAGATATCAATTCCGTTAGGTGTGTGCGTGTGGATAATATTCAACCATGTATGATATTCATCCCTACCCGCCCTTTCCCCATAGCTGCGGCGATGGGCTAACCCCCGCACATGGGCTGTCACGCAAGTATTGAATTTCCGGCTAAAAGTGGGCACAATTGTGCCTCTGCCAACCCGCATGGGAAAAGGCGTGCGTGACGCTGTTGGCTAATATCACTCGCTAAAGCTCCGCCACATGCAGTCGGTTTTTCAATTCGGAATTCCGTAACGGAATCAGCCCGAACGCAGTAAACTCTATCGAATCTAAGGATCTACCACATACCTACATACGGAAGTTTTCCGTTCGGATTTTTTGCGGATTCCTATGGGATTGAATCCCGTTTCGGAATTCCGAATCGGAAAAATTCCGGCTGTGTGTGGCCGGCCTAAGACCTTGCTCTAGGGAAAAATCACAAATCGCTCGGAATGACGAGTATTATTGCTGTACGTTTTTTCACTAGCTTGTTTATCACGGGTGTCAGCGTGACTTCGCTTTCCCATAAACGTTATTTTATTAATTTTTCTCGATAGAAAAGTCTCCTGAAGTGTCCAGAAAATCTGTCTGTCACAATGTTTTATTTTACAATTTCGCACCGCATCTGAACTTGAGTTCTTGTTATTTATCTAATCATTATGGAAATGGCACAGTATGTTCCTCAGTTAGACTTTCTTAGCTTGGCTTTAACTTTTTTATTTTTTTTCCTCTAAAAATAAGTCAAAGATGAAATTCTAAGTTTTGATTGCTTAGGGCCCGCCCTTAAGATTAAGACCCTGTCTCAAAGGTTCACGGTGCGTGCCTAACACCCATTTGCACTAAAAGTTAGTCTTGTCTTAACTAAGACTAAGAACACCTAAGGCTAAGAACAGCCTAACTATAGACTAAAATGTATAGCTTAGGGATGGCCTAAGGTTAGTGCATTTTTTTTGCTAGGTGCAGCTTAAACAAGTTAGGAAAGAACTTAGGCGTTTTTTTTATTTTTAGTATTACCCGTATATCTACGTTGTTTAGACAATTTAAGCCAGATAGTTTCACATTAAAACCGCGCACTGTTTGAAGATTACCAAACAAAAGTGAGCGGGGTGGTGTGTTAAAATGCCGAAAATTTCTTCTGAATTTCGTAACTGGATCTGAGGCGTGAGAAACGCACATATAACAAAATCGTCATACTCTTTGGCTTCGGCTCTTTTGCTACCTATTTCGTTTATTCGTTATCATTTGAATTTGAAAATGATCCACGTGCAAATCAAATAATCAGGATTAGATCAAATGCATAAACAGGCTTTTGGAGTCCTAACAAACGATCCACCCATAAATGTAATACAAGTTGTTTGTGATTTAAATATACAATTTCGGGATTTACGTGCTGAGTCTTGACAATGACCGAGAGCAACGGATAGTTAAGATGGCTGGTACCTTCAGGTAATTATTCAGTTGCCATGAAACGGTAATAAGCCGGCGCGGGCTGCGTCAATAACTTGCCAGCGGTGCTACGAGGGACCCCTTTCTGTTGCCGAGCAGCCCAACTTGATGGTTAATTCACAAAAATCAAAACTGGTTCGCATCTTGCGCAAAAAGAGGGGGAACAAACAAGGGAATCGAACGGGCCCTTCTGAATTTCGCCGGTGCACAATGCACCCTTCGTAACTCCGTAACCATCCCCACGCTCACAGTCTTGTTTTTCGAGGGCTTCGGGAGCCTTGTCCCCATATTGTTCAGATTATTTTTATTTCGCTATACGGCTAGACACGTTATACACAGTTCCTGGTCCTTCTCGCCGGATATATTTTAAACGCGTTTCTCGAGTCCTCGTAGATTTCTCAACTGAGTGTTAAATAGAACTGAACAGTTGTGGTTGTGCAAATATATCGCACGTCGCCCGATCACCTCATCGATTCTGTCACCCAATATGCAACGAAGGGGAGTATTAAGGTTTCGAGCGTTGCGGTCGTCTCAGGTTGCTTTTCTCATGAGTGGATTCGATCGACGTGCGTGTAAAATAATAACTTGAGATTAATACTGTGTGGTAGGCGCGCTGTTGGTTGCACGGGTCGGGAGCAGCGTCCGTGGGTCGTTGTGCAGTGAGTACGTTTATCGATCGCTCCGACCACCCTCGCCCCATCGTACGCGTGTGTATTCGGTGCTTGCTCGAATTTGGCGGGACGACGACGCTGCCCCATGCGAAGCGGTAAGTGGTGTTCGCATCTAATGTTGAGCGCAATTGAAAAATATTCGCAATAGAACGATATAGAATTTAGACGACCTCGAAAAGTTGTACCTAGCTTTTAATTACGATCGCAGTCAAACGTCGATATTTTTGGTCGAATATGATCTTGAAGTTCGTAAAAGCTCTTTAGTGCGGTTGCTTGAGTGTGGAGATGTGAACGTATTAGATATTTAAATATCGTGGCATCACGGACAAAACCTCGATTTCGTGTTCGCAAATTGTAATTATTTTTAAGTAGATAACTATACCTTTATTCGATAATATAGGTAGTCCTGTATTAATAATAATTTATGCAGCTGGTCATTTTGTAGGAACAGAATGCTTGGGGGCAGGGTCAATGAACTTAACCGGGCAATTACTTTTTAACCTAGCGTGAAAATATGTATTATTCGTCATAAAAAAATAATAGTTTATCTAGCATACACATTTTAGAAATACATTTTGAGTGTAATATTAAGCGCTAAGATCTATTAGGTAAAGTAGCATTGCACCCAGAAATAAATATGCCTACCAACTTTGAGCGTCCGCAAGCAAAACCTTATAAACAAGGAAGATTTACGTATAATTTGGGAGCAGAAAATAAGTTTATCTACTAACTAAATGATACGTTGTTATCCAACACATCCCTAGCAGGCGGTTGATCCCACGGGACGAATAAATAATTGCCATGTGTAAGTTAGGGTATCATATTCCCTACAATTTTTAGCAAGCTAAAAGCTCGGTGCTTTTAGTAAAACACACATTGTCCACATCGCCCAACTAGGATGTAAGGCCAACCTAGATACAAATAATTACATAATACTTATTTTATCTACTCTCATGTCATAAAGTTCGAATTACAAACTTGAAATCGAATTCATAATGACGTACTTTATAAATGCAATACAGTAATCATATAAAAAAATCATAATAACACTACTTCTCGAACAAAAATAATGTTATTATTAAACTTTTTTTCGATGACGATACAGTTTTACTTTTTTTGGGAAAGGCAAGGGTCTTGAGACCGTACAGCCAAGGTGTTTGATAGTCTGTAACGTTGGAAAGTTTTTTTTAACTATAGTTGACAACCAAACAGCCACTCAGTGTTTGTACTAAGTACTTGGAGGCAGGAGGATTTAAACAAAGAGGTTCATTGATCTGAGGTTTGATACCGTGATGGGGTGGCCCATGCTCCGCGCATGCACTGTGATATGCTGGGTTTTGGCGGCAACAAAACGTCAACGTGACGTGACAACGTTTTGTTGTGCCAGTGTGTCTAAGCACTGATTTATGTGCAAATATTGTTGTCTTTCAACTGTGTGAGAGTAGATAAAGTAGTGTATGAAACTGCACATAACTAGGTATTAAAACTCCCGTGGGATACTATTATAAACCTCGCCTACGGCTCGGTTTTTAAACACCCACTCGTGTTTTCATACCCCTCATTATGCAACAGTTTCATAAACTACTATTACGCGAAATTAACAGGTATTTTAGGTTTATTATTAGGTACGTATGACATCCAACATATGAAGGTTTCCTCCGATATTTTCCATCACCATCGTCGGAACGCCGTTATAATATAAACCCTACAATACATACAAAATACCTATGCTTCGTGTGAAATGAACATGCATTAATTACGAACTCCCAAGAAAACTTTGCCATTTTTTTCACCGAGACGGGGAGGTAAAGTAAGTTATGGGTAGAAGGTACATAACTGTGCAATATAGGGCACTTACTCAGGCGAGGTTTTTCACTTATTAGTGAGCTAAGTCTAAAAATAGACTTCGTAGGGCGTACTAAACCCCTACGTATATAATATAGTAACGTCTTGATAGTATTGGAGTTCAGTGTAGAGACATTAGTTAGGTGGTTTAATTGTATTGTCTTATTCTTAGAGTACTTCTCCCTTCATTATTGGAGGTTGGCAGTCAGCTCTCCATATTTCTCCCCGTTCGTTTGTTCCGTGTCGTATGTGCCTATATGTAAATGTTTATGTTGTATGTTTATGTTCTTCGTCAATTGCATTAGCTCTTCTACGCTGGCCCCTTTCATCCATTCCCTGAGGTTGCGGAGCCACGACTTCCTCTTCAATATCCTATTACATAATATTTTATGATCAATCAATCAGGCCAGATTTACCCACTGCTGTATACATCCAGGCTTCATCTTCACCTCGCTATCTACTACGCCTTGAGCCTCCTTAGCCTTGAACATCCACTGCCTACCATCTGTGGCGATGATATCCACCGTCCATCTGGCTTGTGATCTCCCCAGCTCCCCACTGCATTGTTTTTTACGGTTCTAGGTAGCCACCACTTTGGTCCGCATTTCGTCATCGTAGCTATGTTAGTTCTAATATACTCTTAATTACTTACTTATCCACAAGCTCGACCGCACCAGCGCCTAAAATCTATAGGTTAGCACTAACACCACAACTTTCAACGCATGACTAACATAATCGAGTAACACTCAGTCCACTTAATTCACTTTAGTTTTATGGCAATATCAGCTCGTTCGATTATTCGATTACAATATTGACTCGCGCATCAAGTGGTTTGATAAAATAATAAGTATGCGATGGACCGCGGTTTATCAAAATATTTGCGCAGTGGGAACATCGATCACAACACCCAACCCAATTTGGGTACAGCTGTATAATGGCTTGCTTCTTTGTGATGCTTTAAATATTTACTTATTTTCTTTTGGTCTTATTTATTTATTTTTATTTTACGGGCAGTACGTAATTACGTATTACGTACGGAGCTATAAATGCACCTTGAGAATTTTCACCCATCTGCTTATTTTTTTTACGAATTATGTATTTAAGTTTTTTTTTTATCGCATTATACAAGTACATTTTCTAAAATATGTTTTCTTATCGGTAAATGTATGGTATCGATATATGATAATAATCGGTATGGTAGTTAAGAACATGAGTATACGCAATGAAATAGGTACTTAATTGAAACAATAGAAGATCGAAAAAAACGTGCAACACAGTAAACATTACTCTGGAGACAAATGTTAACAATTAATAATAAATATTGATTAAACAAACAATAGCGGTTGTTACACCCAGGAGTTAATTGGTAGAATAATATGGAAAACCTAACTTCGATCACGTGGAAAGCGGAAGTCTCACAAGCTCACTTGCCAATTGCCATAAAGTGAAATCACGTGACCTATGATGCCGATACAAACGACCTATGTGGCGTAGGCGTTCGAAGCTCGTCCTCTAGGCGTGAGAAACCGCCAGGTCTTGGATGTTTTTTTTTTGGTACCTTGCTCTTTCGATTCATATTGAATTTGACTTACCTTTTGATTCCCAAAAGTCTCCATGTGCTCCTCGGTAAGAAGATATAAAGGTTCATTGTACAATTCGTCTGATTTCCAAGTATCCTTTATAATTAAGGAAATTCCTACGCGTCATGGTTTGCCGGAAAAAATCCCTTGTTGTTTGAAAATCTCTTTTTATTAGACAAGCCCGCCTATGTATACATGTATTTTTTCTATAATAAGTTATCTGTTGATCTTCTGCTTTGTGTAGTACGATAGAGAAATTACGAAATCTGAATTTGTTCACCTGCCCTGCTATATTGAAGCATTTTGAGCCAGCCGTCCCTCTCCTCTTGCATTTATCATGAACATTGGCATCGCGTGTCGGATATTTCTAATCAATAGTAATTTGTCTACTATTTATACCACCACATACATTAGTACAGCTGGCAAGAAATGCTAGAAGTTAAATGATGGCAACATTTGCAGACTACCTACTGCGTGATTTCTATAAAATTACATAATTATTTGGATTGTCAATCAAAACACGCATTAGTGCACTTATACATATGTCACTTAAGTTGCCATTATTTTATTTCAAGGATTTCTTGCCAAGCTATTATAGATGTTCTACTCATGAAAAGTATCGACGAAATAGCAATATAAGTCCGTTTTGTACAGTCGACGTCAAAGATAGTCATAGTTCTACCAAATGAAACCCTGTATATATATGCTTGTTCCTAGCCGACCGCAACAGCAGACGACGACGACGTGTCGCGTGAGTGCGAGACAGCGGGCAAGGTTACCTAGCGAGTGAACGAGACAGCGAGACACCTACCGCTGTCACGCTTACTAATCACAGAATAACTATTAAAGTCAAGTTTATGTACAAAAAAAATGCCTACTGAAAAACCTTTATTTATTTACTCGCATGCGAAATTGAAACTTATCGTATGACACGAGCGTTCAATATTCCATTAGACACCGCTGGCACGATGCCGATCACGTGACAGCAACGCAGAGTTGCGACTCGCACTCGGTTGTTTTCAGCGTGATTGTTTTCACGCGACTAGCGCGCGACCGAGAGCCGATCCGAAGCAGAGCCGAGCCTTCTGACAAATTCCCCGCGGCGAGGCACGCCAGCCATAGATACCTATTCAGCAGCGGAGTGATACCCCCTGCTATTATACGCGTTTGCTATTGTAACTACGTTCACCGTCTTTGTTCACACCCGCGCGACACGCATCTGCGTTAATCTGCGTCCAGCGAATTCTTAGCACCTTGGGTCTAAAATATTGAGATTATTCCAAATAGCCAGAAACGGAATGTCATGGTGGCAGGTCAGGTCAATATAAATGCTAATATCAGGATAACAAACTTGTGACATACTACTTGGGGTTTATGCGGAGCGATGTCGGGAGCTCGAATACTCATTCACAATATGACGGCGTTGTTTCATTTTGGAGTATTGATTACTTGCTTTAGTATCTTGTTTTGTAAATGCCAAGACAAACGTTGATTGATACGTAGACGAAGAAAAAAGCAACATTCAAAGTAAAGACTTCTGAAGGTTGGGTAAACTTCAGTGAAATATTATGAGCATTATTCCTTGTAACATCGTGTTCCTCTGTTGTGAGTTTTAATACTTACATGTTTGTATTTTGTGTTTTCAGTTTTACAACATTATGCGGGGCCAAGTCATTTATTTTATATAAATTCTAACCTCCTCTCTCTGTTAACATCTTCACACATACGCGTAGGATTCATTTCCTGATCATGTTCCTAAATAAGACCATTATTTTTATTTAAACACATACTTGGGTTGATCACTTCTTTATTGGTTGTTTGATTGTTTTTTCTC
Source organism: Argyresthia albistria (assembly GCA_963457715.1). Lineage (NCBI taxonomy): Eukaryota > Metazoa > Arthropoda > Insecta > Lepidoptera > Argyresthiidae > Argyresthia > Argyresthia albistria. The sequence continues at coordinate 2,897,773 of OY735256.1, forward strand.
TTTAAAAGCCCAGTATCTAATATCAGCATGGCAGCAACTACTCGCTCACTAATCGCCACCACGTAAACACCAACCTCCAACGAATCAACCAGCTCGTATAAGACACTCTCCGTCAATAGGCACATTATAATTCTTCACTTCATTCCTAATCCTATTAGGCCGAATTTTACAAACAAAAAGTTATGCGAAAATAACTATCTTCTTCTTCTTCTTCTTTTTATTAATGGATCACTGGGATAATTTTTATGACAATGACAGTTCAAAATAAGGTGATCTGATTTGGGTGTCACTAGTGTCTATGAAAAAGTAGAACATACTCTCGAGTAAAAGTTACTCTTTTTCGTTGGTAAACTCCAGGCTTAGTGTTCTATCTGATACATTCGTATATGTAGATATGACTATAGATGGGCGGTCTACCCGATAAACTCTCATAAATGGGTGTTATTCAGTGTCCATTCCCATACATTTGGTGAAAAAATATGGGAATTTACTTTGAAAAACCCCTGTAATTGGTTCGCTCGCGTTAAGACACACGCGGGCCATAAACAATAGCAACAATAGACGTGCGAGCGAGAAGGGGTTTATCGGGTGGATTGCCCATCTATAGATGACTGATGAATGGGACGATGAACTGGACCTAGTAAGGGACAGAATAACTAAAGGAGGCTGGCCAGGCCCTTATGCTCCGGGCGGCCCTGACGAAAACTACTGACTTTGACATGGTGCTTGAACCGATGTGGGCATAGAGTGGAGTGTCATTGATCTGAGGATTTGAGCTTTAAATAACATACTTTTGACTCAGGCGGCATCAGACTACGAGTTGACGATAACCAAAATCTAGAATATAACACCTAGGCTAGAAAATGTTGTCACCAGAAGGTGCTAGTCACGGGTTGCCATGTGTATGTAATGTAGCCGGTTACGCAGGGAGCTCATTGGACACCGTATACCTTGTATCTAGTTACACCAGTCTCATTGCTTGTTCAAGCCAATAGCTGATTTAACTATTGCATTTAATTTGCTTCAGACGAATATCTAAGAAACTAGAGTAAGGACGTTTGTCCTCCGCCCCGCACGCCGCCGCCGTCACTGTCTCGATAAGAAACACCTAAACTGTATGTACCCAAAAAGGGCAGCCACGATACAGGCTACGCCTAGTGTGGGGCCACAAGAATCCGTTTTTAGTTTCAACTACCTTGAATAATTATACTTTTAAACTTCATACTTTCATCGAGAATGGCCATAGCAAAGACGACGGCGCGCAGCGCCGTGTCATTTTAACATCTCCCCTAGTTTCTCAAAGAGCAGTCAAATGTAACAGCGATTAATCGAAGATTTATTCAAAATGCCGTGGCATGCCGGTTGGCTCTTTTTGGTGACCGGGCGTTAGGTTAAGCAGGAAATTTTTAATTTTATTTTAAATGCTCCAAGCTAACAGAGCTTTGTGCCTTTTAACAACACTCGTCAAGCTCATTCTTAACATGCTCCTGTAGCAGGAGCTGGCAAATCTTTGAGGTGCAGTTGTTAATTCAGACTTAAATCACAGGTTATTATAGAGTTAGCTTAAACTGCAACACTTTATTATTACTAGCCTATATCATCCCCACTGTTGGGCAAAAGCCTCTCTTCCCCTCTTCCACACTACTCGCTCTTGGGTCTATTCACACCAGTTCTTGTTCTTCACCAATACTTACATCGGTCAATTATAAAGTGGTGTGTAGGTACACATTGTTCGTACAGTCGTCGTAGGAATTCCAAGAAGATATTCTATTCTAGACAAAACTCTGCTTTAAATAACTACTGATAAATCAACCCTAACATCACAGCAGCGGCAAATACTGCCACGATAAGCGAGATTTATAGCAAGTTAGCTCTGCAATGATAGTGCAAGATGGCAAAGCGACTGAGGAACTTGAAATAATCTGTAACGAACCTTGCATGCATAATGGTTTCATTCTCACATGATGTCGATTCAATTCGGCCTGATTCGGCTAAATTGAGTTAACACTACGTAACTATCACGTGGTTGGTTAAGTTAGTTGCACAAGGGCCCCTCGCAAATGGACATGCAAATGCAGCTTTTCAAACCCATGATGACTTAGTAGACAAATAAGTAAATTGTGTCAAAACTGAAAATGAGCCTTTTGACAGTTTTTACATTTTTACTAACCGACTGGTTAGTGTATTGGTTGGTTCGCCTTTGTCAACTCTCGCGAACTAACGTTACATTTTACTAGTTCAGTCAGATTTGCGTTTGCTGTAAAGTCACACCACAGAACACGACTGGCCACATAAATAGGGGTCGTTCGGACTGATTTACTCTGGTTTGCGGTTTGTGCGTGGATTGCTGTAAACGACACCAAATATATGAATACCTACAACTGTCCTGTCTCTGTACGATGAATGAATGAATGTGCTACCTAACGCCTTGAGATTCTTGTAAACTCATCGAGTTTGCAATGTGTGTATGTCTGTCTGTATGTCAGTATGTGTGTTCGCGGCAAATTCGTCGGCTTGAATTTGACCCACTTCCCCCTGAAATTTTGCATACGTATGTAAGTTGAAAATGCTTGGGATATCTTGGACAGAGTTCCGTACCAATGACTCCATTCTCGAAGAACTAGGCATTAAGCAGCGCCTGTCATCTATAGTCCAAGCTCGTATCCTCACCTTCTTTGGACACGTATCTCGACGCGGCCGTATGTCCATTGAGCGACTGGTGGTACAGGGCAGAGTAGAGGGCACCCGAATGCGTGGTAGATCACCAATGAGATGGACGGACCAAATCAAGGCAGCACTGGATGACCCCCTGTACAAAAGCAGCCCTCAGGGAAGAATGGCGACGAATTGTAAGGCGGGTCACCCGACCGAAATGATGACCACGACCACTCTGCCAAGAGTGATACGACTGAGAAGATGTAAGTTGGATAACAATGCAATATTTTTTTGACATGGAGCTGATCTGATGGTGGAGACGGAAGGTGGCCATGGGAACTCTGTCATAAAATATCGCAACACCATCGTGTTCATCGTTCGATTCGTCTTGACAAAGACTTTGGTACTAAAATATTTTTTGATGACATGGAGCTGAGCGGATGCTGGAGCTGGAAGGTGGCCACAGGAACTCTGTTACCAAACGGCGCAATCCTATCGTATTTGGGCTCTTTTGATTTGTCTTGACAAGTACTTTGATCCTAGAATATTTTTTATGACATGGAGCTGATCTGATGCTGGAGCCGGAAGGTGGCCGAATGTGACGCAGCCCTATCGTGTTGTGTTACATCACGGCCTTTGCTTTAAAAAAATTGCTACAGACTTTTCCACTATATATTTTTATTATTTCGTCCATCCCGACTCTACACAGACCTTTGAATTGAATGATGGAAATACGTGTCTTTGAAAGGATTTTCTTGATCATTGCGTATGTTGTATTGTGTACCCTTATTTGCTGTAGATAGGCACTGATTGTGTGTCGTATTTGTTTGTTTTGATAAGAATCCTTTGTCTCGTTTTAGCATCTTGAAAGCTATCTTGAATCTGAACATCATTTGAAAGTTTAATGGCACAGGCTTACGTTACCTTCAAAAGTTTTTAGAGAGTCATCAGAACCTAACGGAACTATTAATTGAATGGGTAACACTTCTAATTACGATATTGGGTTTCGCTCCAAAATTTTAAACATGAAGGTAATCAATTCCAAATTCAAGGTGGAACGCGGAATATTCCACAAAATTAAAATTCATATATGGAAGTAAATCTAATCTAAAAGAAAAGATAAGTAGGTTGATAGAGCACTCATCTCATTGTACTTGCAAGTCTCAACTTGAACAAAACTTATACAGTTATTCTCTTATCTATTTAATTACATAAGGTTTCTGATGAGCACCCTTTACAGAAAAAATAAATACTTACATAATCTTACCCGTGTCCGGGTATAGGCCTGTGCCCCTCGGTGGGGACATTAATGGGCTACACTAACTAACATATAATATTGTGAAATTGCTGAAAAGGTTGGCACGTTTTCATTAGATCGCTTTAAACACTGGAAAATACTGAGTGGTCGATGATAAATTAAATTTCACTGGTGACACTCCTAGTCAAATTAATGTCAGTTCGTGCTAACCTACTTTACTTGTAGATTAAACTCAAAAGGGTGACTTCCGGGAATGGAAATTGAGTCTAACGGTCGAGGCGGCATCAAAACTCCTGTAGGGATCCTGAATCATGATAGCTTGGAGATGTTTATATATAGACGAATAGTTTGGAGATCCGGAAATTTAAAAGACTTTGGGGCTTTAGTTATTGGATTCATATGACTCAGATCGATCAAATCTGGTTTGGGCCTGAATTCGCATTCAGAAATTGATGTCAGTGTGATTGTGATTACGTTTGTCGTTTATTCAGTAAAAAAGGACGACAGTCATAACTTTACACCAGGACATTATATTATGTAGGTACTACATAGCTATTTAGCAAAAAAAGCGGTAGCACAAACAAGAGAATTTGTTGGAAGCCTGCCCTAAAAAGAAACAAAATATACCCATAGAATCTACAACAATGGCGGGGCGTGTGATAAAACTGGCAAGTCTGCCGTGCGTGCCTTATCTCTGAGTAAAAGATTTTTAATTTTTGTTCGGTCTACCCTTACGTATAAAAGTAACCTTTTCGGATTCAATACAAGTTGACTCTTTGCATTGAGATTATATTTATAGAACATACCTACTTTTATAATAAATAAATTATAAAAACATTTGTTCCTTCAATTTCTCTATCAGTTGGGCCCGAACCGAACTGATTCGTAGCAAAAATAAACCTGGTTTCTTCCATTATAAGTTCCATAATCTAAATCATCCTGTAACCTATATCAATAGCATAGCTGTATAGCTTACGTATACTCTTTTGTTAGACGGAATATTCATGAAAGAACTCGAAAGAAGAAAAGTCTGAAACTTTTATTAATACGAAAACACTCAGCCCGCAATATTGCACTGCGTGACCTGAGTACTACTTGAGGTTACTAAACTTGTAACAGAATTTCTCTGTCGTTCCTTCCATCTCGTCTGGATCAGCCATTGAGAAAGAATTACGCTTTGCTTGCTACCCGCATAAAGGATTCCGAGCCGCCTCGGATCCTAAAGAAGTATTGTGTGAAGAAAATTCGACTTCGTTAGGCGTCAGAAACTTTGCGCCAACTTCTAGGTTTGGCAAAATTTCGGGGTGTGCGCCCTCCCTAACGCATCTATAACTATCCGTGACTATGTAAATTTGGCGCGTAATGTTTGTTTCGGTCAGGTATGTGATTTGGGTGTCGGTGGCGGAATCACTCAGTTTTATGTCCGAAATTGTGCAGGAAATATGCCTAAAAATAAAAGTGTAACAAGGACACGGATTTATTTAACAACACGCACGGATTTTCGTAATTAAATTAATGCCTCTACAAGCTTATAAGAGTTACACAAAATGTACCATGAAAGTTCAAAGTAGTTCGTACCAAAACGGCAACGTCGCGTCGAGGCAACCAATATTCCAACATATTTTGGCATACCTATACTTACCTCGTCTAATTGGTTCATTAGTCATGAAAATGAGGTATCGTTTTCCCTTATCAGATTTAGAGACCGTTCCGATCCATATTACTCGTCGGCATGTTTACCTGGGAGTATTGGAATAATACTTATTTGCTGTTCATGTTCCATATGTCGTAACAATAAACGGGAGTATGCGATGCTATTGAAACTTTTATAACCTGAAAGAGGTCCACTAAAAGTCCATGCACAGAAGTGTGCGCGGAAACGAACATAATGATCATGAATTATGAGCACATTAGTTAGACCCCATGAGTATGAGTCACTGAAAGGAGGTAATTATAAATATAATAATAATAAACCTGATATTGTCCGGCTGATACGGCAACGAATGTTGGAAAATTCTCTGAAAAAACAAACGCTGCTGAATTACATTTCCGACTACAAATGCGAAAATTGTTTTCATGCTCATCAAATCGTATCGCTTTTGTCCACGCGACGCGAACTACTTACATACAAGTCATCTTTCAAGTTTGCTTTCAAACTGAAGCTATAGCTGGGTGGATATAATTATTTTAATCAGACCCTTTTTCAGAATAGTTTTTATGAAAAACATATAACATTGCGTACAAGTTTTCAGGTGTGTCGTTATAATTATGGATTTTATGTGCCTTTCATTACATAGGTCGCATCGAGGTTGGACACAAAACCTCTGAATTCAAAACATCTTTACGAATCCTCTATATGAGGTCCCATCCCACCCAAAGTTATGTTATTTTAAATACCTGAAGCCAATTATAATAATAGAAATCATTATATAATCTGTAATCCTCCAATAATAACATCTATGTTTCACCTTGTGTAGCCAAAATGCTAAGCGTTATTTTATGACCAAATATCAGCCAGTAGCGCAGTACGCCTGACTATGTATAGGAAATTTGCATGCAACATGTTATGATAGTGGCTTGATAAGCATCGTTCTCAGGGTTCGTAGCCTGAGCTAGATTCTACATAGCTCAAGAGCTATAGTTATTATTCTGTAGTTAGGGTGGCCGTTCTCTTGAAGGTTATTGTTATGAAATATTCAGTCTCAGGCTTCACGACATACATACCTCGATTCAATAGTAGCTGCGAAGTTTATAGATTTGTTAGTATTTGGGCTTGATGGTGCAGCAAAACAGTCACTCGTGTGACAAACATCACATAGTTTATCATTTTCATAAAATATAATAAAGTATAGGTAGTAGATGAGATGACGTTGTGCGCAGTTTTGTAGGCGTATTCAGCTACAGTGACTCGCTTACTTTTTCGATATCTACGTTCGTGTTTGTTTACTCAAGCCTCTCCAGCCTACTTTTCCTAATAAGGAGAGAGTTTTAGTTAAGACTTTTTTTAAAATAAACAGTCGTACTATATAAATCTGGACAACTATTCTGTTGCACCTGTCTTTAATAAAATTCGATCAATTCTGAGAATTACTGGATGCTAAACAGTACCTGGTCCTAGTTTTTGTTATGTGATGGCTTTTCCGACACGAACAACATGCAATTAGCATACAAGAATCTATTCTTGGAATATAATATTTTGATGATCGTAAGCGGATCTTAAATATTAACTTGCAGTCTTCCGTACTACGGTATTATTAAAAGCCACCAATGCTGCCTTGGGCTATTTATGATCTCGAGATAGAATCTTCTTGGGTATTTGTAATTATACCGGGAAGGCCTTTAAAGAGCAGCATGTTTGAAGCTATACTACATTGCTGAAACCACAAAATTAACTCTATTCAGTTGTTTAATGGAAGTATTTTCATTAGATTCACTTTATTTGAATGATAAGTCAGATAAGACTTGGATTGAAGAAGAACATTACGATATTAAAAAGTAGTTGTCACAGTCACACCAAAGTCTGAACTCTCTGAAAGCCGCACCTGCATATATTTTTTTTAAGTATAAAATTGTACCAACTTCACCTCACTCTTGGTATAGTAGACGCCAAACAACTTGAACAAATGACCTTGCATGCGCAGAAACCATCTGATATATGAAACTGCGCACCACGGTATGGGGTGCGGGACGCGGCGTGCGGAAGGAGCATCGCATCGAGCGCGCCTAGCCACGCTATTGGTAGACCAGTCAAACATCGTTTCCCGCTTTGAGTTCACACTTGCGTGCAGTGAAATCACAGATAAAAAATGCCTCGACGTCCGAACGTTGTTTTAAAAAGGCAAGCCAGAAAGATGGTATATGATGAGTTTTCTATCGATGACATATTATGTTTTATAGGTGTAACACGAGGAAAAACGTCATTTTAGGGAATTTCAATCGTAGGTATCCCATAAAAAATCTTGTCTTTTGTCAAATCATTATTCTTTGTTAATAGACACCAATAAAGACGACAAATGTCGCTAAATAATTTACATTTTTATTTTGATAGTCATATCCACAGACCATTAAATCTGTATAGTTCGCAGCAAATGTACCTACTTCGCGTGTCTCAAACATTATTGTGCACCTGTTACCGCTCAGTTCCCCATGCAAATGGTGCAGTATATTTTCTCATTTTCTATCGATTGAACTAAGTACGTATATAGTATTGTGCACTAAGATTCATGCAGTATACTGTAGGTACGATTTGTTTTGAGAATTTTAAGTGCGTCGTTCTTTTTTGGCACGTAAGTGTACATGCGCAAACTTTCCCCCACCACGTCACATTTTGCTCAAGATGTTTGGCGTTACCTATAGTACTAGGAGGTGTATTTTTGAGGCCTTCGAAACCAATTCGCATTCGATAGCGCCACTTTCAAATGAAATCAATCAATTTTATTTTCTCCTTTTAGGTCATTGAAATAAAAGCTTTGTTTAATTTATTTTTTTACTTTTAATTTATTGAAAATTCATTCCGTGATTTCTACAACGAGTGGTCCTATCCTACCCACTCGTTTTTTGATTTCTACTAGTAAAATAAATGCCCATTTGACTGATGAGTTCTTGAACACATAACCTTTTTAGGGTTCCGTACCCGAAGGGTGCCAAACGGGACCCTATTACTGAGACTTCGCTGTCCGTCTGTCCGTCCGTCCGTCCGTCCGTCCGTCCGTCCGTCCGTCTGTCACCAGGCTGTATCTCATGAACCGTGGTAGCTAGACAGTTGAAATTTTCACAGATGATGTATTTCTGTTGCCGCTATAACAACAAATACTAAAAATCAAAAGAAATTTTATATTAAGGGTGGCTCCCATACAACAAACGTGATTGTTTTGCTCATTTTTGCTCGATATTGATAATGGTAGCAGGTAGACGCTTAAAATGTTCACAATATATTGAGTATATTATTTACTTAAAAAATAAATAATTAAATTAAAATTAAATGAATATTTAGGGGGGGCTCCCATACATTTTTTTGCGGTAATGGCACGGAACCCTTCGTGCGCGAGTCCGACTCGCACTTGGCCGGTTATTTTAAATCAATGAGTTATTGCTGGCCGGGTTTTTTTTTTTGCGTGAAACGAAGTTTGTTGAAGGGTTTGAATATAATGGTAACACTGATTTCGAGTGCTTCAAAAATACATAAAAAGAGGACCACTAGAATATAAGTTGGAACCTTTGAGTAATAAGGTAGGTATTACCTTATTACTCAAAGGTTGGAACACGATTTACTTTCGAGCGCAAATTCATGATTCATTTCGAAGGCCTCAAAAATGCCACTCCAGTTCGTCCTTCACGCGTTTTATATACGGCCAAGTATCTATTTATTTTGCTTTTCACATCACACAATTCACACACCGTTTTGGGCTGCTGTTAGCGTCACTTGTGTATTTACTTTGTATAAGAACTGTAAAAATCTAAGGCAAAATTTTAAGTAAGCACTACGGAAAACAACCATCAAAATGTTCTATGAAACCGATTTGGACACAGTTACTTTATTTTTGTGCAGAGCGGTCGGACGACCTTGGTTCGGACGGATTTATTGGAGAAGTGAAATGTATTCTTGCTTTGATCAAATCCAGCCTCCATCATTTTTTGCGATTAAATCGGATACCGTTGATACAGCACCATTCACCATGGCAACCATTTTAATCGAAAACTCTCTAATGAACTTTATTTTACTTATAATAGAGTTGTTTTAAAACGGTTATGGTATTTTAAAAGCTTTTGCACTTGCACTGTATGTATGTATGGATGTATGTTCGCGTCAAATCTATCGGCTTGAATTTGACCCACTTCCCGTTATCCGATTGAGCTGAAATTTTGCATACGTATGTAAGTTGGATGACAATGCAATATTTTTCTGACTTGGAGCTGATCTGATGATGGAGACGGAAGACAGCCATGGGAACTCTGTTACCAAACGGCGCAATCCTATCGTGTTTGGGCTCATTTGATTTGTCTCGACAACTACTCTAATTCTAGATTAAAGATTTTGTCCTGTCATGATAAAGACTAAAAAGTTAAAAATAAATTAAAAGTAAAAAATATATTTAAATAATGCTTTTATTTAATGCCCTAAAAAGAAGAATGTTTATTTACTTTTAATTTATTTCGGGTCAAATTAGGTAGAGCTAATCAGCATTGGTTGGTGGGAGGTGGGAGTACGGGCCCTGATGCAATGTTGGATGAGTATCCTAAAGGCTGTTTTTCATTGATCCAGTAGCTGGGTCCAGTATCACTGGATTTCAACACTGGATTGACACTGGATCAATGTAAACATATTTCAGCGGACACTGTCTGGACTGAAACATGTTTACAATTGGTCCTGTTACCTGGATCAATGAAAATCAGCCTTTACACTACTACACTTCTGTTACAATCTGTTTATTGCTCTGAACAAGGTATGCTCCTTATTCCTGCAATGAACGACAAATATTAACGCTCGTCGCGTTCGCTTGAAAACACTGTTCGAATTCATATTGAGATCGCGACACCCTTAGGAAAAAAATTCTCGGTAAATTGATTTGGCGGCAGGCGGAGACATTTTGAGACGCCTACCATACCTATATTTACTCGTATTACAGGCACGTGACATACTAAAGTAGTTCTGGAAAACACGTCAACAAAATCATCGGTTATCTAAAAGAAAAAATATATTAATTAGCAACTGCCATAAACGGTTTGGATCACGTTTACTTATCATGTTCGCACGGCACAAAACATATGATAATAATATGCCCATTTATTAAGAAAGTATGTAGGTGTTTTGAGTATATTTATACTTATTTGGCACAGACGCGTTGAGGAATACTATGGCATTAAGACCAAATCCCTTATTAACAAAATAATAGCAACACATTACAAATCTAGAAAATAACTCGAGCGAATGATACTAATTTAAATAAATATCTTAAACTCTATTACCGTGTAGCAGCTAAGTGTCTACTTTGTAACAAATCTGTTAACGATCAAACATCCTTCAAAGGATCCTTTGAATGATCAAAGTTCTCAAATAAAATTATGTTTCCGGGTTTGTATTTAGAATACATAATTAAGATACATCCTAAGGTAAATGTTGTTTATAATATAAACTAAGTACCGTATTCCTCAGAGAACAAGACCGACTTAATTACCTTGGAAGATGTTGGATGATTTTGATAAATTCAAGGAGCATTTTCCATAAAAAATCAAATAAAAAGTAAGATCCTTGGCTTATCAAAAGATCTGCCAAGGTAATCGAACGTATTTCTGAGGAATACTATTATTGTACCTGCTTTTCATTCATGGTCATGTGAATTCACTCGTATGTACTTACATGCCGTATTGACGACAATACTTGACATGACTTTCGCCCTCCATTTAGTGACAACTGAAACAACATCATATTAGCTGGATCCACAACAAACGATCCATCTTGGATCAGGCGATCCAGCGAACCGCGTTCCAGGATGTCTGTCGAGCTATAACCCTCACATTTGAGCTTCGGAACTCGGAGTAGTTATTTATTTAATCGTTATAAAATCACAAGTAACTATAATATGGCAACAAATACTTACAACTTAATTGAAAGCTCAAAACTGCGACCCCCATTTCATCAGACCAACTTCAAGAACGGCCTTCTAATGTCCCCATCGAGGAGCACAGGACGTCACTTGGAGTCCCTGGCGCATCTACAACAAATACAAATTAATTGGAACGTGACATCACAACGAACAATGAAGATGAGTTTTTATTCTTGGTCCAACTGTTGTAATTGGTCGTCTTCGTTCCGCGAAGCGTGTGATTTTTATTATGGAATGCAATGATAATAAACAGGCTGCAAGCGGCATTGTTTTTATTATTATCTGTCCTGAACACGAAAATTCCAACGTAATAAACTATTACGGTAGGTTTTTTTGCGTCACATATGTCGGTATACAAAACTTAGGCCTTCCAATAAGCCTGTAAAGATGTCGACTTTATCTAAAAAATATTTATATAAGTACATAGTAGAATTTACTTAGGAAGAGAAGAAAGAAGTGGACCTTATCTAAATTTTTATTAGAAGTTACTCAACCCTACAAGGGAAATGGAGTTTAGAAAGCCACTAAAGGGTCAAAATTGTTCTGATACTGGAAGATCCGCATGGGGCATGGGTGGTTTGTGCGCTTTGTGAAAGAAGTCGGTATTTTTTACCACAGCCAGCACGTGTGCCTAGGTTCATATTTCAAAATTGAAGAAAGTCGGATACGAACTGAGAGACCCGTCAGGGTCAATACAAAAAACATACCCCGCGCCACAAACAAAAAAATCTTTCTGATGAAGTTCTGCTACTGGAGCATGTTTGATATCGTTTTCGTATAAAAGAAGGACGAAGAATTCATTTTTGCGCATAAAATACTATCATTTCACAGCATTTTTTTTTCATTTCAGCTAATTTGTGAAAATATAGGTAGGTACCTACCTACCTATTCGACTCCAAAGGGCATTTCTGCGAAAACATACACACTCTTATTCATAAACGTCCAATAAACCTATTATAGCTAAAATGCCGTTAAAATTCGTTTGTCTTCCTCTTTCACATTGACATTTGTGTTTGTGAGAAAGGGACAAAACACATTTTAGTTATCAAAGGCTTGATAAGTTTTATGAATAAGAGGGTAAGCCTTTTATTAGCGTTAATCCAGTGGAACAGAAAACTGGGTGCAGTCTAGACTGCTTAGTTAGATCTAGGTCAATGAAAAACCGACCGGAATAGACTTGCTTCAGGGATGAGGCCTATTGTCATTCTTTTCAAACCTATCCGTAGATAAGATAGAGGGCAATCGGTGATGTCGCCTCTATTTATTCATAGGGTTCCTTACTCCAACTTCATGGGTGACAAACGGAGCCCTATCTAAGCATCCTCTGATGGTCTGGCCGACCGTCTCCATCTGCATGTCCCTTAGCGGGCTGTATCTCAAGTAACAGGTAGTAACAGAGAGTTTTCTTTCCCGCATCTTTTGTTCCTTTTGTTTGTTTGTATGGACGGTATCTTTACGAGAGTCAGGGGTAGAAGACGAACGAAGAAGAGAGTTTTCTCAAAATTTTAATATCTGTAGCCGCTACAGCGAAAAATAATAATTTACACGCAATATTCTAAATTAAAGCTTGTAAGAAGGTACAAAAACGAAGCCCTTCGTGTGTGAGTCCGATTCGCACTTGGCCGGTTTCTAAGCTTTATAATGTTTAAATATTTAAACTTACTGCTGTTTTTTTTGCACGTGCATCTAATAAGCAAGTGGTGAAATTTTAAATTATTCAAACATTGATAAATAATATTAAATTTCTTTTGATTTTTAGTATTTGTTGTTATAGCGGCAACAGAAATACATCATCTGTGAAAATTTCAACTGTCTAGCTACCACGGTTCATGAGATACAGCCTGGTGACAGACGGACGGACGGACGGACAGACGGACAGCGAAGTCTCAGTAATAGGGTCCCGTTTGGCACCCTTCGGGTACGGAACCCTAAAAACGGTACTCCATGCTCAGAATGTAGAGACAGTATGATATGTATGTCACCGTAAAATTGTAAAAACCGTGAGATTACAATCTAACGGAAAAAAACGTTAGATTATTGTCTGTCGATAAATTGAAAACAAGATCGACAGAGTTTAGCATTTATACTTTTTTGGTAAATTCTTATTTATTTATTTATAACAAGGCACATCAACAATGCAAACACTTACATTAAAATAAACAATATTCACAGAGTTCATGTGTTTGCATCAATTACTTACATACAAGTCAACCTAACACGAAGGATAAACGGGGATTTGCTTCGCTCACCTCCTTAATCCTTCACCTACCCCCGACCCACCCACTTTGCCCAGACATTCATCATTTCAGCTTATCAACTGACGCGTTATCTTATATGAAGTACGACACAGTTTACAATTTATCGACAGATTACAATCGAACGGATTAAAATTAGTTAGATCGTAATCTAACGGGTTTCACAATTTCACGGTGAATGTAACGTACATGTTATTGCACTATTTAAGTCGATATAACATGCAACAGCAATGTCATGGAAAAACATACAAAACAATGTAAAATATATCTATAGATAAATTAGAAATTGGTAATTGATTTTCTGATCTAACTTGCAGTTAACTAAGACTCACTATTTTTAAAACATGAGCAAATTAGATTTCCATCGTTTTATTTTCAGTAAAATCGATAGTTCATTAGCTTAAGTGACAGAAAGGTCACCTCGATGCAAGCATTGTAGCGGGTTTCTATTTGGGTCGTATTTTATACAATTTATAATTTAACTAAAACTGCGTTTGTCCTCTCGTTCTTTGAATGAGGTAGGTAGGATTTCTACCCCTACCAGGGAGCACTTATCCAGTGGAGAGCGCATAGATACATTTTCCTTTGAAACACAACTTACCAATATAAGCGCTTATTACATTACGCTGTCGGCAGGGCACGATTTGTATAGACGTCTCACTCTGATGGAACGACTAGAAAGAGACAGTGAGTCAGACAGGGCCCTGCCGACAGCGTAGTCTAAGAGGCCCATTACGGGCGGCGGCGGACGAGGTAAGAGAGCTGTGATTGGTCAGCCGCTGCGAAACCGTCTGGCGGCCCGTCATCGTACATAGGTTGCGTATGCGAACGTTTGTTGAATACAACAAACGTTTGGCGAGCCGCATTTCCCCGCAGGCGTAGTCAATTGGATATATAGTCTCTGACTCCCACGCGCCACCTAAATTGACGCAAATAATAATAATTATTTAATTTTAACTATGTCCCACTGCAGGGTAAAGGCCTTCTTTTACTCTGATTCTGAGCGGACTCCCTCCAGTCCGTATCCCATAGACCCAACTCGTCGTTCCTGCAGAGGTCCTGGATCAACCTGGGTCGGCCACGATTTCTCTTTTGCCAAATCATCATCATTATCATCATCATCATCATCCTCAGCCCACATCGACCCACTGCTGGGCATAGGCCTCTTTTCTATAGCGCCAATCTTCCCGGTCCTGTGCCAATCGCACCCAGTGGGATCCCACGACTTGACAATATCGTCGGACCATCGGGCCGGTGGTCTGCCTACTGGCCAAATATTCTAGGTAATCTATGGAATGTCAAAGGTAGCTCAAGATTTGTGCTACTCAAAACTCACTTTCCTAATTATACTACGAACAGTCGTCGTGAGTATTGTATTGTCATATTTGATGGTGGCACCTAACCTACTTCTCACATTTTATTTCCACTTCTGCCACCATTACAATCTAAAATGTGCGATCGTTGAGATGGCGTTTTATTCCTCCATCTCACTCCACTATAAGTTAACTCATAAAACTTTATTAAACTCAATCTACCCCGCCACTGCACTGCAGAAGCTCCGCTACAGTCGGACACATATAAAACGTAATAATAATCACATTTATCCTTATTACCACGCTGGGTAGCGTAAGGACAATCCAGTCCTTGGAACAATATTGACATTAAAATTATAAAAAAAAAATGACATTAAAATTATTTTGACAGTGGGTACCAAGACGTCAATGAATGTCTAATTTTTGACGTTGGTACCCACTGTCAAACTAATTTTAATGTATTTTTTTTTTACAAAAAAAAGCCAGCCGGTTACATTACGTTCATGGGCTGAAAATTGCGTTGCACGGTATTGCGTCATGGCGGCGGCGGCGTCTGTACAGCGAACTAGATTTTGTGTAATGCGGTATTAGTTATTCGTACAAAATAAACAGGAAAGTAATCCTAGATCGGTTACTCAACTAATTATAATGTTAACCCAACATCGATATAAAACAAAGTGATGGAATACCATTTCAGAGATAATTTTAATTGAACCAGTTTGACAATGACTTGACAAACAAAACATGCTGAATTGACCCTCAGTTACACGTTTTCTGGAAAACATTTTAAGTTCGACGAAGGGAAGTTAGCTCTTTGAAACAAGCTCAAACACTCCTTTGATCAGCCAGCAACTACGTTTGTTTCAGGCTTTTCGATAAAAAACAACCGAACAGAGTTTGAAATTGGTCCTATGTCCCGGATTTCCTTTCCCAAATTGGTTCTCTTTGAGACCATCCAGACTAAGGCCGCGACCTTGACTCCAACGCTTCGAGAAAGAATCAGACTCGTGGATTTCATGAATGAGTAATAAGCAGGCCTTGTTCCGCTCCAGCTCAATTATGACCTGGAAACCGGAAACCTTGGATGTGGCTGTTCCCGGTTCGTACTATACTTCTAACTTTTTAACCGACTTCCTAAAGGAGGAGGCTTACAATTCGTCCGGATGTTTTATTTTTTATTTTTTTTTATGTCTGCACCCCGATAGCGCCTAAACGGATGGACCGATTTGGAAAATTATTTTTTTGTTTGAAAGGGTTTACCTTCCCATTGGTCCCATTGACACCAGGTCAGGATCTGATGATGGGATCCTGGAGAAATCGAGGGAACTCTTCAAATACTGTAGGCAGACCTATAGTGATTTTTGTGTTTTTCATAATAACTCGTGCAAATGCACATGGTAAGCATAATATTGTGATGCGGAACTACTGATGAAGACCACATATGGCCACCAGATCTGCTCAATACTAGGTACAAATACAATGCGTGGCTGACAGGCAGGCAACGCATAGCCTAAACCGGTGGACCTAGAGCCATGAAACTTTGTACAGAGGTTCCTTAGTAGCGTGGGATAGCACTGATATGGGATTTGACAAAATTAATTCCCCAAGGGGGGGGGGGGGATAAGGGGTTACAGTTTGTATTAAACTCAATCTAATCAAATAGGGTTTGTGGATGTCGGTTTTTTCTAAAGTTTACTTTTTGTTTTAATTATATACGTATGTACATTGAAAATATACTTTCTCATACCACATACCCATTAAAAATGTCGCGTTAATTTTGCATAGTCTTGACAAACTTAGGAATAGCTCTTGCAAGTGTTTAGGAATAACAGATATACTGGGTGTACCTATTGTAATTTTTCGCTTGCTAAAATAGGACGCTCTGGACCAATAGGGCAATAGGGATTTAGGGAGACAGCAGTTCAGGGTTCCTGCTACCTGACTCCCACCCGCCCAACGCCCGCCCCAGGACTCTAAAAGGATAAACTTCGCTAGCAATCTGCGTTCATATTTATTAATATGTTCGCAATTCAGAGCAACGAGGTCACGTGCACACAATTTTAACGCTCAATCGTGTGAAGTCAATTAATTTGGTTCAGTTGAATACCTGTTAATTGGAGTTGATCCTGTTTGTCACAAATATTTTCTGAGCGGCTCCCAAATCGAATTTGATTTGATTAATAGGTGCACTTGGCCAAAGAGAATTGTAAAAATAAAAACATTCTTATTCTATTTAAGTATTAAGCTTTCATAAACCAGTATTTTTTATCTGACGTTTTATACGGAAAACGCTTTGTTTATTTTTTAGGGTACCGTACCCGAAGGGTGCCAAACGGGACCCTATTACTAAACCCACGCTGTCCGTCCGTCTGTCTGTCTGTCTGTCCGTCAGCGGGTCCTAGAGCACGAACCGTAATAGCTAGAAAGTTGTCATTTTCACAGAATGTGTATATCTGTTGCAGCAACAACAACACATACTGAAATACAAGAGATATTACAAATTAAAGGGGGTCCCCATACAAGTGACGTGTTTTGATACACCCACGCATTTCAATATAAACAAACAACAAACACAAACATTTACATACAGGCACATACATTGCTTCTGGCCCCACACTAGGATACCATATGTCGTGTCGTGTTACTCTCGATTTTTTTGGCAAAACACTATTTGTTATTCGGCAAAAACTGGTATCCACTACTGAATAGATTATAGTGTATGCTGTTCAGTTGGAGTAGATGGTGGTGCTATCGCTCATTCTACAGAGAAGATGGTGGCACTAGCTAATTGATCGAAAAATATGTCAATATAGTGATGTCAATTAATAGCATTCAGGCCATATTACGTGAATGTGTGCCGGTGGGAAGGGAAGGGAAATAGGACCGACCGCGTCATTGTCGCTAATGGCTGAACAATTTCCATTGATGACCCCATGTTTGTAGTTTGGTCATAATTGAATTCTTTGATAATCGGCAAAGTGCGAGTTGGCTCTCACACGGAGGGTTCCGCACCCCATCTTACCAAAAAAGTACAAATAAAGAAGTTTCTTGTATGGCTGGCCCCTTATTTTTTTTTCAATATTTCATGATGTTCAGTATTTGTTGCTGTAGCGGAAACAGATATAACCATTCTGTGAAAATTTCAACTTTCTATCTGGCGACAGGCTGACGGACGGACAGAAAGACAAACGGATAGCGGCTTTAGAAATAGGGTCCCGTTTGGCACCCTTTGGGTACAGAACCCTATAAAAGAGTTAATTACGCCTGCTTTATTACCATCGGTTAAGTAATTTGAAACGAACTTTTGCTGTCACAATGGTTTTGTGCACGAATGCTGATTTCGTGGCGGTAGAAAGTTCAGACCTAGTGCAGGATAGGAATTGGTATTATAACTAAGTACCTACATATTAGCATAGCACGCTAACGACCCATTGGGAATTCAGTCCTAAGTTCATGAAATGTTTCTAGAAAAATAAAAACTGCCCTACTGTCAGACAAATGACAGCTTTCCATTCCAACGCTGTTTTGGCTTGCGGTGACAGGTGGAACTAACGCTTTTTGACGGGTTCCTTGAATAAAGTTACAATGCCACCACGTTATCTAGACCTCAGAACAATAACTAAAGCAATCTAGACCTAGAGAATGGAGCGCGGCGCCACAATCTACGCCAACTGAACACCAAAGAGTTTCATTGACCGAAGTGGCGTTTTCATAGTGGTTTCAGTAGTTCCGCTTTGGCCGTTTTCTCTACATATTGTAGTGGCTCTGTACGGTAAAGTGGCGCCTCCCTGTAAAAGTCACTCACGCACGCGCCAAAAGACAGTTGGAAGAACAGTCTTCCAGAATATTACAGAATATTACAGACGAGCAATATTACAGAATATTGCTTGTTTAGTGAAAATCTACAGCACGACAGTTGCATCTGTCTGAGTCACGTCGCCGGGAAAAGGAAACGAAACTCTTTTTAAGCGAATAAAAAGGGCAAAATGGAAGTAAGATATTTACGTAGTATACTCTTACTTTACCATTTTCGGGCGATTTTCTTCATGTGTTGGGTTGATGGGTATAGCCCGATTTGCCAAATAAATACCATGTTGGGTCTGCCATATGGAATTTTTAGGTCAGAGGGCAAAAGTCATACCTAAATGTTATGCAATAGGTACACGTCACAAGGTGAAAGTAGGTCAGTAGGTGGTCAGCAGTATGTGCACGTTAATTCATCCTTCGTTTGTTCATTTCAGTAATCCTCTTACGTACAGTTCATCGCTTAAAATCAAAACGGATGTTATCGTATAGGTATGTAGATTGTTGATAGGTTCACCTGCTTTTTCAATGCAGAAAAACATAATAGTTCCTCAAGACATCGACAGAAAAGTTAGAAACCAATTATAAAAATGATCATGCCTGCGATTTGGGAGGCGACACGAACTATACTAACTAAACTAATTAAAATTGTTTGTTTGAAAATGGAATCTGTGGCCACCGCGCAAGAGCTGTCGGATTTGAAGGTTGTCAGTTTAGTGCCTTAAGTTCCTCTAGTTAAGTGGTTTTGACACCTCCCAAATAGCCCCCAATGAGTTGCTGCCTACCTCATCTCCTAACAGAAATCTAATCTAAGCTTTGGATTCCATTAGTCCCACATTGTACTCACGTTAGCCATACATCCCTGATCAACACAGGGAAATTAATTAACTCGCTGATAACATCTCGGATACAGGACAGAAGTACCTAATTAAAGTTCTATTAATAAGTACCTCTATAGCCAAGTGTGCATCCCTGCAAAGCTGACAGCGCAGTATTATAAATCCAGCGATAATGCCTAGGTCTTTTATATGCAGATTATGCCGCAGCGCAAACTAGAACGTGGATGAATATAATTTTTGTTTCTTTTTCAAGGCACTCTAGCTAGGTAATTTAAAAACTCTAAACTGAGATTTACTATGTTCTGTTTATCCACATATGTGCGAGAGATTTCACCACCACCTACCCCATTCAGTAGAGTTACTCAACGAGGTAGATGGCGTGGTAAAGAAGTGGCTTATGCTTATGCCCAGCAGTTGGTGAATATGAGCGGATTGATGATGATGAAATATGCTGGACACAGCTTTGAAAACAAGACACCTACAAGATCATGTTATTTCCGTACAGAATTTTTGAGGTTTTTGATGTGATGATGTTTTTATGGATCCTTCTCCAGCGCCACTCGCTCCGACAGTGTCGTTTGTATAACTTTTAGCAGAAAATCTCGAACAAGTTATAATTATGTATTACCACTTTGCCTTAGACTGTGGTCACGGAATAGAATTTTCCCCGAGCTAAATTATGTTAGAGACAAGCTAAACTGTGCTTTGTGGAACAATCTACTGGAATTACCTAGCCATTCTCATTCTCAACAAACAAAGAAACGTCACGTCTATGGCTGACTTGTTTCCTTAACATAACTTTCGAACGACTGAACCGATTTTAATAAAACATGGCTAAGAAAAGAACCATCGCACGGAAGGGATTATTTGGTGTATCTCTTAGTACTGGAATTCGGAATACAGGAATCGCCTCTGTCCTCACTGAAAAAACATGGGCACAGAGGCAACAGGGACTGTGGAACTAACCGAAGCGATTGTCTTTACCTTAGTAATAGTAGTTCAATGTACGAATCTCTTTGTTCAGATAATCTTGCCATTGTACACGACATCTTTTGTTTCTTGTAACATACAATACACCGTATGAAACAAATATTAGACGTATCTATTCCCCAGAACAGCTTGTCTGTAAATAAAACGTTTTTACGATTCGTATAAAACGATTGTGTAAGCGATTCTCGGAACCTAAGTAAATACGCACCACCGAAGTCTACTGAAGCGAGCGAGATCCGACAAGTAGCTTGGAGCCGACGTTTTTCTTTTACGGTCGATAAAAGATAAAAGTATTGTAGGCGTATGTACTCACAGTGGTATTTACTCAATTCCCTTTTTTGTCCGTATGTTGAGGACTTCTGAAACATAATTTTCACGTATAAAGCTTGAATACAAGACCAACATCAAAAGCTTTGTATCTAAGTGGATATCTATCGTTTATTAACAGTCAAACAAAACGCTTATGTACTTTGTGGACTGCATTTTAAATGAATAAGTAGTACTTGTTAGTGATGTCATCTTTTGAATACAAGGTGTAAATGAATTAACGCAAAATGAGAAACTACTTTGTTAGGGATGAAACCGATTTGATCAGAGCAACTTTATTTTTCACTTCTCCATACAAATCAGCTGATCCACTCACTTAGGCCAAAATGTACTGGGAAGTGAAAAATAAATTTGCTCTGTTCAAATCGGTTTCATAATGAAAGCTGCTCAGAATGATGTCCATAACAAAGTAGTTTCTCATTTTGCGTTAATTCATTTACACCTTCTATAAGTGTTAGGTATTCGTCTTCAGCACTAAGTTAGTATGCTACACACAATAGCTATAAACTCTCAAAGGCTTCTTTAATTTCATTAATTCAACACACCGTGAAGTGGAAGTAGTGGAAGTTTATGTTGAGCAAGCATTGTTTTCCTTTCATATCCGGTGAAAAAAACTGGAATATACGGGCATGAAAATGTGGAAGGATTTCTTTCTTGGCAGTAATTCCTTCACGAAGCGTGTAGTAATTCTTTATTGGGTTTAATAATAACTAGAGTAGTTATTTGAATATCGCAGTAGGGTTGACTGCGATCTTGGAATTGAATAGTACCTATTTAATCGGTATGTCTCATATAAAAACATATGCCGAAAAAACTCACAATAGAGAATGATAGACGTCGGAGCGAGAGGTTTGAAACTGGCAACTCTACTTCTTGCGATACTGGAATAGGCATTTAATATTATTGCAGTACCACTGCCATCCTGGGAAAAATATCAATATAATTGTATCTACTATTTTTCTATAAGTGTGGTGTCATAAATTAATTTAAGTTTGAGGAGGATGTGCAGGTTCGAATCCCGGTGCAGCTGACCATGTACCAATGGGATAAGTCATTTATCTTAAGTAAATTATACGGACACTCTAACGGTGATGGAAAACATCGTGAGGAAACCTTCATTACCCCATAGCTGCGGCGATGGGCTAGCTCCCGTCACGCAAAATGGAGTATTGAATCACTGGCTGAAAGTGGGCACAGTGGTGCCTCTGCCACCCCGTACGGGAAAAGGACGCTATGTTATGTTATGTTATAAGTTTGAGGTGTCTATTGTGTGTTTGTCTGTCCCTAGCGCTTATACGAGTAGACGGATTTCGAGTCTTGGAGACTTCCCTGGTATCTTCTTATGGTAGAGAAAATCGGTTCAGTGCTACATAAATTTTCAGCTCGACATGAAACAAGTCAGTCTTTTGGACTTGAGGTTTCATTCATTCTGTCGGGGATAGTTTTAATTTTGTGTTTATGTACAGGAAGAGCAGGCATCAATATAGCCTGACCTACCTATGTTATTATGTAACGTGTATCATTATCCTGGATATTTACTCTACGTAAACAAGCAAACAATATCAAAACTAACATTACGATTTGAAACAACTTTTATTTCAGCGACATTTCTGATGACAAAGGATCATCATGCATTTACTTATAGCTTATACATAAGTATTCCCCAAGGGCGTACGTAACCCCTGAAGAATCACAAAACTTAGCGTTATGCGTTTTCTCACGTGTGATGGCCGAGGCATAGATAGAATCATCTTTGTACCTGTATATATAATTAATATCGGTCAGAGACTTTATATCCAATTGAATGTGAATGCGGGGGGAATGCGGCTCGCCAAACGTTTGTTGTATTCAACAAACATTCGCATACGCAACCTATGTACGATGATGTGCCTCCATACAGTTTCGCAGCGGCTGACCAATCACAGGTCTCTTACCTCGTCCCCCGCCGCCGCCGCCCGTAAATTGGTGAGTTGTGTTTCAAAGGAAAATGTATCTATGCGCTCTCCACGGATAAGTGCTCCCTGGCCGAGGCATAGATAGATTCATCTTTGTACCTGTAAATATTACTAATATCGATAGTTAATCTTAACTGCTATTTACACTGATTTTGAGTTAGAAACCCTGAATACACCGCGTCAATGATTTGGCTTACCCTAAACTCTATTCAATCAGTCTTTGTATTGCCTATTATTGTCGTCTCGGGCCTACAACGTAAGTAATAGATTTTCGTGAAGAATTCCCCAAGGACGATATCATAGCCAGTTGCCACTCCGTGCAACCCCTACACGATACATTAGGTACTCATCGATATTTATGCCTCGCACACTTGTTGAGTGGTTCAGCTTTCGTTATTCTTATTTTGAATAGCTATTAGAAGATTACTGTACCTGAAGCTATTAGTGTGCCCCGATTCTCACCCATACGGATAAAAGGCATAGTCGTAAAAATATTGTCATTTTTGTACGAAATGTCGTTGATATTAGCGTTATTACGCATTCGATTCGCAAGGGCGAGTTTCGGGCCCGGATCGGTTAAATAAAAACAAAACATACTACCCGGTCACATTATCTCGAGACCTGGCGTCGATGACGTCACGTCGCGTCGGCGCTCAGATATGGTAGTGTTAGCTAAACATCGATAGTCTATCGATAGTATCGATAGTTTTTCTACTATCGATACTATCGATAGCTTGATATAACTATCGATACTATCGTTTTTTTTTTTTTTTTGCTATTTACTAGCGGGGAATCCCCGGACTACCTCGCTTTTTTACGCAGCGATGGCAGGGAAAGACCAAACTTTGTACAACTCTCTACAAGCCATCTGCAAGGCCTTTATCGCTCAGAACTTCGAAAATTTGGCAATAGAAATAGCTGTGACCCAATTTATTTCCTGTTATTTCATAACAAGTCATTGTGATCACTGATCAGATAACGTCATCACGTCAGATTGTCTTTTATATGTGAAATAATAGTAGAGGTTCATATTGACATACATAACTCACCCTTATTTATTTGTCTAGCTGCAAGACTCTTCTTTCTTTCTGTTAAAACTGGCCTACTGGCCACTAAGACACATATTTTTCTACTATCGATACTATCGATAGTAGAAAAATATTTTAAGCCTTAGCGAATAGCCTTAGCTAGGATAATAGAAAAATAATCAGAATATATGAACAAAACTATCGATAGTTATCGATACTATCGATAGTTTTTCCGTAAAACCATCGATACTATCGAAATCCCAAACTATCGATGTTTAGCTAACACTAAGATATGGTGCGCAAAACAAGCATCCTCTAGTAGGATATTATTATAAACAATAAGATTTCCAACAAAACAAATATTGTGTTAATTAATTAAGTAGTAACTGTAAATTCAAAATGCGCACATGACCCGACTTATTCAATGTAACCAGTCTTGTTTTCTCGTTGTGCTGGTACGTTTCTAAGAAATGAACCAATTTTAACAAGACGTAGCAAGAACCATGGCAGGGGAATGCTATAGGTACACAATTTACAGGTAACAGCATTAAAATATACCATCCGTTTGAGCGCTAGAGTGCTACAGACAGGTACACACATAGACGCTTTCATCTTATAACACGCCTCTTTTCGTCGTCGGGAGTTGAATATAAAATAAGATGTAGAGTCACGTCTTACGTCTAATAGCGGGGGAGGCACAGCGCCTATGTATATTCAGTTATTCATTACACCATTTTGCGTGACAGGTAGCCCGTCGCGGGAGCTATGAAGATATGAAATATCGGAAGATAATTCACAAAGGTAAAAACTTAAAAAACCGACTCCATGATATATCACTAAGTCCTCCCCGCTCGATACACAAATGTCGTCTATAAACACGAAAACGAGCCTACGAAATCTGCTTCCTGACAGTGAATTCCATATATTACATAATATAAACGAATATACTTACGATCCTAACAGACAGATTTTATCTCGTGACAATGACTATAAACACCGAAAAGGCTGGATGTATAATGTCATCCAGGTAAAAACAAATTGAACTTCACAGTTTTTTCATGTGGGCACTTAACTACTGAACGCATTCCTGATTTTCAAAAAATGGAACTAAACTATTGGGCTTCCCTTTCGAACGAAGAAGGAATTTTTGAAATAGGTTCATAAAAAGTACCAGTTTCGATGTAACAAACATTAAAAAAAACAAACAACTGAATTGATAACCCCCTCCTTTTTTGAAGTCGGTTAAAAATAACTCCGTACAGTTTGATGGATAATGCAAGCAAGCGAGCAAATCTTACACCGCAACGCTTAGTCGTTTCCTCCAGCCAATTTACCCTCCTCGGCCCATCCTAACTCATGAATGAGACTTGTCAAAAATTTCATTCAAATTGAACTCATTGAGGGAGGACTCCTTGAACTAAAATCAAGTCTGTCAAGCAAACTATTAAGCCTACGAAGATTAGCAGCTTAAAATTAAATGAATGAACTCAAATGAGACTTTAATCATACGATGACCTAACGGTGCCAGTAAATATTCTAGATATCTTTTAGACGTGATAGTGTTATTTGTTTGGCTTCAGCGTTTTTCAGGTTTCAGACAGAATTAACAGCTAACAAAACAATCGAACGAATATAACGTTTACAGGCAATTGAATCGCAAGTGTTGGCATGGGGCGAAACGTGGATTTCACGAAAGTCACAATAACTATCTGTTATAAAAACGCCTCTAGATCACCGCTCACACTCGTCCTGCAATTATCTCTGATGTTAGCTGATGACTGATGACGATGTTTTCCCCGATGATTCCCCAAATTGATGACGTCATGTATATTATATCAGACACATGCGTATGCACATGTCATCGAGCTCATTATTTCAGCGATGGCTATTTTCATCCCGGAACTTGAGCGTGACGTAACTTATAAAAGGAGACTATGAGTGATGTAAATAGGACGGTTTTATGATACTGTTGTTTCGATTGTCCAGCAAATGCCCATCATAATGTCATTAAAAACTATATGAAAAAATAATAACCTAATAGTTGTTTTTTACCTAAAACGAGTTATTCCAGAAGTTCTACAAGAAACGCTCTGGTATAATTCTTATGTGTAAAAATCGGTAATCAAAATATCAACAAATTTAGTGTTTCACATTTTAGAAATCATCAGCGGTTTTTGTGTAATTTGCAAAAAACACACTTTTTCGCACTTATCGCGCGGACTTAAGTGTCGCGCTGCAGTAACTCTTTATTAATCTGTGGCTGCAGTTTACACCATTATATTCTTTATTTTATAATTTTTCTTTTATGATTTGTGAAAATTTCCACCACCACAAACCCAGTTGCTAATTTTAGATTAAATTACTGGCTTATTAACGTCGTCGTCGGAGCCACAGACTCTGACATGTTATAGTAATTCAATTCAATTCAATTTATATTTCTTGCAATAAACAACATGTTATAAGGTCTTAAATAATTACAGTTCAGTCTCAATGTCATTTTAGTAAAAGCCGGGTTGTTGTTTGATTAAGGCCCGGTCTTGCAAGAGATGGATAAACAGTCAGGCCCACTACTTTGTACGCAGAATTTGACTTATCCCGAGTTAACTTTGACAACTCCATACATATTCGTGACAATTTTGTATAGAGTTGTCAAAGTTGAGTTGTCGGGATAAGTCTACGCCCCTTCGCTGGAGGACAGAAGAGTCCTTGACTTTGACAGTGGGTACCAAGACGTCAATTAATGTCTATTGCAAGGGGATGAGAACTTGATTTCCCCTAATTTTAATGTCATTTTTGTTTCCTTTTCGGCCAGGAGAATGACAAGCTCTAGTCCGAAAGGGACTGCGTACGAAGTAGGTGGTGGGCTTCAGATAACTTTTTTTGACACTTCATGTGCCGAAGTGTGACATGTCAAATGCCA
Organism: Argyresthia albistria; assembly: GCA_963457715.1. Classification (NCBI taxonomy): domain Eukaryota; kingdom Metazoa; phylum Arthropoda; class Insecta; order Lepidoptera; family Argyresthiidae; genus Argyresthia; species Argyresthia albistria. Next base: position 2,924,721 of record OY735256.1, read on the forward strand.
AATGTTTATCAGAATAAACCTAAACAGATAAAGGCTATCTGGAGGATGGAAAGATCGGGCACTGACACACCAAAGATTGGGCACTGACACACCAAAGATCGGGCACTGACACACCAAAGATCGGGCACTGACACACCAAAGAAAATAAATGAAAAATATAACGGCCGTTTTCAAAAACCTATCTATCCGCAAACTGCAGATAGATAGGTTCAAATTTGACATAAGTTCCATAGACATAGCGCAACTGTCAGATCTAACTCTAGTAATGTGAAAACCTTGAGTAGACAGCTTATTGCAAACAGACGATCTACTACCGCTGCGCTGTAATATTGCATACTAATCGTGTATGGCTAAGATTAGATTTCACCCCTATTTAATGTTACAGAGACTATATATCCAATTCACTGCGCCTGCGGGGTAATGCGGCTCGCCAAACGTTTGTTGTAGTCAACAAACGTTCGCATACGCAACCTATGTACGATGACGGGCCGCCAGACAGTTTCGCAGCGGCTGACCAATCACAGCTCTCTTACCTCGTCCCCCGCCGCCGCCCGTAAATTGGTGAGTTGTGTTTCAAAGGAAAATGTATCTATGCGCTCTCCACTAGATAAGTGCTCCCTGAACACACCCTACACTAGGCACGCACAGTCTGACCCCACTCGGGTAAGTGGGACTTTGCTTTGAGTGACCTAATGAACCCAGCCTGCAGCGGAATGCTTTTTACTTGCTACAATATATGCAAGTTATCTTTTACAATATATGAGCTCGCAGTTAGTAATTAATGGCCTCTTTTGGTATTCATTAGTATGTTAACTGCTATGTTATGGAAATTAGACTGCTGGACGTAATGATCAGTAAGAAACAAACTCAACATGGCGTCAATCACGTACGCTACGTGATTTAATCCACATTCAGATATATCTAACATCAGAATAGGCCTGACGACTATATCAAATAAATATTCAAAGATTTAATGATTCTAAGGGAAAATATTAAAAGGATTTAAAACACTAATTTAATTTGATTAAAAACATTGAGATTAATATGATTTTCAATAAAACGAAAAATTAAAATACTGCATTCGGCTATTTTGATCGAAACAGGAATGGTTCATAGCGCATGACGCTGCATGACGTCATAACAATGTAAACATCATCTGATTTATGCTGATTACCAGGGATCGGATCGAAGGTGTGAATTTACCTAAAGTTTGTAGTCGGACATAACAAGGAGCAGTTACAACCACTTGAGTTGAACCGGTTTGAATTCAACCTGTTAAATTTCGGGTTTTTGTCTAACCAGTTAATTTTTGTTTTTATTAGTTTTACATGTTCCTTACATTTGAAACACCGAACTATAAACATTTTCAAACTGCTGATTCCCAAAAAAATCATAACTTTTTTATTTTTCAATTTTTCGTAAAAATGACTGAGTATTGTACTTTACATCATTCAAGCGAGGTAAATAAACCATTCATAAATATTGTAATTGAAAGGTGCAGTCATTTTTTCAACTCAACTCAAGTGGTTGTAACTGCTCCTTGTCATGTCCGACTACAAACTTTAGGTAAATTCACATCTTCGATCCGATCCCTGCTGATTACTCATTTGGACATTGACATGTTTACTTAAGCGTGACATCAAAGCCGACGCCATGACACCTGAGAGCTTTTTTCGCGCACTATTACAAAATATTAGAAAAATGTTTTTTCGTAAATAGTAAATGTGTACATTATGGCAGAGGATTTCAAAATCTTTCGTGATGCCTATTATTTTAGTTTTTTCAATGGGTCAGACAGAAATAATTATTTTATCATACTTATCACAAAATAATAGACTGTCATCGTGGATTTCACCAACTAAAGAGTAACTTTTACTATAACTATCCCGGGGATAAATTGTATGACAAATGACAGTTCAAAATGAGGTGATCTGATCTAGGTGTCACTGGTGTCTATTAAAAAGTAGAAGATACTCTCGAGTAAAAGTTACTCTATCGTTGGTAAAAATTGTGCCATTCCTCTGTATAAATATATCTCCTTCTATTGTATCCTGTTTCAACCACAAATCAATGTAGGTACCTACACGATGTACGAAATCGCGAATTACGGGTCCCGATTTTATCAACCGTTTTGTATTACAAAGGAGTACTTTCCGTAGAAGTGTTTACTTCAGTCTCTTTCGTTCCTATTCTTGTAGGTACCGTCAAACAAATAGCTCTTCCATACCAGTTTTGAGATTCTCCTGTGTGGAGAGAAGGTCGGATCGGAGAGTCGACAGCGCCGAATTGTTTCATATTATTCGAACCTTCGATATTAGTTCAAGAAAATTAGCAAAAATTTAGGCAAAAAGAAAGGGTAACTTTTTAACCGACTTCCCAAAGGAGGAGGTTTACAATTCGTCCGGATGTTTGTTTTTTTAATTTTTTTTATGTATGTTCCCCGATAGCGCCTAGACGGATGAACCGATTTGGAAAATATATTTTTTGTTTGAAAGGGTTTACCTTCCCATTGGTCCCATTGACACCAGGTCAGGATCTGATGATGGGGTCCTGGAGAAATCGAGGGAACTCTTCAAATAATATAGGCAGACCTATAGTGATTTTTGTGTTTTTCATAATAACTCGTGCAAATGCACATGGTAAGCATAATATTGTGATGCGGAACTGCTGATGAAGACCACATATGGCCACCAGATCTGCTCAATACTAGGTACAAATACAATGCGTGGCTGACGGGCAGGCAACGCATAGCCTAAACCGGTGGACCTAGAGCCATGAAACTTTGTACAAGGGTTGCTTAGTAGCGTGGGGTAGCACTGATGTGGGATTTGACAAAATTAATTCCCCAAGGGGGGGGGGGGGGATAAGGGGTTACAGTTTGTATTAAACTCAATTTAATCAAATAGGGTTTGTGAAAGTCGGTTTTGTCTAAAGTTTACTTTTTGTTTCAATTATATCTATCAAGATATGTAGGTTATAGAAGAAAGTTAAATATTATCTACTCCCCCTCCCTACTACGGGGCGAACGTCACCCCCCCTTGTTGTTGTCGTCCTTGATTTTACGTTTGATGTAGAAAACTTAAAACTTTTCCACAAGCTATCGTGACATACGTGACCTAGGTATCCCCTGGAACACCGGATAGTCCATATCAGCAATTGCGACCATTTTGCATATTAAAGTAGAGCTCGCCCGATTTGAAGCACCTCGCTTGAAGAATTATGGAGCCGAGCTGAATATTCTAAAGACGTTGATTAAACGAGATGCTTTCAAAGCAACGACGGTTGCATTTTAGCACTTGAATAAACATCTATTTTATGAATCCCACGAAATCAAAATCAGGAATCAGAAGGGAATGACTCTGAGCTCTTTACTTTTAAGCTTTTAGACCGTGTCGGTATTTATCCAGATTGGTTCACATTGCGATGATGATGATGTTCTCCTATAACTTTTCTGTTGATTATCTCCTCTGGGAATGGTATCATTATATTTGTTGAGCTCAGGCTCAAAGGGAAGCCTTCTAAATTGGGTCCTAATAAAGTCCTTACGGCTTATTATATTATACATATATTATATGTAAATTGTGGACCTTTACGTACCAATTGACAACACAGGAATAGGTGTTATGTCATGCAAAACTCTTACCTATGCAATGCTGCAGAAATTTCCTAGAAACGAGAGTAGACTTTCATTATAGTTTCCAACTACATGCAAGAAACCGCAGGGAAATGAAATAACTGCCACCTTTACTCAACTTAGAATAAACTTGCGTTCGTGGAACACCGGTTCGCTGTTTTTCTATCGGCTGGGGCTCGGTCTAACTAGCTTTTGCTTAGAATAAAAATGAAAGGTGTGCCCATACAAAATATGTGATTGTTTTGGGATGGAACGGAACCTTTTGTATGCGAGTCCAACTCACACGTTACCGCCCTTTGGTTTGCAACGACAACCCTGAACAACATTGTAGACCTTGTGATAGATTTCATAAAATATGTTAATAATATTTATTATTGTCTCTTTGAAAACAACGATATTTATTGGTACTACCACAGATACTATAATATATGATTTGGTTACATTCTCATACATTTTCGTACTTTAAATATTCGATCAGCGACTTGTTGAAGGGTAGTATTTAAACGAGCGGCAAAAAAAGTCTAACCTAACCTAACCGAAAAACTAACTGCGCGACTAAATTACTAACTGAGCGACAAGTCGCTGGGCGACTTGTCGCTCAGTCAGTAATTTATTCGCTCAGTTATTTTTTTAGTGGATCGTTTTATTATATTCCCTTGTTGAATGGCTGCAGACTTCAAAATTATTTTTATAAGAGTGACTCGACGACTTCTGCCATACGAATAAATAAATAAAATAAATTGACTTGTTTTTCCGACCTCTTCCAAGAAAACCCCGAAATGTTTATCGAAAACAAACAAATAATATTAAAATAGCTTTTTTTATTACAACAGCGCGTCTCAATCCACGTCTACGTCATCATCATAATGGCGTCTATAGAACGCTAGTCTGATTTATTAAAGTTATCTATTAGTAGTTATCGATATTTCATACATTTAACCTGCATAATTGACCGAGCGAGCGAAGGGCTCCATTTCGACAAGATAGGAGGCCGATTCAGCTTTCGTCTGTCTGTAAGTATCTATATATGTATATCTGTCAGTTCCGGTCTAGGGCCACAATTTTCAAGCAATCCTTACAAAACTTGGCACACGTGTTCCTTGAATTAAAGTATTTTTTTTGACGAGAGCTTTTCTCGATTTTCCCGTTAGGGAGTGTGTTAGGTAGGACGTCATAATTTTTTTGTATGGGTTTTTTTTTTTTCTGAGACCTATCGTGTGGGTTATAAAATGAAAGGGCTTCATGAGCCGGTTCTAAAAATATACTACAATATTAGTTATTACCTTTCGGCCACCTATTTTCTAAAAATCCAAGGTATTCACGTTTGACTCCTGAAACTGAAACTGAATTGAACTGAAATAACATATTAGTTTGATAGGGCATAAATAAATGCAGCTTCGCTTAAACTAAGCGATCGGAGCGCATGTCTCTTTGCAAATTTTACACAACCGGCTCCGTTAGTCATATCAATAGCCCTAAATCAGTAACTCAAATCGGAAAATCGACGCCTTGGAATATTCCTTGACCTTTCAGTAGTCCCAAAATAGTCCGCTACGTAGATCTATTTTCAAAATCATTGAATTTCTTTCACAAAATCGGGAATAGGTGTCCAGGTTACACGACGTTCTACAGTCTACCCAGGCATTCAACTATGGTAACTCAATGTACCCAGGCAGGTACAATACAATATGATGACAGGGCATTATGTTTCCATCACACTGAAGGAGTCTGCTTATACCTTTTTCTGAACACTCACTGTTTTATTGTTCCTTCGAGGGTTGATTTTCAGTGCTCTACATTTTACCGTTTCGTCGTGTTTTTCGTTCCTTTCTGCGACTACATAAAGACCACATTAGAGTAAAAAGATGAATCTAGATACCGCATATTTTTTCACAGTTAAGAATTTTTCACTGTGTTATTTGAGCTTCTTTATTGTCTTTGAATTGGGGACTTGTTCCTTTTCTTTGTCGTTACAGCAGTGGGATATACAGGCTCGTAATAATAATAATAATAATATGGAGTATACGGGTGTCAGAGAACTCATTTCTACATTGCGAGGTTTTTTAGCTTCTTAGGGAAAATGTGATAAGAATGCAGTGTTTAAATTTAAATCTGTTAACACACTCACAGGACAGGACACAACCTTCGCGTTCGAAAGTTTGCCTTCAACTGGTCTCTGTGAACTTGGCTTGATAATTGGAAACGATTTGATTGGTTACGGGGCGTGGCTAGACCGCCGGACAGTGATGACTTTACTGCATTCTTATCACGAATAGACTATAGAATCTTCTTTTCTTACCCACCTATCATCATAGTTACGTGTTTAAGAAAATTCATTATTTTTGCTACCCACGATAGAATTTAACATAAAAATATTATATATTTTTAAAATAACATATTTTCTTTGTTTGAGGTTCGAAGTGTGGTACATATGTCGCAGTTAGTTGGTTAAATCAGACACTTAACTAACTCCCTAGACCGTTAATTAAAGACCGACACCGACATGTCTGATTTATCCAACCAACTGCGATACATACAATGACATCGTCATTATTTGATAGACTTGAGTTAAATACCGTCTCCTAACCTAACTCAACATCCCTGCATCTCCACAACAACGCGTACTCTCGCCTTTCAAAACGAGCTAGAATTAGATCCTAAGCCTTTTGTTCAAGGAAGTATCATCTTACTCGCTTTGTCCTCCCGTAGCGTCGCAGTATACAGGATGTACTCCCAACGATATTGTCCAGGACTTCTGGCGCGGAACCAGCGAGCCCTTTATATCCTCACCCTGGAGATGGATGGACTAGTATCCGTCTGACGTTTGTATCGACGTGACTGTGACTCAGTCGACTCTGAGGAGAACTGGGACGAATCTCGCGACAGGAATCAAGTTCAGGAAGGGGGAATCTATTCAAATAAGGTTTCTAAAGGTAAGGTTCTATTTAAAAAAGTCGGTTACGAAGCATACATACACAGGTTATTTGGTGTTCGTATGACCCTTTTTTCAATACGCTGACGTTAGTTTTTTTTCCGGTTTTCTTGCTGGTTTTATATTTTTTGCTCCGATGTCTGATAGAGAAATATCCTAAGTACATTCCAATGCTCGACGGGCAATTAAAGCTTTTAATACTATCGTTACGAGTATCTTCAATATTACGAGATAACTTAAATACTTCATTCAGTATGATCCTAATCTAGCATTAAAGCGATCCCTTCAGTTGATACCTGCCAACCCCACTGCAATATTAGTTCAGAACTTACTTGGAATCCGCAAGACGGTCTCTTAACATTTCTCTCGATGCTCAAGACAGACGTGTCGCGTTGTATCAAGTTGTGGCACTCGACGCTCCAACCGCCACTTGCTTCTAATTAAGCAACTCGGCCATTGTGCGCACTCAACCTTTGTCGCAAAGGGCGTTGTTCCTCTGGAAATTCACGCGGTCTCTCTTTCACAAGGTGTAGGAATACGCTATTCAACTGGTACGAATGTCAGTCGCCACGCAACGGGGTTTGTTCCGGTTGTGAAACTACCCACGAAATTAGTCTTGAAACTGGAAAGTATGCTACTTTTATGCACACTGACGTTACCAACACCGATTTTCAATGGGGGTAGCAGCCAGTTTCGACTGAATACACCAAAAATAGTAGGAATATTCGTAGAGGAAAATTTTGCTTGATTGTCCCATCTGTGCTTCTTCCACGCAGTTTGGGAAAAAAGGATAAAATGTAATTGGATAAGTCGTGGGTAGCCCAAAAGGGGAGGATGTTAAGAAATTGCGTCACAATACCACAATTTCAGACCGATATTGGATATAGTTAGAGCTTATATGCTGTAAGACTGCAGCTCAAAACTTAACGAGGTAATTTCTGAATAATCGAGCGACGTATGGACACCAGGCAGGTTCACAGGTGGCTAGTGAAAATATCAATTCCCCACACGAGCGTAGCAAGCTGTTAATAACCAATTTGTTATTCCCGAAGCCTACAGTATACAGTTCCCGTCACGTATAATACACTGAACGACAGGGATGGTATGTGTTTACGATGACTACAGACGCGCCCAAAAGTGCATGCCATCCCTGTCGCTCACTGTCTTTTTATGTACGGGAACTGTAAAGTGTATACGCTTTCAACATTAATTAGGTACAGTCACTGTTACACCATTTCAACTTTATATCATTCCTATTCCGTCATCATTATGGACTTTAAAATGAGCTCAGGGTTAGGTACCCCCCCCCTGTAGGAAACCTACGACCATCTTCGATTAGGTATACTAACCCGCGTTATGGAGTATAAAAATAGAAAATGTTGTAGTGATCTATCTAGCATTCTAGCTAGATCCTAAATTGAAACTATAAAGGTTGTAGTTAGCCAGAAGGCTTCGAAACGCGAGGGCACTGTACTCGTAGTACGAGAGAGGTAGGTAGGTCGCAAATCGAATTTTCGTTGGCGTCAATCCCCAATGCCACGTGATGTGTTCCCGGCTTACATATAGGAAGGATCCGTCGAACTTCACTGGGAAATAAAACCAGTCAAGCGTGAACACAGCCCATATTTGCAAGAATTTGTTATCGTATTCAACTTTAGGCTGAGTTTCACTCTAGGAAAGGAAAGTTTCGTATTTGCGACAGCCGTGTCTCTCATTTCTTGTATAATTCTTAGAAACTTGGGTATTTTTCCTGTGTTAGTTTACCAGTAAGCAAGCAACTGCGAAATCATTTTTGAAGTAAAACTTCTTGGGGCACGGGGGTAAAATTTATTTAACCTCTCAACTGTGGGTTATTCATATATTTGCTTTTCAATTGCTACTAGCCGGGTGCTATCACGAGTGGCTAAGAAATGTAACGGAAATTGGAATCGGTGACGTCAGGGTCGGCTGAAGACTTTTAAAACCGCAACTATTTTCAATACGGTTTTTAACTAATCAGATAAGATAATAATACATTTGTACAATAAAGAATGTTAATTAGTGAGAGAAAAACCTGATGAAACGTTAACAAATAAAAATTATTTTAAGCATTCTTCCACGAGTTCTTGATTTCCGGTATGGCCAAGATGGCGCCGCCGCCGCCGCCGCCGCTGGCTGGGACAACTAGCATGACTCAAACTACTTCGTTCAACCTCTTTGTTGGAACCGGAACTTATGTTTGACAGCTGTGCGATGCGATCCATACAGTTTGTAAGAAAAGAGTTTCATCAATGTCACACGGGTCGATATGGATTTCTAAAACAAGCAAAGCAATGCATACATTTGAGCGAGACGGCTTAAAGACGTGACGTCAGATGGTATATAATCTGAGCGAGATGCAAATAGTAGTGACACTATTGAATGAGTTAAGTATATCACCACGAGCGCGACAAATTGTAGATAAGGAATGGTGGGAAATAAATGACATGACGTATTAAAAGTAAGTACAAGTATAAAATAATTTCAAATAATCGGACGTCTGAAACTTAAAAGTAACTTGAAGCAGAGATTGGATCTCAAAATTGGAAATTTAAATCTCGTTTAGTATAGGTAGGTATAGGTGTATTGTATAGTATAGGTACCACTTAATGATCTAGCTACAAAAGTTTTACTTCTAACACGTGTACGTGAACACGCGTATTTTTTTTTTGTCTCGTATTTCAACTTTATACCAAAGCATTTTAGTAATTACAAGTAGGTATGTTTGCTTATGAAAAGTACATCAATAGTTTGGAAGACATGATAAATTATGATTTGATTAAGTTTTGGCTTCCCTGGTACTCAAAGATCTTAGATTCAGTCAACATGCGAATGAAATGGACAAGTCATCCAATAGGAAAAGGGACGACAAACACTCTTGATTCGATTAAGCGAATAAGAATAACAGGTACGTATTGCACTGGCCCTTCGATCTTTTCACTGCCCTTCGATCTTTTCACTCGAAACCCTAGTACCTATTAGGGATTTCATCGCTTTTCATGCCTTTGAAGAAATACTTTTGGCTGCCTTTCCTGCGGAACCCTACAAGCCTGACTTGTGATTGACAATGTTATTCGAATGACGATCGGGACCCACATCTCTACTAATCTTACTTTTCCAACTAATCCTATCGTTTGCGGGATTCATCAGATAGTTACGAGTCAAGTTAGTACAATGTAATTTCTCTTATATTTTTTCCGTGGTAGTAGTAGTAGTAGTAGTAGTTGTTCTCGTAACCAAGTGAACTAACTACATATTTGCATATTTGATAGCAAATCTACAGATGTACCTACACAGAATACCGATGGCTCGACGAGTGTATTATTTACATTATATAATAATTATTTATATATAAGGAGACCGCTCAGGATCGAATGGAGTGGAAGAGGGGGAGAGAGGCCTTTGCCCAGCAGTGGGATATGACAGGCTCATAATAATAATAATAATTTATTATATTATGAAAGTGAATATTGACCGCGGCGATACGCAAGATGGAGTACCTATTGAACACTGGCTAAAAGTGAGCACAGTTGTGTCTCTGCCACCGCGAATGGGATATCGCGTGGCGCTATGTTATGTATGGTATATGTGTCGGCGGCCGATCGTAGAATCGGGCACATCATGATGTGCGGGTTTTAACGAAATCATGTATTTTTAAAAGCATTTTTATTCAGCACTACGAGATGTTTTTTGTGTTATAGGTGGGTACCTACATGTCAAACGAACACGAATACTATTCGGGGGCTTCTCTGGGCTCACCTTTAGTCTTCACCTAATCGTTTCATGATATTTCACGTTTGTTTCACGTTTATTTTTAAATTCTACGATCGGCTGCCGACATGTGAATATTGAGTTATCATGCTACTATACGTTACTTAATTGTGTCATTTGTTGATTTATGAGGTATTTATTGATTGATTTATTTAGTATAATTTTATTGCATATTGTTAAACTATGGATCTTGTGTCTGATAATGAAATAATAATATACATACCTGCTCCCACAACTAACCTGTCAGCAACAGAAAATCAAGTCTTAATTAGTATTTTTGCCCTGTTCTGACTATTTTCAAATAATAATGCTATTCATGGAGGTTATGTAGGAAAGTTCATGCTTCTCGAAACAATGGAATGGGGGCAAACGGGATCAACCCATGTGTCAGAAAATCACACAAAATTGTTTTAACGAGTATTTAATAGACCCTTGAAATGCATTATCAGTATTTATCAGGAAAGCAAAAGCTCTACCAAAGCTAAACCTTTTCAAAAAGCTATGCATACATTTTGCTTTGTGAACTAAAATCTGTATTGTTAACTAAATATTTTGTTGAAATGTACCATCCTTACATGTAAATTCATCTACTATTTTGTAGCTGTAAATAATAATAATCATATTGCAAATTGACTTTCGCCCGAACGCCGACCTCTGACCGTTGTAGTATACGTACCTTTAGTATTAACATGCTGTCTCTCCTTATCGATCTGTTGTCATCATACCTGTCCAGATATTTTGGCCCAAAATGGAACTCTATTCCACGGCATTACGAGGCTTGACCGCTGTGGTCTGTTCGCCTGAGGTGGCATAACTTTACGTAAATGAAGGTATCTTGATATCTGTCCTATTACTTTATAATGAAGCGGAGTTTTGTGTTCAATTCAAATACAATATTTGAAGAGTAGATTTCATTTACGTAGTGAAAAACTGAACTACGAAATGAAGCCGATTAGTCCCTACGGAAACTATACCTACCCTTCTATTTTGCCCTGGTGGGGGCAAATTGAAAAAAAAAAAACTTTTACTAAATCTCTTACGAATTCTTACGTTTATAAAGTACCTGTTTGCCAAATCACAGTTTCATAGGTCAAGTAGTTTTTTCATGTCCATACAAAGTACATCCCCCTAATGCCCCCCCCCCCCTTAGCAGGGGCAATTCTGATAAAAACATGTTTACTGAAGTTTCACTTTTATAAAACACCTATCTGCTAAATAAGAGATTCATAGGTCCAGTAGTTTCTGAGTTTCATACAAACTGTTACCCCCCTTGGGAGATGAAATTCGCCAAATCCCTTCTTAGTGGATAAAGCTGTTTAAGGAAGCCTTGTACAATGTTTCATGATAATTGGTCCAGCGATGCGATGATATGTCAGTCAGTCAGGACATTGGATTTTATATGTATAGATGACGATAACGTCCCTAACGAACCATAACTAAATCCTATCGTTTTGGCAAACGGACCTGTAAACCTTTTTGTAATCATTATTATGTCGGTTTCAGGTTGAAAGCGGATCGTGTTGTCTCGACGCCGCTATGGGAAAAGGAGTGACGCTACGTTCGATTTATTTTGAAATAACGCAAGAAAACTTCAAAATGCAAGATTCAATAACTACATCATAGGAATCACAACCGAAGATAACCAAAGATCATACAGATGAAGATTGCTCCATAATTTGACAACTGCATTCGAGTGTGTGAAAGAGTTTGCCCATCCTCTAGCACCATTCGAATTCAGTGCTCGAATGTGGATTTTCGGCGATAAATAGGTGACGGTATGATTTACGCCGTCATCACAGATTACTAAATAGTTACTACGTAACAGATACTTCACTCAGTAGGAAATTTCCAATACCTACTGCTATAATAGCCTACTCCGTCGCGTCAGCAACCGCTGCATGCTAAAATGTGCCTAAATGCCCAAGCGTACAGTTGTGATCGCCTCGCACCGCGCGATCTCACACTATCGCAGGGCTGCCTCGCATCGCAGATACTCGTACGATACCAACACAGTTCAAAACGTGCGTGCGCTTGGCTTGCGACAACCATACTGACTTGATCAGCGCCGGGCCATAGCCGGGCGCCCGAGAGCTCGGGCGGGCGGTAGGTAATTATAGCGCGCGAGTACATTCAGTGACGGAGGCCTGCCCATAGGGACCATAGCATCGCATTGCTGCAACTTGTCAGCTCTCTCTACCAATCGCTAAGGAAACGGAAATCTTATCCAATGGCCTACGAATACGACAACGATGAATGCTTGCCCGGAAAATATCAAGTGATGGTTTGCTGGAATAATGCCCGATTTCACCAACATATATGTACTAAAAAACAAAAGAAATTTTATATTAAGGGGGGCGCCCATACAACCTGTTTTTTTTGCGGTTTTTATAAATAATAGTACGGAAAACGGAACCCTTCGTGCGCGAGTCCGACTCGCACTTGGCCGGTTATTTATATTCTTTCGGCCCCTAAACATGTCTGTTTTACAATGCTCAGATAAGCTGGTGACTGATTCGTGTAATTTTAGATCCAAAAGTTATTATTTATCTGTCATATTATCCGGACAGGCTCTTACTATGTTAAACTGTACTCTACTTAAAGAAAACAAAACATTTTCGTAGGCTGTGTGTATTTTGCTTATCATACAATTAACTTAAAATAAAACCTTAACTATAGTGCATAAATAGGAAACCTTAGTATTTACAGACATACAGTACATTCACAAATGTGACAGCCAGCTGTCAGTACTACGAACATACTACGGATAGAGGTATACGGGTGAATGCACGGACTTCTGATTATTGTATTGAAAACCTAAATCACTAATCCCGTAGCTAGTAGGTAAACAATGGCCATGTACAACATAAGTCAAAGGTTTTATACTGTCCAGTGATTCCGTTTTTGCTACGAGATTCGTAATCCCAGTATAGTGCGACAGTTTATACAGGCTGTAACAGAAAAGTGTAGTCATATTTCAGGGGGTTTTTAGGGACATGATTCTGAGCAACTTTCACTATGAAACCGATTTGATCAGAGCAACTTAAATTTTCACTTCTCTATACAAATCAGTTGACCGCCCGGACCAAAATGTATGGAGCGATGAAAAATAAAGTTGCTCTGATCAAATCGGTTTCATAGTGAAAGTTGCTCAGAGTGGTCTCCCTAACAACCCCTAAAATATGACTACACCCTTCTGTTACACCCTGTATGTCAATCCCCGAGCAAGGGACGGTGACAGTATTACTTCGAGTTGTAGTTTGTGCATCCAAGCCTAATGATTACAGCCCATACATTAATTATTAACATAAGTGCAAGGAGTTCATTTTTTAAACAAAACTTATTTTTATTTGACCGTTTAAATTAGAAGATAATATGTATTGTTGCAAAAGGATTATGTAATTGTACATAATATTAACATGACTCGCAAATAAATAAAATTAATGTGTTGTTGTCGTTTGAAGTGAGTTTACCTAATGCGTTGGTGTCTAATTTATAAACATTTAAAATAAAAAGGAACATTTATAAACAGTTACGTATGTGTTTTATATAAATTGGCTTCATTTTAAACTGAAGATTTCGCTTCACTCACCCCTGTAGCCTTCACCTACTCTGACCAACCTGACATTTTTTTCTGGTGAATTAACTAAACACTTAGGCAATCTATAAAATTCCCAAATTAAGTATCCTTACATATACTTTTCCCGTAACTGACACAATACAATAATTGCCTTCTTTCGATGTAATTTGATAAAGAATCGTGTAGGTAATCTATATTCATCACCCATACTTCAATTAAATCTACAGTGTAATGTGCAAAAGCGCTTATGCTGAGGTAATTACTTATGTGTTTAATTGGTGACTACTAATTGACTACTAACATTAACATCTAGCTAGGGCTTACCTTCCCAAATCCTGTTTTTACCAAAGCATACAAATTATCTACAGCGTTTTAAAACAACAAAGTGAAAGTGGTCCGCATACAATTATTATTGAACCTATGCGTTTTGGAACCTCTTTTCCCTGTTCACAAATTGAAGGATGGTCTGGATGGTGAGTGGAATAGGAAACTAGTCTTATTAGTAGAACGGGGTCCACCATTAATAAATTAATAGAAAAATTCAAGATTGATACACTTTCACAAGTACATAAAGGTCAAAGACCAATGGTATGCGCGCCACTTTTCTCTATCTCTGAGCTTGAAGGCAATTGCATGTCAGCGAGTAGTACCTGGTACTGGGTAGTACATAATTTATTAGGTTAATTTAATTTGTTCGCTAGTAGAATTGGGAAAAGTCAGCTAATTAATTCGTTCAAGTCTCAGAAACAACCCTTTGGTAACCAAAACTGTCATGGAACCAACAACACTGGACTGACAAGTGGAAAATTGATGTTTACTCAAATCAGTATTGGAGAGCCTCGTAAACTTATTACAGGGTTATTAAAACTTCACCAGCAAAGGATGTAAGTTTCTCATTATATAACGACTCCACTCCTTGAGATAATTTTGCTAGTCTCCTTGTCATCCTTGGAGTCTCGAGTGGACTGTATCTTCTTCCACGTATCGCCTAATGCTTTGCTGAAATGATCATCGACTCCTTTGCAATCTTCTTTCTTCTCGTCTGGTTTTAATCTGGACGTTTGGATTTTTTTCCAAGTGTCACCCAGTGCTTTGGCGAAATGATCATCAACGGATACACTGGCATCATCGACCTCCATCGCGATAATTTTGGCGGGTTTTGGCGAGTCGACCCGGCTGAATTGTATGGGGCTGCTGGCGCGGTCCTTTGTGGCGGGTTTGGTGGGTGCAATGGGTTCTGGCGGGGAGTTCTTCTTGAAGAGGTTCATGTAGTCGTCTCCGAGCGACCGCCTGAAGTGCTCGTCGATCACTGGGTCGCACATCGACATTGAACCTGAGGGAAGAAGCACAAACTGAAAATGAAAATTTTACTAGAATCCTAGCCTATGCTTGATTTTGAAATCGAACTAAATTAAACTACTAACATGGACTATTGAACGAGCTGAAATCGCAGTTGTGTAAGGGCGCGTGAAAGGTGATATATGTTGAGAACTTGTTTATGAATTGCTTGTACTGTAGTGCCTTTCAAAAACATTATGAGACAACAACACTGATTTAAAAAAAAAACTGTAAGGGCCCGTCCGCACATCGATTTCTCACCGCGCGAATTTTATTACTAATAGGGCACTTAAAGTTAGTCCCATCCAATCGTATAGAAAGGGCGGGTTGCTCGTATGTGTCGCAATCGCAATACATAGCGACTGGCGACCCGCCTTTTTGGGAGAGGCATAAATTATTTCATTAAATCCCGGCATATCATAAAATTATGACATGCTTTTAACATAGGGATATCTCAACATATTTTAATTTCTGCCGTCTCTTTTACTTCTAGTCTAATCTGTGTTTCTGCTCTGTGACGTCTGAATAAACGCCCATCTTATCTTATCTTAATTATGTACAAACCAGGAGGTGTGTCGCTGCTCCGCGTGATGACGGAGGGTCGCGAGTACGGCGGCGGGGCGGGCCGGGTGCGCAGGCGCATGTCTATGGGCGCTTCGTTCTTCAGCCCGGGGTACTCTGGAGGGGCGCCTGTAAGACATCATAACTTAAGATAGTGTCACGGCGTTTCCATACGGGGTTGCGGAGGCACAGCTGTGTCCACTTTTAGTTTTTAGGGTTCCGTTATTTAGGACAATGATATGCCTCCTAAGAGGTAACAGGTTTGAGTACCGGCTGGGCTGGGGATGAGGAGATAAAAACCCAGCTGTCTTGATACTTCAAACTTCGATGTTTTTTGCTGATTCGGTCCGGCTCGAAGGAGCATTAAAGAACAGATGTTTATATTAACACGCTGGGTAGCGTAAGGACAAAAGAGTCCTTGGAACAATATTGACATTAAAATTATAAAAAAAAAATGACATTAAAATTATTTTGACAGTGGGTACCAAGACGTCAATGAATGTCTAATTTTTGACGTTGGTACCCACTGTCAAACTAATTTTAATGTATTTTTAAAAAAAAAAAAAAAAATGGCTCCAGTCAACCGGTTAAAACTGCGTGGAGATATTTTGACTGTACATTTGTATCATGGTTTAAGATTATGGCGTTAATTGAGGCATATTACTGTGCAACATCTATATGTAAGATATAGGGCCTGTTTCAAAACGTTTGTCATTGATGGGCAGTGGGTAATTTAGTATAGTCAATAAATGGATATTCAGCCATTGAAATTGTCTGAGTTTAGGTAAGTAGGTATCTTAGTGAAAAATACCACCTACTTAAAATTTCATCCTCGTCTGTTTGCTAAGTCAACTAACGAATTGTAAACTCTACTTAACTGAACTTAGTCTCGAAGTAATTCAATTTTCAATTCAAGAAAGACGTCCCTAAGTTACTAGAACGAAACTAAAGTTTTTTGGTGTGTAATTTTCAGTACATAGGTACTTAGACTAATAAAATTGTTTTACCCAGTTCGTGACGTGATCAATTCAAAACACCAAGATGAATAGTAACTTGAACTTAATTTTAATGCTTTGTCGTTTCTTATTTTTATTTCAAAATACAGACGTTTCTATCAATGGCATTTGTTTCGGGCGCTCCATGGTGTAGTGGGTTTCACGCTTGCTTCTCACGCAGGAGTTGCAGGTTCAAATCCAGGTGCTGACCATGTACCAATGAGATAAATCATATCTACCCCTTCACTTTCAGAAGCACACCGCTCGAACGACCGAACAATGGCGAACTATTGTTATATCTATAAGATGTGTCGGCGAACCAGTTACGTACGTTATACGGACGCTCTAACGGTGATGGAAAACATCGTGAGGAAACCTTCATTGCTCTATAGCTGCGGCGATGGGCTAGTCTCCTGTCACGCAAAATGAAGTATTGAATGACTGGCTTAAAGTGGGCACAGTTATGCCCGTATGGGAAAAGGCGTGACGCTATGTTATGTTGTTGTTTCGGGCTGTAGGTCCCGGTTACTATCACTACTCGTGGTGGTTGTCCGAAACCTGTGACAGAGGCTTTATAGGGCACTTTGATAACTTCTGACAGTCGGATTTGGCACTAGCGCGACGAGTATGCTTCAATCTTACTCGTATCCGAGTAAAGGCCCGTGCCCCTCGGACATTAATAGAATACATATTATAAGCTCAAGTAATTCACCTTTCAAGCCGTGCAGGCTAGACTCCTCATCAGACAGCTCTCCCTCGCTGTGCGGCTGCGCCCGCGCCGCCCCGCCCGCGCTGCGCCGCTCGTTGAAACTCTGCGACCGCAGCGCCATCTTGCCACCCTCTCTGAAACATTAGGGGACTGGGGTCAATTGGGTGCCCTCTCTGGAAGATTGGAGGTCGGGGTCATTATGGTGCCCTTTTTGGAAGATTGGGGGACTGAGGTCATTTGGTGCCCTCAGTGGAAGATCTTTTCTTTTGTATCGTTATTTCGCAATTTTTTAAATTTTCGCTTCATTTTGTAGTTTTCAAGTAGATAGTAAATTGTCTTTAGAATTTGTTTATTTCTGTGTTCTTTTTGTATTTCAATAAGGCAGCTTAGCAATTTTGGATTGTCGTAGGATTCCCCTCTATCAATACGTATACGTGGAGTGGAGTAAGGCATGATCTTACTCGAATGCAGTTAAATGCCTGTGCACCTCGGTAGGAACATTAATAAGCGTACCGTCGTCGTATCCACGTAATCTAATAGAATGAAGTTATGCGGATAGTTTTTGCTATTATCTAATTGCTTTATTATTTGATCAAATTATCAAAGTCTGCTCGCACAAGAAGTTTTGCGAAAGTTGTCAAAGTTACTACTAACTTGCAAACACAGATTCTTTGATACGGCGATTTAATTGTTGTTGGAAAGTTCTGATGAGTTGGCAGTTATCTACTATCTAGAATTCTAGACCAATCTTGACTGGACATATCATTTTGACTTTAACTCGATATGTTACTGCATTTTAGATTTTCAGTTCATGGAAAACGTCGTGAGGAAACTTATAGCTGCGACTAGCTCCCCGTCACGCAAAATGGAGAACCTTTTGATAATAACTTACTAAACTTAATTATTCCCTTCGAATGGGAAGATGTGACGCTATTTGTTATGTTTAGTACGTTTAGTAAAAGTTTGTATTCACCTCGGCCTCCGGATACATTGGATTCTTGGATTGAGGCCTCCCCAGGCACTACCAGAGAAAGACTTATGCGAGACAGCCTTTGAACCAGAGACATTCAGAACTTTGAACAGAGATATCCAATTGACTAAGCCTGCGGGGGAATGCGGCTCGCCAAACGTTTGTTGTATTCAACAAACGTTCGCATACGCTACCTATGTACAATAACGGGCCGCCAGACAGTTTCGCAGCTCTCTTACCTCGTCCCCCGCCGCGCCGCCCGTAAATTGGTGAGTTGTGTTTCAAAGGAAAATGTATCTATGCGCTCTCCACTGCTCTTTAATAATCTGTGCCACTGGATAAGTGCTCCCTGCTTTGAACCTTAGATAAAGTTACGTGACGTTCCAATAAGTACAAGTAAAAGGATTATCTAGGCTGAATCAGGGTCCCTAAATCCATAAGAGAGGTGTAATAAAAGAATCCCATATTACGAAACAATCGCTCTCTTCATCCTAATTCAGTGTATTGGGCATTGTTATTCAAAGATTCACAAAATGGAGGAGCAAGGGGTGCAACAAATTGCCGATTATGATGTTTCAAAGATTCAGGAACTCACCTCGGCCTGTACTCCGGTAGTCTCGTATTTCGCCGGTCCCGCCGCCACTTCCCCGTCACCTCCTTGCTCTGCCGAGGAGTCTCGGGCGACAGGGTGCGGTCACCCTCGGACTCGCCGCTGGACGCTGTGCTGGGCGTTTCTGCGGAAGATCAGAAGGTCGTGGTTAGGGCTTGTTGTAATTTCTATCCATTGAAGAACTCTGTGGCTTAGGTTCGAGCTCTCGGGTTGAATGCCACCTGGGAGGAAGGAAACAGAAAGCTTGTTTTGGATGTTTACATGATTGTGACTTCGTGACATTTCTGTTTGTGGTCCGAAGAGCACTTTGGGGGAAGGAATATTCAACCTAAAAAATCTTGAAGCTCCTCGTCAATGTATTTCCTCCTCAGTTTCCGTTTTTTACAAACTCCCGAGACAAAAGAATCCTCCGTAAACCAATCACAAGTCTTTTCATTTACGTCAAAATAAGCAAAGATTTACTTTCGCTGAGAGAATTCAATTTACGACGCTCGCACCGAGTCTCATAAAAATATCTACATAAATATGCAAATTTTTCCTTTTCCTAAATATTAAATATTTACGCTTTGCTTCTTAACAAACCTTAAATCTCATACTGACCTGTTTGCAGCAAAAGCTAATGGTAGTAAATTTAACACATGAACATCATTGAATCATATTTAATTCAATATTTATTCTAACTTATTCATATTTTGTAACATTCCTTTCCTAATCTTTAACATTTGGTGAACTTAAAACAGCTAAAAGCAATCGAATCATACTAAAACACTCATATCATAACTCTAGAGCTGGTGCGATGCGTTAGCCCCCGGTTATACTAAATTAAATTGAATAGCTCGTTAAGCGTGGCTACAACTGACTGAAAAGTGGCAGACCACTTCTTATCGAAAACTTCTTATGGAAAAATGGCTTGACAAAAAATATTATTGTAACAATCAGATCATTGAATTGAACGTACCTTTCTGTGGTGAGCCCAACCACGGTTGCCATAAAGGCAAATTGAACTTAGGAGAATCTGGCGGCTCCATGGAGTACTGAAGGCTATGGAGAGTATCCCTAGAGGCCAGAAGAAACAAGTAATGAGGCAGTTCCATCATCACTGCCGAACGGCGAAGAACAGAACATGAACAAAGCACTAAAGACACTAATTTCACTAATATCACTCCGGGTTCGTGTTTTGATCACTGAAGTAAAATAAGTGTTCTTTATCAACCGTTGGCACAGAAGGCTTCCACGGAATACACAAAGATAATCACAGGTCTGAAAGGGCACTAAGTCAACGTAAGTTCTCAATAAGAATCTAATAGTAAGTAAACAGATTCAAAAGCCAATCCCACGGGAGCGAGGCAATGGCGTCCCGGCACAGGTAATACTGAAGACTGAATAAAAAATGAGCTGGAAGAGATTACATCGGAATAAATAAATGAGATGAACAAAAAACAAGAGGAGAAAAAAAAGGAGTCATCACGCTACATCCACGAGGGCCGGACGTTGCGGCGCTTCCTTCGAACCCTCCTCACAAAAGGTGTTCCTAAAACTTCAAAGACTTTAATGAGTAAAAGAATTGGCAAGAAATAAACTTGCTGTTTGTTGTTTGAAAGACACCATAACAATGCAAGGTTTTGATGAATTGGAATGAGGTGATGACAAAGATGCGATGACAAATGCGAGGACAATCTCGCTAATCTTTGACCTCTCTCCGATGACAAAGGAAATGCTGACTTATCAAATTTTGGAGTCAATTACGTCATTTCGGGACAAAAAGAGCGCTTTGACATTTGTAATTCAAAGTGGCTCGACCCGATTTACTAGCATAATGCAAAGGACATCTTTGCAACGTATCTCATGTCTCACATCGCGTAAAAGATTAGCTTTACAGGAAAATATATATTTATACTGATTTCCTTACGGTGCGCCATCGTTTAGCCGACCAATATACTCATCGGTTAAATTGGTTTTCTGTTTTCGGAGCATCCTGTAAATGAATACATCAACCTGTTCGGTCCATTCATGAAAGTGCGTGAGCGCAGGGCGCGGGGATTAATGGAGCACCCCCCTCTCTCCCCTTCCTTTCCCCCCGCTCCCCTACCGTCTCCCGCGCAGCCTCCGATCAACAACCGAAGACTTCGCATTACCAACTCTATAAAGTACAGATAAAGTAAAAATTCGATCGCAATGTTTTGCTGCTGGATTTCAAGTTGCGGCGATACAAACTGAATTCCATTTGATAGAGACGAAGGCAGAAATTTGAACACCGAAGGTAAAGCATTGAATTTAAAATTACGGTGGTTGTATCCTTGGAAGGTTGTTTTTGTTTTTTTTTTTGTAAGAGGTGAGGTAGGGTCGGGGGGTGTAGGTGGAACTGTGAGAAGAGAGGTTTGCCTTTGTGGAGCGTGTAGGCATTAGTTTTTATTGTCTAATAGACCGGCAAAGGTTGCCGACACAGCCTACCTGTGTGTAGATTATAGTTTGGCGCCGTACAATAATTAAGTCTGGGAGTTTCGCCTAACGTAAATGAGGGAACGATGAAATAATTAAGAAAGTTTCTTCATATGAGAGTTATAATAGCGTGGGCTAACTGTAGCAGCGACGTAGGAAGCAATACAGTCGTAGATATGTATAAAGTTAGCAGTGTTCTAGATAGGTATCTGCAGTACACTTCAGATGTAGCACGACAGTCTTTGCTATTTAAAGAATCCTAGAATTACTTATAAGAAAGATAGTCTAAGAATTAAGGTTCGTGGGAAAAGATGGGCATTTGTGGAGGAGAATCGCCTCAATCGTTATACACTCATAAGGACATAGGCCGAGCAAACTTATAATGGAGAACAATAGTCGTCGGAGCGAGAGGGACGACACTCTGGCAAGCCTAAATCTAAAGCTAAGCACATAAAAGAACACAAGAACATAGCGTCACGCCTTTTCCCAAACAGAGTGGCCGAGGCACGGTCAAGAAGATTTTAAGCCCAACATTGAATAAGTTTAAAGGTTTCCTCACCACATTTTATCACTATCAGCAATAATCAGCATAGCAACTAAAGCTATTCATTTCATCGGCTTGAGTCGTTCACTCTAAGAAACAGTTAATATTCAAGCCTCCCTCAGGACTCGCAGCCTCTTTACATCACTCGGAGTGTAATTAACCGGAGAGTAGGTAACGAAGGCTTTTTCATTTTCATTTTATTTTGAGTTCGACTATCGCCGCTCAAGCGGAGAGATGGGTTGAAAGGACGCCTCGCTTTGGAGGTGAATGATAGATTTTTATCGAATTGGACGGCAAAGTTCGACGGCAAAGTATGATAAGAGAGTTATCGATGAAAATCAAAACACGAGAGACAGTTTGCGACCAAGTTGAAACCATGTATAAAGAACTAAATTGAGTACCGTAGCATTTAGGTAGATATGGATGGAATGAGATCTTCTAATTTTTGTTACGAGGACAGGACTATTTAAATCTGGAAAATAAATAATAATGTCATTACGAGGAAACACGAACAGCTTTTTCCACGAAACGTCTCTAGATTATTTAGACACTCCTATTGCTTGTTTTATGAAGGAGCTTTATTTGACTGGTCAAACATGGCACCCAACCATGGTGAACCAAGATTTGGTTAAATACCATCCAGCCATTGGTTTTTAACCAAATCTTACCATACTTTCACGGACTACTCCAGACTATCAACATCAAACATCGCAACGCGCATGAATCTACAATTTTTTATAGGTCTCCCCTGAGAGCAGTTTATACCGAAAATTGCAACAACTCGAAAAACTGCGAAGTTCTGGCTCTTGTTTCAGTTTTTTTTTGAAAAAAAATATACGAAAACCGTACATATTTGTTAAAAGATGTAAATTAATTAATCATAGAAGACAAAATTTCGCGTCGATGGCAAAGAAAATTACTCAAATTGGTCCAGTAGTTAGACTTTGATAGAATTTCGCAGTTTTTCGAGCACCATGGGAGCAGCACAAGGTTTTCAGTGTTGCAATGTTCGGTAATACACTCAGGCAGGAGGCCTAACAACATAATTATATAAAAATCGTAGATACATGCGCCTTTTTTGTGTCGGTAATGATTGGCGAAAACAGAAGCTACTGTAAGAAACATTATGCAAATACAATGTTGATACCCGCACCAGAGAAGTGTAATTCGGTAAGCCGAAAACTAAAGTAGGCTTGCCTGCGGGCGATGCATCCGTTTTGTGTACCTACCAGATAGCAGCAATCTTTAGGATACTGCGCGCGCAGCTACAGGCTATGTTTATTTGCACGCCATCGATATGATTTGTTGTTTAGTATGCAGGTAAAGGATCGGGTGTGGAGTTTAGGATCCGTGGTTTGTTTTAAATCCTGCCTAGTCTGGGCCATATAGGTACGAAATCCAAGGTTTAAAATATCGCAAACAAATCACACATTTAAATAGAGGACAAAAGGAGGAAACTCAGTGAATGAAAGTGAATAGTGAGGGACCTCCGTTATTCGGTATGTTCGGTGTAGATAATTGAATACCGCCGAAATAGTGTTGATTTCGCTTGGCCACCAACAGCTTGCCATTAGAAAATTCCTGAGTCCTCCGCTTATAAAATACCGACGCGTGTAGGTATGTAAACGCACCTTCAGGCACAGAATAAACTAAATTATGTAGATACTTATGTAGTGGCTTCAGGGCTTTCATGCCATGAGTATGATCATCTACGTACAAACCCTCGGGTTACGGACGCGGCTACTGGGTTGCAGTTGGCACGTGTGTGTAGTATTTAACTGAGAATTATTTAATTCGTTGGACAGCATGCAGTCGAATGCTTATATTAGTTAATTCACGGCCTTACACTTGTCTTAAAAATGTGTGACAGATTAAAAGACACATCTCAGTCGTTATCTCTAAAGGTAGCTAACACATGAAATTCAGAGACGGAATTCCAGTGTGTCCGGTGAGCTGAAATACTCGTAAAAACTGCCAGATCGATCTGAAGAAATCAGACTGTGTGCAGCGAGTAACGAATTAGTATCTATGGATTAAAGTTAGGTACTGAATTCAGAAACCCATTCTGCCATGTGCGCCCAGGCTTAGGCATTGGTTGAAAATTCATTTCATGATTCTTTAGTATCGTGGGTGAAATATTGTGACAATTTTAAATTTAAATTTAAATCGTAGATTCATACATAAAGGACCAATCACCTGTCTGTGTTTCACGGAGCGTCTCACCTTATCATCACTGGGCTTCGATCATATCATTGGGGCATGTTCTATCAACCTCAGCATCATCATTCTGCACGGTAGCATCAAATCATTCCTGACCTAAGGCTAAGCTGGTGCATCCTACAAAACCATGGTTCCGGATACTGGCCCCTAAATCCTGGGGCGATAATATACTTACCAGCACGGAACTTTGCTAGTCCCTTCCGACAGAATGATTCGTTTGATATCCGGTCAATATTCGTGCATAAAACATTTTGATAACTAATGCATGCATCGATTAGATTTGCTGCACGGACGGACAAATTGCTTTGTGCTTGGAATAACTTTGGAAATACCTAACTACTAACATGAGAAGTGCCAATCTAACATCAGAGGATTGGATAAAGTGTAAAGGTGCCAACAGGGCACGCTCAATGCTCATATTTTGCTAAACGTGGATGATTTGGGATGTGGTAATGATTTATTTATGTGTTCCTGAACTTCTGGATCACTTGAATTGAGATGTCAAGGCATGAGAAGAAATCAAGCTGAGACAATGCACGGAAGTTGTTATTGTACAAAATTGGCAAAGAATCGATAACCGCAAACAGAAGCGGCACTTAATTGATGTTAGTACACCCAGGTCACAATATCTGTGCGCTTGGTTTATTGAGATGTCCACATGGAAGAGAAATGTCCCAGAATCTGATAGCCATGACCGAAATGGAAACTGCCCAGGTAGGAGTAAAGAGACATTAAGTAATAAATTAAGGATATTCATTGCATTCCAGCACAGATTCCAGCCAGTGGCTCAGATGTGATTTTGTTGTTAGGTAACTAAAGTGGCGGCGGGTGGTAGTGGTAGTGGGTCGTCATCAAACACCCGTGTTGACAGACTTGACAGTTGACGACGGAAGGCGGATGTGTGCAGCGAAAGTGAAGGAAGCGGCGCATTCCGCATTCTTGGACACGTTTACATTACTGGCGAATAGCCATTTTGTAGCACCATTACACTAGTTACTTTATAGGTCGATATTCTGAGTTAGGCGATGCGTCCTCGACGAGTTAAGGACTCCCCCTGCTCAAATACTCTGTTTTTTTAACTATCTGAGTAGGTAGATAGTTGGGGCTACGCAGAATTTACGTTTTAGTTTTTAAAGGATTCGTCAAAATACCAAAATTCTAAAAATAACTAAAGGCGCCATCTATGGTCGTAAATTCAAAACAAAACTTTGAGCAGCGCCACCTACATAATTTAATCCACGTGCCGAACTAACTAGTAGTGAAGACAGTGCAGTTAGTTTAGGATATTATGGCCAGATGGAGCCACTATAGGGATACAGTTGTTTGTCATGGCATGAATGTTTGTAACGTCGTCCTTGTGTTCCTTCTTATCAGTATGCAACGACCTACTCTTTGATTTATCACTGTTGCGATATTTTCTGCAGAGTTGTAGTTTTTTGATGATGACCTATTTACTAGTTTCGTCGATATTCTTCAACTTTGAACGTTCCTGTAATACTGCAAGACAGCAATGAAAGATGATGATTTAACTACACTTATAAAGCTTTCCAATCCAACGATCTTTTGGCGCGCGGTGGCAGGTGGAACTAACGCTTGATGGATGACCAATGAGGAGCGAAAGGTATAGGTTAAATTAAGTAACGTAGAGCTGGCGCCCCCTGTAAACGTCACTCATTCATCAGCCAAAATATCGTTGGATTGGAAAGCTTTATATACGGTCGCCTGCGCCTAAAGGTATACAAGCAGTAAGCGGGATTCACTCGTTAATATGACCGCCCGTATACTTTTAGACGCAGGCGACCGTACTTATAGTTAAATCATCATCTTTCATCTGTCTTGCATTTTTCATAGCTCTCCGAGAGCAAATTAATGTAACTGTTTAAATTATTGTGTGCAATAAAGTATTGTGAATTGTGAATGTATGGCGCGACCGTTTTGTGACATAGTTGAGAGACCTCTCAGAGCTGAGAGCGCTAATTAGGGCCTAACCCTAGTTATAAGTATCATTAGGTGTTTGTTGGGTGCTGTACATTATTATGAAATAAGAACCAAATGGGAGCCACCAGTCGAGTTCCTAGCTGGAGCATGACTAGTCGGAACGCATCGCTGCGTAAACTGCATCTCACCCGAGACATACCGCCGGCTAATTGTATGGAATTATCATTAATACAATATTATCTTACTAACACTGCCGAGAGTCAAGGATCTCATTACTGGCTCTATATCGAATGTCATGAAACGCTGGCCTTCTGTGCCTCTGCTATCATTAGCCCTGTATTGGATGATGGTCCAAATACAAGATATACTCTTCCAAAGGATAGAGGTAATATGGAGTATTTAATAGCTGGCAAACTGTTAATGTCAATAGATTAGTACATTACTTCAGAGGGAAGAAAGTGACAGTTCCATACCGAGATTATGGCATTTGCGCCACGAGCTTGCGAGGGGCGCAAACCATTTGAGGTATGGAACTGTACTTTATCCTGAGGTATGTATAGTGCTTTTTATTACACCTACGAGGAAAATAATAGACATAAATGCATAGAAATCTGCAGTACTTATGAAAATTTCATACGTTGGCAAAAGGAAAAGAAAACGACTTCATTTTCTGAAAATGTATTGCTCGAAGTTTTTGCGAAAATGCGCGGGCTTTTCCTTTTTTTATTCGCCCGTTTCTGGAGTAGGCTAAGATCATAAGGTCATGCAGCCACTTCTTCCGTGATTCCGCGCGTTTTATATACAAAAATAATTTCGTTTTTAATTTTCTGTATGCACCAAGGAGGTTGGTAACTGGTAAAAAAAAAATGGCCAGTAACAATTTACTTGAAATTTAATTAGTAGACATAAAGTCTCTTTGCAGTATGACTGCTGACAAACAAAAAAAATAAAAAAACCGGGTATGTAATGGAATTTCATACATACTTCCCACCCTTGGGTCGGAAGGATTTTCATACAAACTTCCATACCTTGGGATGAAAGGATTTGAAGGGCGGGATAAAGGCGTTTCTTCCCTCTAATTGGTATAATTAGTATGTATTTTCAGAGCAGGTGTAATAAAAAACAAATTACTACTATGGTTAATACTGGCAACACTGTAGCTTCCTGTCCCTGCCTGTTGTTTTGTGTGGAATGGCGTTGCGTTGTAATTAAACTGATTTATGTGAACAGAAGACTTTTCTTGAAGATATAATTCTACACAAACTGCTTGTGATATCCCATGTGGGAAAGGACACTGATGTTGTTGTTGTTGAACATGGGTGTTCTGTACATACCTAGTCTATCTATGTCTGTAGGTAGCATGCTAAAAGTTGCCTTGCGTGTATGCTATCGGTATGACAAATAAAACAAATTGGCCTATAGCTACGATCTCTGCCGTGTGATTATAACAACAACATAATTTAAGTTTACTTTATTTAATAATGATCGTGTGTAGAGAAAGTCTTTAGAAAATTACTACAAACATTACCTAACAACGAGTAAGTAGATATTACCGGCACGAAGAGGTCATTGAAAATAATGGAGTTAAAAGGTATGGAAGGTAGGTTCTCAGCTAGGTGAGGTTAGCTTCAATGAGCAAACGTAGTCTACCAAAAAACTTATAATTTGGCAAGGCGAGACGACGGCATATGGACCAGATCTGCAACCGAGTGGTTGCCATGATGAGGCGAAAGATCAGTCAGCAGACCAACTGCCAGATGGTCTGGTAAAATAGCGAGGAAAGCAGGAAAACAGTGGACGCGGGTTGCACGGCGCCGAGTTGAATTGCGTGTAGATGAGAGGCCTATACTCAACAGTGGGTTCCCTGACAGGCTAATGATGATGATAATGAAATACCAGTAGCAATAGCATTCGCTTGAAGACATCTAGCATGACACCATACCCTAACCAATCTATTAAATCAACAGGTAACATCCCCGCTGGACCAGTTCATTGTCATCTTCTAGACTTAAATTTTCCAATTAAGTTATAGTGGCGGTAATGGTAATTATCACCAACAGAAAACTGAGCAATATTAGCTGTAGCGTAATAGATACGATACGACGAACTACAAAATGTCCGATACGTCACATGTAGTCAGAATCGTATATTGTCAAAGGCAGAAACTCAGAAGGGCTGAAACGCAGAAGGACAGAAACACAGAAGAGCAGAAAGTCAGGTTGCGTATCATTTGGTCGTCCATACGCGAAGTATATTATATAGTACGTGATAACCATGACACGCTTCTTTCAAACTAAACACACCCCATATGTGGAGTACAGTGGCACCTCCAATAACGTCTGATAATTATGACATCATCACGACGCTCTCAATCAATGGAATGCGAGACGGAAAAACGAATGACATACATAATGATGATGACACAATAAATATTCAAAACTATTTGGTGACATCAAGTGTAAAAATCGTATGGAATGTCATCTATTGTCAGTGTTGGTTTTTATATCTCTTTGTGAGATTATCAAAATATTTTTAACGCATTTTACGTATGTCATCTATCAATCAACATTAACTTATTTTATGTTTTTAACACTTTCGTCGACACACTTATTTGTCTATTGTTCTCCATTGTTCGTTTGTTCGACCGGTGTGCTTCTGAGAGAGAACCAGGCAGGAATCCATAAACTCTCTTAATATTTATCTAAGTCGATTCATCAAACGTGTTATAAAATACGAGTATGTGTTCCTAGAAAGAGATTATTCAAAGAATTCATGAGTTTTTAATACGGTATTAACCTATTACGTATTGGAAACTTATGAACTCTTTCTCAAGCTATTTTGTACAGAATGCTTCATCTTCAGACATGTTCCTAGACTTATGATTAATCCATGATTTATTTCCTTGTCCAATACCGAGTTCTTCCTGTATTGCACTGATGAAGCAACATTCCTGGTAGTATTCTTGCATCATTTCCGGAATCACGCATACCAACATCAAACATGGCTATAGGATTGGAGTAGTGGGGTAATGTTTATTCAGTTAAATCATGGGCAGTTAAATCAAATCAAATCAAATAGTTTATTTGTAAAAACATAGGTACAATAAGTTATTTATTATAGTGTGATTGGATCGCTATGTTTCGCCATAGGGTTACTCAATCAGGGGTTAGTTGGTTGCTCACTTACCTCATGTGATACATGGACTGTTAGTAAATTTTACTGAGGCCAGAGAATCGGCTAGCTCATCAGGACATTTTGGACACAACATTATTCGGAAAGTGTCTCCTGAAGAATAGACAGAATAGACAGGCATTTAATAAAACCCCATCACATCCACCATCAAAAAATCCTACGGGAGAGTAAATAAATCCAAAATCATTGGTGAAAAGTCACTTTATGGTGGTTACGTTATGTTAAACACAATATCCATGTGGGACGGTAAGAACGTTTTCAAAGTTAACTATACTCTGGGAGACTTTTATTACCAAGCACACATTAAAAATATTACAAGTAAAACCTACCAGCACGCATGAAGATTGGTATGCATTGTCTCAAAGATTAAAACCGCGGGAAAATCTGAATTCCTTCAACGGCTATTAAATTTAACATGCCTTGAGTAACAAGCAAGATCTCACGCAACGAGATTCTCGGAGTTGAGGTAAAAATAAACAGAATGCATTGGAAGTCAATTAAATTCTTATTTTTCAATTAGAGTAGGTATCTTCTATCGCATTCCTTCATTACAATACAATGTCATTGGTTAAGAATTCAAGGGTGTGAGGTTATTTTGTTACCGTCTCTGGGTTTTTAGACTGAGCGGTATGGTAGTTGATTGTGTGAAACTGTTAAATTTTGTAAAAATAAATAAGTATTTTTGCATGAAATACAATTATTTCATAAAATTGTCTACCATATGGACATCATTGAGTGATCAATTCTAAGATCCGTCCAACACATACACGCAGAGAAAGAAATGCGACCGCATGACGGATGGACCACTAAAAGTCCACGGCTAAATCCATAACGACTGACCAATTTAGAAAGGCTCGCCATTTCTGTGTCCTTCTAGTTGTACAATGTCTTACGACACTGTATTGTATTGTATGATAGATAATAAACAAACAACCATCCTTGGCCGGTGATGGTAAAATGTATTGTTTAGATACAGTGATTTTGAACCTGAAACGCACTGTTTAATATCAATGTCAAATACCGCTTACAACTTTTAGATAAAACATGAATTCAGAAAGGCTTGTATTAATAAACCACTCTTAGACATAAGAAATAATTCATTGATAATCAGTTAATACGTAGATATATATTAATACGAATTTCAATTGTTTACATATTGTAAAGAATGTAAATTACATTCCATACTTATGTTTAGGCACTGTGTTTTATGAATTCCTCATAGGTATAAAACGACTTCTCTAGTTCTCTACTAGCCATTTTTTTAGTTTGTATTTGAAGTTTGGCAAGCTCGGAGCATTAGTGATCTCCTCTGGTAGCGTGTTGTACACCTCTAGACCCATCACTTGTATTGTCTTAGCTGTTTTTGCCAGCCTACGCGGAACGCTGGACAGTTTTTTATTCGTATCTCTAGTAGTGCGATTACTTGTGTCTCCTCGTTTTGGTAGTTTGTCGAAATTTATTGACCGAGCGAGCGAAGCGTCTCCGTTTCAGGATTGGCCAAAAATGCTTTCGTATGTTTGTTTGTTTGTTTTCCCGTTCTCCTCTACAGGGCGCATTTATCAACCGATTCGCGTGAAATTTTGTGAGTAGGTTGAACAATTAAATAGTTTTTTTTGTCGAGCCAGTACTTGGTTTTTTTTTCAAAATGGCGGAGATATGAGGTTTCAAAATGTAAAAAAATCGCTACAACCCAAACGGCTCGATGGATATTAACAAATGAGGTGTCGTTGGATTCGTAAAGACCATGAGAGTGAAACAGACTAAATAATTTTAGTAAAAAGTCAATAGGTTGTATTTTAGATCGCAAAATGTAGTTTATTGGTGCGGCTAATTTCATACTGCATGTACGTAACCAAGTACATTCATAAGTTTGTATGTGTTATTGAAGTTAGCAGTTCAGCTTTCCCACCGACATACTCGCGCGGTCTACAGCTCAGAGAGCCACTAGTTCTAACGTGTGACGCAACTTGGAGAATTAGTAATGACGGAGTTTTGAGAGCTATCTCAAGCGCAAGGAAATTACAGATTTGATACGGCGAAATCGCCATTCCCAGATCAGGCCTCAGATTTCAACAATGAGGTGTGAAGAAGCAAACAAATACAGCGTTACGTCTTATCCCATGATAGGTGGCAAAGGCGTTGTCTTGCCCTATTCAATAACTATTGAAACGTATCAACTGCTGGTAGAATTCCTTGAATAGCAGCCACTCTCGTTCTCAATGAAATGGAATCCACCGCCCCATTAGAAATTCTACATGATGACTCCATTTATCGGGATTCCTGCGACGCATGCGCTGTAACTGTCCGACCATATTACACTGAGCGCATTGTTGGGGTTTTGTTCTAAGAATCGACATTTCGAACACTCGTATGCTTTAGTCTTATGGCCGACATACACCACCAAGCCTATCGTCAAATCGGCATGAGGCTGCAGGCTTGATCAAATCTGCAATTCGTCCATATACACGATCAGTTTGATTGTCAAATCGGCATGACGGTGTTCAGTTGAAGCCATGGCGTCAGACGTCAAATCGGCATGATCCACCAATACACGGTCAAATCGGCTTGATCAAATCGGCATGATCAAGCCTAATCGAAATTCGATTTTGCCGTCAAACCTAACTGTCAAGCAAAATCCACTCATACACATGGTCAAATCTAACTGATAAAATCGTTCGTCAAATCAATCGTCATGCCGATTTGACGATAGGCTTGATGGTGTATGCCGGCCATTAGCTTTATGCTTATTGAAGACCGTCAAGGACCTGTAAAGTAAACGATTAAACACTACTATCATATAATTACTGCCTGTGGGGCGATGGACCGGGAAGATTGGCGCTATAGAGAAGAGGCCTATGCCCAGCAGTGGGTCGATGTGGGCGGAGCATGATGATGATGATGATGATGTGGGGCGATTTTCACTATGATATTTTAACACATTTGATATTTATCGAACCAAACGTCTCATCGATAATGTCTGCCACTGTGATAAAATATCACCATAATGAGAATCGTCCCCCCTGGGTTTGCTGGAGAAAATCTCTTTTTAGATATAAGAGGGAGAGAGATTTTCTATTTATTTGTTTGTTTGTTTGTTTATACTTTATTGCACAGAATAACACATTTTACAATTGAAAGTGGACAACTCATGACAAAGGCGAGCTTATTTACTGTGCAATAGAGTATAAATAGTGGGAAGAAGTATTTTTTTACTGACCATAAAATCATACAGATTGCTATTTAATTGATGGGTACTCTGTATGATTTGGAATTTTGAATCGATTGGACCCTTATAATTTCCACCACCAAAACCAATTCGACATGATCACAAAAATATCGATAAAACTAAATACCTACCTAGTTGCATATAATGCTTTTAAAAAGAGGTGACGTGAAAAACAGCCCCTTTCTGTCAATTTCATGAAATGGTCTTTTAGAGATCATGAAATGGTCGACCAGGAGCATGATTCTCGCGCATTCGATACACGATATCTACACCTATATCGAGTGATTTCGTATGGGAATCTTTCAATATTGGTATCGATATCCGTATATCGAAGGCGCTAAAATCGACCCGCTGATCATGAAATGAACTAATGGTCGTCGAGATCATAAAAATAACGACCAGATCATAAAATTGATTCGGCTACGAAATATCCCCAATCATCAAACCTGGGGCACAATTCTCGCACATTCGATACACGGATATCGACAGCTATATCGAGTAATTCCCATACAAAACAATTGAAATAACTGTAGAGATCCGAATATCGAATGCGCGAGAAAAATGCCCCTGGCCGGTTATGATTGGCTGGCATGGCAACAA
Organism: Argyresthia albistria; assembly: GCA_963457715.1. NCBI lineage: Eukaryota > Metazoa > Arthropoda > Insecta > Lepidoptera > Argyresthiidae > Argyresthia > Argyresthia albistria. Next base: position 2,957,995 of record OY735256.1, read on the forward strand.
TGGACAATATGGACATCGCAAATAGACTACACGCATTCTCGAGACGTCTAAAGATCGCTCGTAACTGTAGTCCGCAACTCAACCCACATTCAGAATTCTTTTTGAAACCGTAACACTGCCTCTGCGTTCCGGATACTCTTGCGCAGCCGATACTGCACCTTATAATTCCTACCGACAAATACCAAAATTGGACGACGTCTCCGTAAGGAATGTTGAGTATTGCATTTCTAGAGAGCTGGTAAACTGCTAAGCATACCGATGCGTGATAATGTGATAGGTGAACTAAAAGCGAAGAGGAAATATCATAGCGCTACGACCACAGATACGATTTTTCCCTTAAGACGGCGCCTTAGGCAAAAACAGCCTTTAGCAAAACACAAATCACACAAATGAGTATTATTGCTATACGTTTTTTCACTAGCTTGTTTATCACGAGTGTCAGCGTGACTTAGCTTTCCCATAAACGTTATTTTATTAATTTTGCTCGATAGAAAAGTCTCCTGAAGTTCACAGAAAATCTGTCTGTCAGAATGTTTTATTTTACAATTTCGCATCGCATTTGAATTTGTGTTCTTGTTATTTATCTAATCATTATAAAAGTGGCACAGTATGATCTTCAGTTAGACTTGCTTAGCTTGGCTTTAACCATTTATATTTTTTTATTTAATTTCCTCTAAAAATATTCAAAGTTCTGATTGCCTAGGGTAGAGGCACTGTCGAACTAGGCAGTAGACGTGAACTCAGATTACTTGAAAAGTCCGTGACACGCTTATTTTCAATGCAGTTAAATTAAGAATTGCTTTGTACCTTTGTTAAATCTGACACAGAAAGACTTAATTGATTAATTAACTGGGCAATCGTTTCAATAAATCATGTCAGTCATTTGCCACGAGACCTGACGAGACTGGTACAGGGTCGCATGTATATTTTATCAACAGATAATTATTTGATGTTGTTTAATTAGAGTATTTGGGCTAACGCGATATTAATATGACCGAGAACTCAGTTTGTGTCTCCTGAATGTTTTCTCCAGCAGTAGTGGTACCGAGAATGGTTTTTAACCGACTTTACAAAAGGAGGAGGTTTACAATTCGTCGGGTTTTTTTAATATGTGCCCCGATTGCGCTTAGATGGATGGACCGATATGGAAAATTATTTTTTTGTTTGAAAGTGTTTACCTTCCCATTGGTACCCTAGAAACCAGGTCCGGATCTGATGATGGGATCCTGGAGAAATCGAGGGAACTCTTCATATATTATAGGCAGACCTATAGTGATTTTTGTGTTTATCGTAATAGCTCGTGCATTCACTCTTGGTAAGCATAATATTGTGATGCGAAACTGATGATGAAGACACATGGCCACCAGAACTGCTCAAAACTAGGTACAAATACAATGCGTGGCTGACGGGTAACGCATAGCCTAAACCGGTGGACCTAGAGCCATGAAACTTTGTACAGGGGTTTCTTATGTAGCGTAGGGTAGCATTGAAATGGGATTTGACGAAATTAATTCCCCAATGGCAAGTTTTGGACATTGGTTTCTAATGAGGGTTTGTGGTAGTCAGTTTTTTTTAAGTTTTACTGGTTGTATATTAAACAAGGAAATTATAAATTTTCCAAAATAATTGGCTTACAATAGGACAACCAATGATGCCACTTTCTACTTAGCTTATCTACTGAAACTAGTGTTGTGAGTTAGCTCCGAAAACGCAATTGGTATCAGACAAAACAAATGAAACTTAAATTATAAATTTTCAATAGGGTTGGCCTCAATAGGACAACCAATTGAGCCTCCTTCGAATCCTTATTGCCTATCCACTGGAGGTTGTCTTCACCTCCGAATATCCCAATTTTCTGTAATATGTCTATCTATCTATCTATCCAGTTCTTGACTTAACAAGAACTGGTGGGAATCGGCCCAGCCAGGAGCGAGATGCGTGGAAACGGGGAAGAGAGGCTTTTGCCCAGCAGTAGAATGCTATAGGCTAATAATAATCTATCTATCCAGCCTCCAGCACCCACTGTTGAGGAAAGGACTCCTCTTCATTACTGTATGATATCTACTGACTCTTATAAAATTCCAAAGTCACAAGCTGGCGCCTCACGGGCAGGCTAGAGAGCAGTGGTCGATCGAAATTCCTGATCGCTTTCACTGGTGCGCCTCGGTGCGCGCACGCACGTCGCTAGGCGCACGCGCAAACCAACGAAAGTGAGCGCTGACATCGCATTGCATAATTACTCGCATGACCATTGTTTGTAAACAGCATATGCAGTGGCGCTTCTGCTGCTAAGGCGCAAGGTTGGGATCTGGCGACGTCATTGGTGTCATTGCCATGTTTTCCTACCACTACTAGTAAACTGGTGATATCGGGGCGCCCGGATATAATTACCTACTGTTATTACATATTTGAATGGAATATTTAAATTCCGGACGGCATGATGATAGTAGGTAGTACGTACGGTGCGGCTCTGATAATTGTCTTTCTTTAATATGACACAAGCGTCTTTCGATTCCATCACAATTTGAAGACAGTGAATGGTGTGTAAGGGACACCCTTCCATTCGCCTTGCGCCTACAAAAGCCTTTCTTTGTATTACCGGATGTATAAGCTAAGATGTATGCTATCTGAAATAAATATTTTGAATTGAATTGAATTACGGGTTATGCAAGGATACCGACTCTATACTTCAGCAGAATTTAGAATTACCATCATACCGGTGTGTCGGTTGGACTATTGGAATAGATATTTCTGACGGTTAACTAGCACCTAATTAGAACTAGTCTTGAAGTTTTTTTTTAAATAAAAATTTATATATTTGGATGGGCTAAAATTTATATATCTCTCCCTACTCTTTTGAGTGACCAATTAAATAAACAGGATAATCAGACAACATCAACAACGGCCACAAATGTCAAAAAAAGAATCAGAAAAAGAGTTGTAATAAATGAAGATACCATTAAGAGATACGTCACAGAAGATAGTATCAGATAGATCTTTGACGAATCACACAAGGTATTTTAATTGGAAGATAAAGCAGTAATCTAATTAAAATGCAAGCATATTGACACCAGAGTGCTAGTGACACGCAAAATGGCGTGATTGTAATCTCACTGAAGATGCTGGCGTCATCGATTGGATTGGTTTCTAATTTTGGCATAAGCAAGCCATTGTTTCATGCAATATTTAATCATAATAGTTTAGTTATCATATCATCGATCTGAGGTTTGAGGCCATCGCTCAAAACAAAGAGATTTTAGATAGCAGATATTCCATGTTGCATGATTGATACATACCAATCGAATCGAAATTGGATCGATTTGTGGTCAAATAAAATAAAATCAAATGAGACCAACCTAAATTCAAATCATCCGACCGACCTGCCTGGAGGGAGATGTCTTCGAATCTTATCAATATCTACTTATTTTTCCACAAATTAATACCATTTTTTTTTCTCTAGACCTACAGGATTAATCAACTGCTGTAAGCTCCTCTCCTCTTGTTATTACCATAAACAAGAGTTTTTATAATAAAACATCAATCAATTTCGCGGCTACAACGTGCGTGACATCAACACATGGTATGTGAAGAGCAGATGTCGAGCGAAGCCGGATCGGTGCGCAAGCGCAGATGTAGTAGGTCGGCGAAATTCTCGCGGGATTCTAGCTTTGCCGGCGGTTTCTCATGATATCGGTTTTTCTGTAGAACTCTCCTGGGGCTATAGAGCGATTTGATTCTCTACTTTGTTCGATTCGAAACCCTGTTATGGTGTCTTGCGAATCTACTTTTCTATTGATCTATACATGTTGTAAGTCATTTGTTAGTAAGCCTTTTGTGATATTTTTTATTTATACATACTTAAGTACATGTATTTGTCTGTGATGTGCCCACGGATCTTCATAGATGACAATTATTTTCAAGGAGAATTATGTAGGTACAGATCTGCCAACTTAACTGTGAAATGACGGGTGTAGCTAGTGGCTTTCAGAACTACGACTGCCACTTTGAAATGCCATTGCATGCTCAGACGTCAAATATGGCTATACTAGAAAGCCACTAGACACCCGTCATTTCACAGTTAAGTTGGCAGGTCTGTAGTAGAGGTTGACGTTATGTGACGTGACGACAAGAAACGTTCGCTAGGAGATATCAAGGGGGTAGCTGTAAATAGAATAGCCCACCAACTTCATTCTCTAGTGAAACGTCAGTTCACGCACGCAGTGCCATTGTCATGTGATTCTCGAGGGAAAATGGAAACCTGTCTGTGTGTGTGTTTGTTGTCATTCTTGCAGTTGCCGCACCCGGATCCGCTCAGTGTGCAGAAAACGAGCCAAGATCGAGTTGCAGGTAATGCACTTATGATAAACATTCCGTTCCGAAGCAACAGTTCAATAGATTTGATGACTTTAGGCACCTTTAGGTTGAATCTGTCTTTTCCTGCACGAAATGGGCTTTGAAAAGGTTTACATACCTATTCCATTTATTTATTGTACCAACTTAGGATTTCGTATTTGACTTTACTTGTGTAGTGTTTCACAAATAATGTAACCTACTAGTTCATCGTGCTTCATTATTGTAAGTAATCTACTATCTCACCCTGCTTCACTCTTGTAACCTAACCTCACCTTGCCTAAGTCAAATTCTCAAGATTCTTCCCTTCCCCTTCTTAACCTTCTGTATTTCACAGGGATATCGTGAAATACGTTATTATTTTTAAAACCTAAGTATTGTAAAGGTTGTGTAAAATGTCAGCGTGACCGTCACATTCCGTTGGCGACTGAGGAAGCCTAGCCTCGACCGGCCAGTACACAGTTCCGGAGTTGATGATATTACAATCGCTTCATTGTTTGCCGTATCTATTAACATTAAAGTCCGTGGCACAAACATCGTTCTAACAGTTTGTTCTGCTAAAGTTGTCCAGGAAATCTCACTTCAAGTCAAGTTTCAGTCCTGGACAGTAAAACGATAGCACTGATGATCATGTTATGCAGTCGCCTAAAAAGTTGACCATTTTATAAAAGCCAAGGTTCATTCACAAAAGATTTTGTTCAACAATGCACTGGAATTTGGGACGCACCACCTACGCATTGATGGAATTCCACCCAACGTTGGATTTCAGAATTCAGTATCCGTTAAATGTTTGCTTTTTCGTTAGATGCCCATTGAGGTAAAATTACACACTCCGTTCTACTCACAAGTGCCTACACTTTTCTAACTACTAGTTGACCTTAACGCGTGTTTATAAATGGTAAGAATTATAGATGTTTTCTCCTAACTCGATATGAATAGTTGGTCCTCCGAGCCGGATGTCGCTTGTAGATGTTAATAGGAGACTTTGAATTGACTTACCAAAGCCCTCTGAATCACTGGTGGGGTATGCTGGGCACGGCTGCACCATGGTGGCAGCTCGGGATAGGACGTCCAAAGGCGACTCTATCTTCTCCATTTTTGACCTGAAGATGAAATGAAATGTTTAGACAAACAATTCGTAAACTACCATCCATTATAGTGATTAAGTTAGCGTAAACAACAAGGAAAAAAACAAATTCCTACAATGTCTAAGAAGTACTCAAGAGACGGCTTTTATTACGCAATTTATTACAATCTTCAAAGTTAGGTTTGAAAAGTCTAATTTATTTATTTAGCCTCATAATAATGCGACACTAGAGATTCTTACAAAAGACCTGAAATATCACCGAGCGATAAAAATACTTGGCATCAAACCGAAAAATGTCGCAGACAAAATGTCACACATTTGCCAATCTTGCCATGCCACCGCTAAGGAAATTCCTCCGAGAAATGGCTAGACGTGGGACAGACGGTCACCCGTGTCGGTAATCACCTATGTTGTATGTGAAGGTGCATAAATATAATCCCATCTGCCGGTTTGGATCAAACAAAGAGTTGTGAAACGGAGCGGCCACATACCATGCCGCGGTGCATGGATCTGGGCCAACGGACCGCTTTATGAGCGAAAAGACATCTGTACTTGCAGAATGGGAGTACAAACCGATTATAGTACTCGTAGGTTAGGTTAAAATTTCAAATACTGTCTTTTGGTAGTAATAACTCATATCTACTGACTTGGAGAAGGTTTTTTTTAGCAATATTTGGGCATTCGTGGTTGATTTTGATCCCAAGCGGTCCTTTTAAAGGCGAACCTAAATAGTCGAGCTCTACGACGTAAAAGCCACCCAATTAAATAGGGATCAGGAAGAGATCATGAATGTGCGTCAACAAACAATATACCTATTAATTGACCAACCACTTTACAAGATAACCAAATAGTTTGAGCTTATCTTTTGATTGTAAACAATGATCTGAACGAATTAAGCACGGTATTTAATCAGCCTTATCAGACGATTGGCTATCGACAGAACAAATATATTAAATTTCTCTCGTGGTTCGATGATGACGAGGCTGATTCTTATTCGATAGAATTGATTCTTTGTTGCACAACTCTTGCCAAATATAGTGGTGAGCTATAATAAATACGATTAGCACAGTCAAATCGGCATACCAAGCAAATTATATGTGTGACGGCCGTTGCGGCCAACAGCCGTACTGTATTAGTTACAGAAATAACCATTAAACCCATCACACAACTGCGCCACACATATTTTAAATATGATTATAAGACTAGATACAAGATTACCAAACATTCCTGAGATGGAATGTTACGAACAAACGAAATAACGCCCACTGATGAATCTTGATGAGTGTAATGGACGTCAAATTCTACGAACGCGTATGAAGGGGATATGAAATTATACTTTTAAAGGGGACAAAATTCTTCGGCGATGTTCTCACGAAAGGTGTGATGAAGGGCTTTGTAAACAGCGATGATGACTATCCTAAAGGCGATGAAAGCAGACGATGACATGCTTGACCGTAATAGAGTGACATGTCTTTGGTGTAGCGAATTAATGAGCTCTTTCAAACCCTGAGAAGACAACAGGCCCGTACTAACAAGGCCTGAAGCAGCATATTACTTGATTTCAACACCAACAGATGAGCATATAACCCAATCATTACAGACGAGAATTTTCATGTTATTAATAATAACAAAGAACATATTCAAAACGTTAAAATTTCTTACGACTGCTTTTAGTATTAAATCAAACAAGCAAACCAAAACCCTATGTTTTCGACGTCATCCTTCTGGATCCCATGGAAGAAGGTAACCTAGCGTAAAGTATGTGGTTTTAAAGGCTGTATGAAAAAATATAAAGACCTTTTACGCCGAGATATTTGGGACATTAACCACAATAGACTCTTTCTGTGCGCAAACGCAGACTCCAAGTCTCAGGTATGCCGCCGGTCAATCCACTCGGCATGGGATACCAAATACCTAATTCGACACATATTGTGACAGTCACGTAGTTTGTCTTCTTCTATCAAATTATTTTACCTACTTCGAGGAATTCCTATCGCGGCTCAGAGGCACCTCGCTCGTTATTAAAATGTTGAGATCACGAAGTCGATAACAGTAACAATGTTGGTGATTTGCTTTCTCTCCAAGAATTCGTCTACTTGGATTTGGAATTTATTGTGGAAGATGTACCATCAGCTATTGTTCCACTTTTCAACTTCAAACTCCGAGGAATATACTGTCTCTACAGTAGAGTAAGGTACTACAAAAAATATGAAACATATTTTAAAAGTTCGAAACAAGCATCAGTCCCGTACATTTTTGTTTTAAGCAAGTGTTGATCGGGAGGGTTATTTTTTTGTGGTAAGACTGCATCTCCATATTAGGATACCTATAATATCGTTAGAAATACCTTCCTTCCCTAGGGTTTTTATCCTTTTTCACAATTCTACTTATCTTCTCGGGATGAAAATTAAGTGGAAACTGTATAATTAACTGGCATATTTGCAACGAATTCATGTTTTTTTACTTTACCAATTAATTAATTTTCATGATGACAATCATTTATTCATGAGCAATTAATTCGCCAATTATCATGAATTAATCTCTCATCCATCTCTCGGATCTCAGAGACCAATACAACTTCATTATCGGGGAATGCCAAACGACAGAGGGATAACAGAACCAAAGCGACATCGACAGGTGTAAAGATAACCAGCTGTCTTGTTCTTGTTGTCATGTCAGTTGTCATCATTTTATAACCGTAGGATCGACCCGCACTGAGCCAATGTGGTAGAGTATGACTCAATCTTAATCGTATTCGGGTAAAGGCCCGATCCACTCGGTGGGGACATTATGGATATGTAATTATTTGTAGGATACAAGGAGCTGTTATCCTTGATAATGATGTAATGATATTTCTAGCAGTATAGATTTATCGCATTTTAGTGGAGTATATATTTGACCCATTTTGTCCCTACCGACACAGGCTCACTGGCTTTACTCTTTGGGTAAGATTTAGATAAACCATGATGCCAGTGATCTATGAAGATAGGAAATAATTACGATCAAACCGTCCCTGTCAGTTTACCCAAGACAGGCAAAGTCAACCATACAGGTCAATATGTGGATTACGTTGGATTTGACCCGTGTGTCTCGGAGTGATTGATTTCTTTGATATCAAAACTTGCCTTCTCTCCATTGAGTTACATTTATGCTTCTCTCAAGACTTTGACAAGACAGCCGTTTATCAAAGTTCTTTTAGACTATCGAATGACCTAAGGGGCTCCTTCTATTTTCAACCGACTTCAAAAAAAGGAGGAGGTTCTCAATTCGACCCGTATGTTTTTTTTTTCTATGTTTGTTACGCGATAACTCCGCCAATTATGAACCGATTTGAACAAATCTTTTTTCGGCGTATAGGTAATACCTCAAGGGTGGTCCCATTGACACCAGGTCAGGATCTGATGATGGGATCCTGGAGAAATCGAGAGAACTCTTCAAATATTATAGGCAGACCTATAGTGATTTTTGTGTTTTTCATAATAACTCGTGCAAATGCACATGGTAAGCATAATATTGTGATGCGGAACTGCTGATGAAGACCACATATGGCCACCAGATCTGCTCAATACTAGGTACAAATACAATGCGTGGCTGACGGGCAGGCAACGCGTAGCCTAAACCGGTGGACCTAGAGCCACGAAACTTTGTACAGGGGTTCCTTAGTAGCGTGGGGTAGCACTGATATGGGATTTGACAAAATTAATTCCCCAAGGGGGGGGGGATAGGGGGTTGCAGTTTGTATTAAACTCAATCTAATCAAATAGGGTTTGTGGAAGTCGGTATTTTCTAAAGTTTACTTTTTGTTTCAATTATTCAAATATTTGATTGTCAAAGATGACCTGAGACGGTAATAGTGGTCTTCGATCGTACATATATATATCTATTATTGGTAAATATGATCGCAGGTAGTGGTATATAAATGTATGAGAATGAGGAAGGATTGCTAACTGTATCACACAAGAGGAGTATGCATTTGCTAAGATGTCGTTCGTAATCGTAAACTCTGAACAGGGGGGGTAATGTGCAAAGCCGCGAGACGAGAATGCCTCAAAAACGCCTTGCGAATACTGGCAATCAATTTGCGATGTGTTACCGGAATACCAAATAACGCCATTTCGGGCGTTTAAGCGGTCGACGTCGAATTGCAATGCGTTTCCCAGTGCAGCATAGGGCCCCAGCTTCCTAACTCTTTATTAATCTGTGCCCAGAGCGTCTAGAAAACCGGCCGTTAGCGACGTTTGTCGCGCAAAATGATCACGGGACTTTCTAAGGGGACAGGGTTGCGTCCACTGGTGGCTATAGGCTCTTTAGATAATGCAGACTCGGTTGATAACCCATTAGTTTCCATCAGGAAAGTTGGGAGACGCCGCGATATGACGACTGACTCCAACAGTTTCACCTGCGCAGCGACAAAAGCCACATGGCAGCCAAACCTTGACATTCCGTTTTAAAAATAATTCTCTATTTCGGGCAATTTATCCGTGACGACAATTCGACTTTATCACTTAGGTGCAGGGTGTGGAATCGTTTGGGGTTTTGGCCCCTTGTCGTAAGCCCGCATTTGGGGTGATTGTTGTGTGCTGCCTTCCCCTGCGCTTGCGCACGTGGCTTGAAGGGCGGGTGATGGGAGCCGGCGGCAGATGTTACGTCGATGCGTTTTATGGTGGGTTGCCTTTGCTTTAGCTGGGACATTTGGAAAGTTTTACAGAGTATTGGCCTATGCATTTGGTCGGCCGTATGTATTCGGTTGAGTAAAATTAGTAATAGTTGAGTACTTAGTTCATTATTTCAGAGGTTCCTATCTGATGTGTTTGTCAAGACAGCTGAGAGTAAAATTCATTATTTTTTTCAGGTGACTTTAGGGGAATGGCAGGTACAATAAATTATGTACCTACCTGAGAAACACTCAATCAGAAAGGAATGTTTCTCATAAAGCAAAAGGGTTCTAGGTCTAGGGTTCATGTTGTGACCGTTATGAACTATTTAGCCGAAGGGCCTGAAAGCAGAGGGACACTATTTGTAAATTGACATTTCATTGGTTTGTTTAAGTAATTCATATTGGAAAATAAATGTGCTTGCGAGTCTTGCGACTGATAAAATTCTTATCTCCCCTCCATACTAGAGACATAAATACATACCTAAGTAAATAAATAAAGTTATCATCGCATTTGGTTTGAGATGCCAATGATCGGTACCTAGTAGGTACGTTCTACAATATTGTGCGCATTCCACACGATATAGTTCACTATACGCGCATGCTCGCACGTTTTTGCCCGACGATGCGCAAAAACGCTATCCCGCATTTCGGTTGTGACCCCAACTGCCTAGCAATAAGGTGCAAATCGTTGGCTATGGTGGCGTTTAGTTACAGTACTGTGTAGCGGCGAAATTTTTTTGCGCGTTCACGATCGAACCGGTAACTTGGTCTTGTGGGTAGATTCAAGTAGGTATCTGAGTAGGGACTTTGGCTTTAGGAATTTGGTAAGTAATCACTTAGATAGACATGTAGGCAGGCGGAAAGGTGGGGTCAATAAAATTGTATCGCTGCCATGCCACCCTGGGGCCTAATCCTGCTCTGAGAATTTCATTACTATTTCATTACTATTCCATTGCAAACACCCAAAATGGCGTCATTTGGTATTCTCCTAAATTATTATCCTCCTTGATTGGGTGTTTGCAATGGAATAGTAATGAAATAGTAATGAAATATAAGTGAAATGGTCAGAGCAGAATTAGGCCCCTGTATGGAAATCCACAGTCTGTAGCTACCTCACTGTTTGGTTTTGTTTTGTACGTAAGTAGGTACCTACTTATGATTGTATGTACCTACCTACCTACCCACCACGTTGTCTGTTGGTTCAGTATGCAACATGCAACCTAATTAGCCGGGCCGGCCCAGCTTATTGGATTGCAGACTGTATAGGTACCTCCCTTGGAGTCTCGTCCAGTTAACCCATAGAACATTTCATATTTTATCTTATCTGTGATCTGTGAGTTAACCCATCCGTAGGTAGGTATCTACCTAGTTACCTATTAGATAATAAATATATGTAATGTACAGAACCCTGGATACTTTCATGCATCTTATTGTCGATACTTACAAAGATAATCCGAAATAAGGGTTGGTGAGTCAAGTAAGTTTTGGAAAGCAAGTGATTTGACAGGGCTGAATTTAACCCTCAGATTTTTGAGAAATAGGATAAAATAATCGGTTAAGTGCGGGTCGGTATCGCACACGAAGGGTACCGTACCATCGTACAACAAATCAAAAGCACTCAAAAGAATAAAAAAAATAAACAAAAAGAAAATTTAAAAAGTTTATGCCTTCACGAGATTTGAACCAACGGCCTCCGGATTGAGAGTCTACATCATACCGCACCGGCTAACCACAACCATGTGGGTTGACGCGAAATATGCGAATATATATTTAAATGTGTAGTATATATATGTGTCTATGACATGGTTGCTATGACAATAAATAAACAGTTTCAGTCAAGATCTCCATTTTGAAATGCGTAAGTGTATCTAAACACGTCTCTTGTATCGGGGCCCCCTTTAATTTGCAATATCTCTCGTATTTCAGTATTTGTGGTTGGTGCGGCAATAGATATACACATTCTGTGAAAATTTCAGCTTTCTAGCTATTACGGTTCGTGCACACGGACCCGGTGACAGACAGGACGGACGGACGGACGGACGGACGGACGGACGGACGGACGGACAGACGGACAGCGAAGTCAGCGAAGTCTCAGTAATAGGGTCCCGTTTGGCACCCTTCGGGTACGGTACCCTAAAAATGAAATAAAAATAAATAAATAAAAGCATAAACAATGCTTCGTCTATTAGCTAAGGCTACCACGGCTACCAACATAAAATATTGACAGATGTGCTTTTTACTCAGTTTTATTTTTGATAAGGAGTGCGTGAGCTGCGTTTGTACATGTAAGTACCTATACAGGATATCTATTAGTAGGTAATAATACCTTTGTGTTTGCATTACTTGTTACCCATGCCCATGGCCCATGTACTTAGGTAGGTAGGGTACTGATAGTTATTTAAAAATATTGATTATTCACATACCTTTTTCAGAATAAAAATTCCGAAGCGCTAAACAATCTTCCTTCAAGTTCCTCCAAATGTTCCGAATTCAGTTAACCCAATAACTCCTGAAACGTCACTATTCAATGTCTCTCCGAACTACAGCAACGATAACAAATGTTTAGTGAAAACCGGTGAAACAAACAAAAAAATCAATACCGAAGACGAATTCCGAATAACTTCACACGCGCAACACAACTTCCAACATTTAATAACCACACAAATTATCTATTTTACTTAACATTTTCCGAGCGTTATGGTTACAAAAACATTGTCCACTAATGTTGTTTATTTCACGATAACCGACTGTCGCGTTTCGGCTCTGTTGACGAAATAATCGCGTTTGACATTTATGCCGAGCCCACTACTCGACAGGAATGTACGGAATGTCAAATATTTTCAGTGCTGCCATCTATGCTGTGGAATCCAAAACACGCGAAAGGCGGCGTTAACTGGAGCTCGTGTTATACATTTTGTTCCGTAACTTTGCACTGCATTGTTTTTATGCATATTTGCGTTGAAAAAAACTCTAAATTTTGGCAAAATGCTTCCAAAAAAAATAGTTTTTAATACAAAGTGTAATTAAAATAATGTTGAAAGCGAGACGGCGCGTATGCGAATCTAGAGGAATGCGTCTTGGTTAGCGCCGCCTCTGCTACGTCATACGCTTGCGCGCCGTCTGCCGTGCCGGCAATGGCAGGCGGCAGGGTTATCGACACGGTGGCTTTAGGGTCGAGGAGGCACGCAACGCAGCCAGCGTGACTGAAAACTGGAGAAACTTACTTGGTACCTACTGAATGTACGTGTTTGTTAATAATTTTATTTGATTTATACCACAGGGTGCTCATTCCAATCAATAGAGCTTAGAATTAGTAACCTTTTATAATAAAGAGATGGCGTTAGGAGTAATATTTGTACTCTGGTTCACTCTCAGAAGCACACCGGTCGAACAAACGAACAATGGAGAACAATTATATGTAGATAGAGGGTTAAACGCCATGGTTTCTGAAGTGAAAAAAAAAATACTTTGATAAAATCGGTTTCATAATGAAAGTTGCTTAGAATCATGTCCCTACAAAGTAGTTCTCATTTTGCGTTAATTCCTTTACACCAGTAGGTCTAACATAAATACGAAATGATTAGGTAATTGTAAAAATATTAGAGAGAGGTAGTAGGCTAACAGTTTTAACACTAGGAAAAGAGTTATACCTGTCTCATCCTCTTTCGCTCGCTCTCTTATCAATTTATTATTAACTGGCAGCCCTAATAGGTAGGTACCTCCTATAGGATAGGTACTAGCTATTACCAACATATGGGATATAGACGGACGGCCATACGGCCGGTACTGTGGTATGAAAGATAACTCTGTATATGAATGTTTGCAGAGTTTCCAGAGAAATAAGGCGAATAAGTATTTAGAATAAGGAGATGAGAGATGAGTCATGAAAAATGAGTAGGTAGGTGCCTACTCTACAGTGTAGGTACCTAACCTAACCTGAAGGATCATGAATTCCAGGATGCTTTGTTGCGATCACAACGCCATCTACAAATAAGTTACTACACTACGACAAAACCACGAAGGCCTTGTATGCTTGGCTTGAAGTACGTACTTAATTCAGCGCCCTCTATGTATTGGAACAGATAGGTACATTTAGTTATTTCTTTGCTATGCATGCACCTTTATTTATATTTAATATTTAACATTTCTGTAAAATTCACAGTGTTAATAAATACCTACCTACCTCATTAAGTTGGAAGTTTCTCTGTACAAAGATATCCATTGGAAGTAATACCATGCACTGAATTCCCAAAAATGCAAAAAATTGTGAAATAGTTGTTTGGGTACCTAGGTAGATCATATTCATATCGATGATATTCATATTTGTTTATTGCACGCCATAATAACATTAAGGTCTTAAAAATCATGAGAGGTGAGATCATCTGTAATAGTAGTAATAGCTGTAATACAAACACAAAACAATGGATGATACAATATTTATTGTGATCAAATAATTCAATACCGAATTAGATAAATAATAATAAATCTGTAAAAAAAATACAACGACCAAACTGACACCCAATGACATAATTTATGGTATCACACGAACACTATCTATCCCTAAACATTGGACCAAATAGGTACCTAATGTCCCTAACAACAGGGTTGCTTTTCTCTTGCCTCTAAAACTAGGGTCAGTGTAACTTACAATATTCTTACTTTACATAATTCGTGATCCTTTTGATAACATCGATAGTAAATAAAGTTTTATCTTTAAAAAATGCGCGTCACTATACCTTGTAGTAAGGAAACGTGACGCTATTATAACTTTATTCTTAAGTATAACTATACATAAGTAAACATCTCACTTTTTATTTTTTTCATTACATAAAACATTACAGGCATTCTTAAAGTCTGTACCTATTAGATATCTGTTTTTTTTTTTAAATAAATTTAAATACAGCTCAGGAATAAAGACAGAACAGACTGTAATTTCAGTGGGTAATGTTTTATGTAAACTTGGTTCCATTCATAGTATACTATTATTTTTTGTTATGTTTATATCAGGCAACTATATTATAGTGCTAACATACTTAAATATTTAACTGTTTTTCTTTTCAGTAAGACAACAATAATTATGTTTAGTCTATTTTGATTGTTGATAAAGTATTAATCGACAATGTTCTGTTAACAAAAACTGGTAACTAAAATGTCAATTTCAGAAATAATTTTGTAGGAATAGCAACGACTGGCATTATTTCTATACAATGTAATTTTATTAGTCTACCTACTAATACATTATATTCTTATGTAAATCAAATAGATAATACTAATCTCTGTTTTTTATCCGTAGATATGTACTACTGTAACTAGTAAATAAATATTCTTTGGCCTAAATTTATATCGAGTTAACTAGTTAAAACGAGGAATAAAAAATAATAGAGCACAGTAAGTATAAGATTTGAATACTCTGTAACATTAGATAAATATGTTATTCAATCTTTAATTTAATAATTAGTCCCAGGATTTTGTAGACTTCACTTTGTTTAGACCTTCGATTATAAATAATTTTAATATCCGAACTTAATTCAGATATAAGTTTAGTGTGACATAATAATTACTGGTGATAATTTTGATATATCTATCTACTCGTACTTAATTATATACATATTTTAAAAGGGGACGGTTTGACATATAGGTGTTATTGTTAGAAATAAACCACTGCATTGAAACTGGATAATTTTAGATTGCAGTGTAGTAGATAAAGATAGTTTAATGTGAATTAGTTTTATCGAGAATTTCAACTTGTATTCAAAAATATATAAATAAAATTCATGGACCTAACCCGTGCTTTAACAGTACTGAAAAATATATTTATAGGACCTTAGCGAGTTATAATATAACTATACAATCATAAGTACATCATGCAGCATTGTCTTACCAATAAATATAATAAAGGTGCCTTTGCACATAAAATGCAAGTTTTCCCTACAATATTGACAAAAAAACATAATTCTTAATATCTAAATACAAGTGCAACTAACATCCATAAACTTTAGACATATCCTGAAAAATGTGAATATAATTTAGGGATAGTCTCTGGGCACCAATTTATAAACAGCCAAAAATGACCAAAATATACACAAACTGTGAAATAAAATATACAGTAAATATTGGGTAACTATAGCAATGGACTTCTGCAATAGAAAATCTACAAGTACCTAGTAAAAATGTGCCTACAAAATAGAACCATTCGAAATATAAAACAATACAAGAGTAGCGGTATTTTCTTATTGTACATTGTATATAAATATATTTTATCAAAAACAATATTTTATGTAGGTTTTGTAGGTATAACATAAACAATGCAGCATAAAAAATTTAGGACGCAATATTTCAAACTTTATTATAACGTTGGAAAGCATAGACATATAAGTAAGTAATTATGTATAAATATATTTGCAAATGATATCTGAATAAAGTATGTAGTAATATTTGCAGACGTACAAAATCAAATTATTTACTAGGTAACTTCAACCTTACAGGCACACCTAAAATATGTGTAAGTATTAATCTAATGTAAGTACCTACCCTAAATATGTATTTCTAAGATAACATTCTAACAAAACATAGATAATTTTATAAATGGCTACTAGTGCATGTAGCTTGATTTTATAGTATTCTATCTAATCTAACGTAGACTGGCAACAAATCCACATCATCTGCAAATCTATTTATCTATTGATACATATCCATCCACTCAAAGGTTCGCTGGTTCATCTCGTCCACTTTCTATAGTAATGATTTTTCATAGGTTTTAAACTTCATCTCGATGTGGGAGATTGAAAATCGTGGGCGGTGGACTTTGGACGGGCGAGCTTGCGAGCTTATTAACCCAACCCCTGGCTTGCGTAGACACCGTCGTCGTCCACACAAACTAACAATAGAGGACAATAGACGGTGAAGCGAGATGGATGAACGGATTAGTGTGCATTAGTCGTACTAGAACTCTAGAATGACCCAATCGGTAACTATAATGCCTATTTAGTTTTATTATTTATAGACCGGAGGTTTAAATAAAAAGAAAATAACGAAAAACGTAAAGAAACAGTCTATAAAAAACATGTTTATATTCGATAATTCAGATTCTATCAAGAGATGGCGTTAGTAACAATGGATTATATTCGATAATTCAGATTCTATCAAGAGATGGCGTTAGTAACAATGGATCTAGCCTCACTTAAACTCTCTCGTCGACCTCGTTTTTGAGGAACTTTTGATGTAATTTTGTAAAAGTGTACCACAATGACGCAATAAATATATGGGTATGAGTATGAGTATGTATGACAGCTGCTCTGTGCGATGAATAAAGTTCTGAGGCTAGATGCGTTTGCGTATACGCCTACTGTATGGGCAGCATGCCACACACGAGAAATGCCCTTGTCGTGAAAAAGAAAAAAAACTTGTCGCGTAAAAGTTGTCTCTACGTTTGCCGTGCTAGCATAGAGACATCTATTGTCCGACAAGAGATATTCCCCGAGAAGGAGACGACCGAGATTGACAGGATACATGGTAAGAAGTCCTCCCAACGTCGACTACCGAGAGACAAAGACTAGACTGGCATGCTGAGCATACTGGTCAATATAGCTACGGGCGGCGGCCTACCTATGATTATTGCATTTAAAATTATAAACTAATAGTTTTCTGACAGAGATGTAGATAGAGAATAAAAGCTTTGCAAAGTCGCGCCAAGGCCAGCTAGTCATATTTCAACAACATATACGTACTCGTACTTCTAACTTTTTAGAGAACACCGCTAATTGATGTCATTTGAAACTTATGTTAAATGACAGTTCTAATACTAGTGATATTTAGTTAGTAAATTAGGCCAAGCCTGTCTACTAAACTTTGGCATTTATAATTATAAAACTCAATTACTTTTTTAAAGATCTAAATAAGCAGACAATTACTGTTCATAAGCATTTCATAAATGCAGTCAATCCTCAGTCATTACCAAGTAATAAGTAGATTAAATAAATCCTAACATTTTACCGCAGCCCTTAGCCTGCATACATTTCATAAAGTAAATATAACTTTCATTAAATAAATAGCGTTCAATTCTAGGTTGCATTTATATTGAACTTGAAAATGAATTAACGCAAAATGAGAAACTACTTTATTAGCATCATTCTGGGCAACTTTAATTACGAAACTGATATGATCAGAGTAACTTAATTTTTCACTTCTCCATCAGCTGACTAACTCAGGCCAAAATGGACTGGGAAGTGAAAAATAAAGTCAGTTTCATAATAAAAGTTGCTCAGAATATGTCCCTTACAAAGTAGGTGGTTTCTCACGTTTTATTTAATTAATTAGTCCTCAAGGCCACAAAAAACGCTTTCACATGGCTTTCACGCTTACTTCTCACGCAGGACGCAGGAGTACATCATCGGACGCTCCGAGGTCCTGTCTACTATCGCTACTTGGTTAGTATGTAGTAGTCGTAACATCACTCCACCAACCCGCACTGAGCCAGCGTGGTGGAGTACGGCTCAATCTTACTCGTATGCGGCTAAAGGCCTGTGCCCCTCGGTGGGGTCATTAATGGGCTAAAACTATATTTTGAGTAACACGTTGGTTTAAAGGAACCTTGAGAATTGCGCACAGCACATAATACAACGCCAAAACGGCTCTTATCCAAATCGAAAAATAAACTATATGTAGTAGAGCAACCCAGATACAGTACTAAACAGTAGAGAATTCAGTACGGAACCTTCAAAAGTTCATGCTCAGCGGTCGATCCCTCGACCTTGGACGTTCGTTCCATTGGCTGGAATATGGCATCGGAGTTGGTGCCCAATCATGCTCTGTTAGCGCCACGCCAGCACAGGGCATCAACCTCAAGGGTCGAGTGGAAGAGCAGGCCCCACATCTCCTGCAGTGTGCCCTACGGACGTCAAGGGGTCGTCGCCACCACCACATACCATCCTCGTAGTAAGCCCGTTCCATGAAGGCGAGCCCGGGGTTTTCTGTGTCGCATGGAGTGACAGGGGCACTGTGGCTTTGAGCTGGTGGTTGGAGGTCGGGGGGCGGCTTTAGATCGTTGTGAATGGAGTTTGAGCCTCGGCGCTGGAAAAGGAATGAAGAATTGTTGTTTACAAGTTGTAGTTTGCTGTAGTTGGGTTCCTACGAACTTGTGAAAAATTGAGCATAATGAAAACATATGAGATTGGGAATATAATTATCCTTCCAAGAAGTTGGATCCCAAAGGCAAAGATGTTACATAAACTAGACAGAAAGGAAATCCAAACGTGAACACCAACCCGAAAAATTACCATTTGTCTTGCCGGGCAAGATATGTCTCTCTCTACGTCTCAGCCGCTAGATCTTTACTATCTATTCTTGTCTATTTTAGTGGAAAAGAGATAATTTTTTTTTGTGGGGATCAATCCGAATGAAATTAAATGCGACTAGAGCAAATTGCTTTTAGTAAAAGAAACGATTGGGAAAAGACAGGTTTGAAAAAAAAAAACAATTAGGGAAGAAAACGACTGTGAACTCATGCGAACGGTGACAAACACGAACGAGAACAAACGCTACTGGGGGAAAATGCGACTGGGACTCTTTAAGCTACGCGGAACTAATGCGTTCCGGTAATAGATCTAGGCACTCCTCCCGACGACGTCGACCGAGAGACAAAGACTGGCATGCTGAGCACACGGTCGCGGATGTGCGTCACCCTAGATCAAGCAGTCTTGATACTCAACTCACCGTAATCTCATAATACGGCCGCACGGTGCGTCACACCTCCTGCAGGAACTTGATGGCGCAGCATCCCTGCCGGTTGTCTCCTGAGCGGATCATGACCATTCCGTCCACCTCATCTCCCACTTGGATGACGATCTGGTCGCGGAGGAGCGTCATGGCGTTCTCCCCACCTTCGGGCATTTGGGGGTTGGTGACCTGCGACAAAATAATAAAGTAAATGTAGCCTATTTATATCCCCACCGAGGGGCACAGGCCTTTACCCGGACACGAGTAAGATTGATCCATACTCCACCACACTGGATCATTGCGGGTTGGTGGAGGGGTTTTACGAACAAATAATAGTGAAAATTGATAGCGATTAATATATAGGGTTCCGTAGGTATCCGAAGGGTGCTGAACGGCCTCTGCTACTCTGCGTTACTAATGCCGGCCTTCCACTAAAAAAGAAAAATGAGCGGAAGCGGAGCCAGCGAGCTGAGCGAACCGGGCAAAAACTCTTTCTCAGTGGAAGCACTTATATGCAGTTCGCCATTGCGAGCTAAGCGGATTTCGTATCGATTCTGTTCCGCTCGCAGTGGAAGGCCGGCATAAACCGCCGCTGTCCGTCCGTCAGTTCGTCTGTTCGTCTGTCCATAGCACGTCCGTATGAGCGTTTTTAATAGGACCATATTTGAAAAAGTCTCTTGTTCAGCGACTTTTACGTCATTTCTATTCAGAATCACGAGCTCTTCTCAGCCCTTTGATAAAAAAGTGTCCCAATTTATTTTTTCCTATTTTGCCACGATTTTCCAGATGATTTGTACGATAGTGATTAAGTGGAAACAAAAATATAAATGGAATTTTCGGGACACTTTTTTTCTCCATAGGGGTGAGAAGAGCTCGTGATTCGGAATAGAAATTACTTAAAAGTTGCAGAAAAAGAGACTGTTTCAAATATGGTCCTATTAGAAAAAAACCGCTCCCGTACGACTTTTTGTCAGCAGGCTGTATCTCATGAAACGTATTACTCGTAATTATAAATCGATGGTTGGTCTTCGATTTACACAAAATCACTCTAATTTAATAAATCAAAACGTCACGAGTCACATTGAAGAGTAAAGTTTATTGCGGATGCATTTTACCATTTTATATGTATAAATGGTAGCTGAAAATTTTAAGACTGCACGAAAATGTGACTGCTTTTATGAGATAAGACACGACATTTATTGGTTTACAGCTGCTCGTAACTTCAACGAGAATACCCAAACCCAATGGCCATACTTTAAGCACTACTGAAATATCAAATCAAGGACAAAGCTGGGCCGGGCTAACGTTGACAAGAAAATCAGTCTTATTTAGAGGTATTTTTTGGGGATTCCCGTTAATGTACTGGTTCTCGTCTCATGACATGACCCAAGAAAAGAAAAAAAATACAAAAACCCTAGTAAGTAAGCGCCCATATAAGCGTCTCACCTATGTACCACCCAGGTGGCAAAAAACTTCGGCACGAGCTGTTACTTAGTTCTTTGACAAACATACGATTTCCGCGGAACCCTCGAAGCGCGAATGCGACTCGCACTTAGCTGGTTTTTTCCCATAACACTTGACCCCGGAACTCCCCACATATCTATATTGAATCAACCTAATCTAAGCCCGATTATATCGAGGTGAATGGCGCCGGATCGGATTAGATTTACATTTGAATTGTAAATTACCATTGCACAGCTTGCTGCTCTAATTATTATGCATGAATCGCCCAAAGGATTTCGCTGTTCTTTAGCACCGGCGCTTTTACTCAGTGGGGTGGCAGAGGCGAGGGTACAGGGTATAGAAGTAAGGTGTTGTCTTATTTTAAAGGGTTGTTTTGTTAGGTCATCATACCCACCGAGTAGGTCAGAATAGTTACAGTTTCTGAGACGCAAGGCTCGCCAAAGGTCAATGAAGTGTCGCTTGGAGGAAAACAGTGTCAGAAACACCATAATTTATTGAGGAAGGACTAGGCATTGGCAAGATATCTCCCTGGATTTCCAGGAGAAGGCTATGGTACAACAGTAGGAAACACAGTACATACAGTTATTCCGACTCGAAACTCTACTTCTTCCAACCAAAATGGACGGGATGCCACACACAAACACGAAAACGAGGCTACGAAATCTGTCATTATGCAAAGTCCACACACACATATAGTACAACCCCATTGTTTGATTTTACTCGTTACTGTTACGCGTTATTCTCGTTATTCATGTTTTTTTGAGTAAGATGATAAGTTCGCCTTTGTACATATAGGTATTATCTAAAATAACAGTGCTAGTAAAATAACATGAGTATTTCTTACCTGAAGGTTGTGTGTGACCTGCAATGGCCGCTCTCCGGCGTTGAGCTTGGTACAGTACTTAGAGGGAAAGAACCCGATCTTGCCCAAACATTTGCCCTTCCACCAGTTAGGGTCCGATGTGTCGATCACGGTGACCTAAAATAGGTTTATTGGATAAATTAAATACAACAAACGTGACGCCTTTACCCACAGGGGGTGGGTGGCAGAATTAGCCAAGCGAGGCCCACGTTGTATTGTGAATGTTTTATAATATTTACCCCTACCATGTGCCAACATTAGACATGTTTGTGTTTTTGTTGCCTCTCATCGAGAATACCGGAGAACCAGAAATGAAGGAGGGCAGCAAAGACAAAGAAGAGCAAAATGCACGAACTTACTATATCAAGGAAGAATGTATTCAATATGTGTATTATTTTATTTAAAGTAATGAATAGCAAGTTCTTAAAAAATAATCTCACAAAGTGGCTACTACAACACTGTTTTTATAGAACTAAATAAAACTTAACATTAAATATAAAATTAAAAGAACCTTACGACATTTTAAATTTGATTTATATGTATAAATGAGAATTAAATGAAAAATTATTAACAATAATATTGTGCTAATTTATAAATTAAAAATGTAACTATTATTTTGCAGAAAACACTGAACATATTTAAGATGTTAAGATTCTCTAATTTACTGTTTTCTTGCAAATAAATTTCATTTCATTCCAATGCGACGGGAAATATTTTCAGTCATTAAAGTTGAGACCTAGGTACTTATGACATAATTTTCAGGCATACAAAGGGGCTTGATTCCAATGCACGAGCTCAAAATTGTTATGGCATTAGTTTATAATGCTTCAAGTGATGAGGTGAGTTTCACGACAATTTTTGCTAGTAGGTATATCGACCGAAGTGATCAATTTATCTTAGAAAGTGATGTTTTTGAAAAAAGTGTCGATTTATTTTGCAACACTTTTTTTCTAAATCACGCCATACCTTGTACCCCGCCTTCAAGTCTAGTTCGTCAATGTGGCGGGACTTGAAGTTGTAGAGAACTACGTAGAGGTTCGTCGGCAGCAGACGTTGATGCTTCTGTAATATTCAGAAGAATAAATGGTCAAGTGCGAGCAGGACTTGCGCACCAAGGGTTCCGACCACACTTGGAGAGCATAACACGTAAAATTAGGTTTCTACTTATTTCTACATAAAAAACCAAAGTATGATGTCATCCATGTAAACAAAATTAAATATTGTTTATAGAAAGACAGAAATTTGCAGTTTTAAGATTTTTCCCTTTACTTTTGCTATAAGACTTTGCTTTGTGCCAAATTTCACGATTGTATGCCTACGGGAAGTACCCTATAGGTTTTGGGTCCATTGCGATTACGATGAAAATCCAACAATTTTACAGCATAAACGGTCGTATCGTTCGATTGCGTTGACCTAGAAAGTTGATTTTATCACAGCTTCATGCGTATAAATTTCAGCTTGATACATCTACGTGTTCTTGGTATAAAAGGTATTGACGGACGGATGGACGGACGGACTGACAACAAAGCGATCCGGGTTCCTTTTTTCCTGGATCGGAACTCTAAAAAGCACACAAAACTTGTTTGTTTTTAGAATCTTAGCTCGTAATCCAAAAAAAACTTGTCAATGTATAACTACGTAGACGAGAGAAAATGAACTCAACTGCACTTTCGCAAATAACTTTTAAGTCCTTCACTATCTGGCTTATTAGTAGCCAATGCAATAGCTTCTTAGGCAACTTATCCTGTTCAGTGGTTCGAATAAAAAAAAATCAGCCAAGTGCGAGTCGGAGGCTCACACGGAGGGTTCCGCACCATAATTGTACCAAAAGTACAAAAAAAATACGTTTCTTGTATGAAGAACTCCTTTATTTTTTCAATAATTCGTATATTTGAGTATTTGTTGGTAGAACGGCAACAGATATATACACATTCTGTGATAATTTAACCTTTCCAGCTATTACGGTTGGTGCTGAAGGGACGGACGGACAGACGGCCAGACGGACAGCGGAGGCTTAGTAATAGGGTCGCGTTTGGCACCCTTCGGGTACGGAACCCTAAAAATGTTCAGCAAGAATAAGTCCTATCTATTCTACACTTTTTTCCCTACATTACTTTCCAAAATTCATTTCCATATTAGATACTTAAGCTACTGAAGAACCTATTCAAAGTTTCCAATCCATGGTAATGTAGATATTTGTGTAGAAAGTGATACGTTCGCCTCTATAAAACAGAAATTCGAAGTAATTATTTTCAACTAAAAGAACTTACACTCGGTTGTTTCACAGGAGATGGGCAAGGGCTGGCGCTGTTGGATGACAGGCTCTTGTCTGGCTCATCAGGCAGGTCTACGCTGCTCATCCGGCCTCCTCGGGCACTCAGCAGCTTCCTACTATGCACCGGTGATGATGGTGCTGTCCAATCAATATAGACGGTTGAGACAACACAGCCAACATAATGAATGAAGTAGTCAGCGGATAAGGATGCGAATGCGTTGTTGCGTTCGTTTTGAATATGGAAATAACCAGAACCGATGATGAACGGTTCGTTCTTTAGAGGGTTGTGTGTGCGCGAGCTTCCATACAACAAGCGGTAACGTATTTCGCCCTTACATCATCCCTCATAAGAATATTCAAAATGAAAGCCTGTTAAATAAGTTCATGGAAAGGTTACACTTTCGTCATATGTGCTTTCGTGTAGCAAATCATGCTGTGTTTAATTTAGCGTAATTTATACTCATATCTTTCATATTTTTCTTTTAGCACCGAGTAGTTATTTTGCCTGAATTCTAAGGTAACTATAATCTCTGACAACAAAGGGACATGCAGTATGATTAATAATCTACCTCTATTATATAAATTTATCCTATAGAACAAAAGAACTATGGTGGAGTATCAATTACACTTGCTTATCAAGTTAATAACTGACGGGCTAACAATATTGTATCAGAGATAAGTCGCTAATGAAATTGTAATACATGTATTACTACTTACTTATGTTTCAGGACACATGTTACAACATCATGGTAATATTACCATGTTGAAGTATTTAAGTTTTCCGTCTGATACAAGTAATCGTTTGTCCTCTATTATACTCTATGAACGAAAGATACATACATGCACGAATTACATTAAGGTGCATTTGTTGGTTAATCATTTAAGAAAACTTTGCCTCATGCAAACGTCTCCGCAGTCACTTAGAAAATATGAAATAAAAATATATATAAAAGAAAATACGTAAAGTGAAAATGAAGAAAGTGTTTTGTGAAAATCAACTACGTTTCTATTGAAAGTGAATTTGATTTGAGCGAAATTGTGAAAGTAGGAATAGACACAACAACCAATACAAATATTTTAGACAATGATTAACAAAAAACACGAATGTGAAAACATTTTAAACCCTTTGCCAATAGTTTACTTACTTCGAAGAAAATATCAAATTCTCTTTCTCCGAAGACCTTACCTGTGTCGAAAGTAATAAACCAAGACAACAGAAAGGGGAAGACAGCACAACACACCATTCAAGGATAGACATGGAACACCCATAAGAATTTCGACGAGTTGCTGGAGCCAATCGAGACAGTAGACCAAACCAATTGAAAACAGTCACACAAGCTAAGCAATAGATAGAGCCCAATTGTAGGAGGACATCGCTGGTGCACTCACGACATTGCTAATACAGACAATTGTTTACCGGAGTCCAAATAACCTAAATCTCTAGATGATCCAAATTGCGAGATAGCTTAGCGTTTAGCGTGCGTAGACAGTCCTTGGCGTAAGCATCGCAATCAACAGCATTAGCGTCATGGAATATGTTGTTTGGACTCAAGTAGGAGAGAGGATTTGTTACTATATCCGTACAGAGTACTCGACTGCCGTGGGCCGTGTGTTGCTCCCTGGTCGCCGGCCGCCGCCGCAGCTCCCCGCACTCAGGAGAGTCCAGAGAGAGACTCTTCATCCTAAGGTTCAACTTTTGTCTTCTCGGCGAATGCGGCGCTATAACATTTACGTAGTGTGAGCATCTTACCGAATCTATTTTGGAGAATAGCAATTTGCGAATTGGAATGATCTTGTGCTGGTTTGTTTTAAAGTAGATAATGTTGATGTGATGTCTAATGTTCGAAATATGCTGTTGAACGGTGATTGCTTTGATATTTTAAATTGACTGAATTATTATAGAATAAACTTATCAACTTTACAGTTTATGTTATAGTCTTCAGAAACTGTACATATAAATTGATAAATTTAATCTTAAGATTATTATTAATTTTTGATTGACTGTAAGGATTGATTATTAAACTAATTAGGTAAGAATTTACAAAAAGGGTACCTAGGTAGGTTATTTAACACTAAAAAGCAAAAATAAGTACGATGTAATGTACATTATGTAATAATAATTATGTTAGTAAAAGTGTGCGAAGCATTTGCAAATTAAGAGTAAATATAAAAATCAAATGATGCAGATAAGTAAAGATGGTAAAAATAATGCAAAGAATAAGAAGACTAAGAAAAGTTGGGATGTGAGAGAGTTCTACTAAAGCTAGAATTGTCCTAAGCTACGAAGGGATTATGTTCAGTCCCGGTGTCTATGTAAGTGAGAAAAACTATCCTGCTATGGGCTGCGACTCGTTATTGGAAGAGTATACTAAAATACATGACAAAAGTGATCACGCGTCGACTTGTGAATGTATCAGAACTCAGAAAAAAATGCTCATCGATGCAAACTCTGCCTCAGACAAGAAAGAAGTAACGAGTACGAAGTACGGGGATAGATCTAGTACTAGTACCAGGTAATGGACTGGTGCGGTCAGACTGCCTCAACATTTGGGCACTCTTCGAGTTCTTCATGAAACCTGCGTGGACAAAGTAAAGAAGAATTTGTCTATATTTTTGTTCGATTCAAACTAAGCGATTTAGCGTCAGGAGCTTGCCACTGCGAGAATAAACTGAATAGCGATAAAAATCTATCGGAAATTAGATTCAGTGAGCTTGTGAATTAGTAAAAATTCAAAACAAAAAGAGAAATACAGAAAATTGAGACGTTGGAACTGTGGAAGCTTTGTTCACGTGTAATGTGATTTTTGTGCTGAGCGTGATTTTGTTAATAAGATCAAAACTTTATAAAACGGTGAGTTATATCGGTTAGTGAGAAAAATATTTCGAGAGATATTTCCCTGATTAAATAACGGTGCGAACTCGAAAATTCTTGGTGATATATAAATGTTTTAATTTCGCCCAGAAAATGGCATGCAATTATTAGCACGCTGTCAAGCCATGCATCACTTACATCGATACGGGGTGCCTCGAGGCGCTTAACTCTATCTTTATTTATAAAAGCGATACGCAAAAGAGTTTGACGTTTTTCAGTACCGAATTTTATTGTAACAATAACTATACATATCACAGTGCGCGGGGGCGCTTCGGGGTTGTAAAACGAATGTCTGGATGGAGGCCTTCGAACCACAACAGAGGGTCGTTTCGCGAGGCGAAGCCTTCGCGGCGATATGATTAAGATCTATTCCCAAAGGACATTTTGTCGTGAATCATTTTTTCTTGCGAATGCTTTCCGATGACTTGAGTATAGAAGGCGGCGATTGCCGTTCTCATTCGAATGGAAACACAGCGGCTGTCCGAAAGGTCGAGTCGTCGTCTCCTCACATTCTGGAAAATAATGCGTGGAAAACACAAAATAAATAAAAGAAACAGAAGTGAACATAAAGTAAAAGTAGATACTGTCATGGGGAAAAAAACAAATAATATATATTAATTAAATAAAGGTTAAAAAATAATAGGTATACAAAACAAATAAGGAGAACGCGAATTGATAGGATTTTTAGTCACTGGTCTATATAATGAAGGTAGGAACTAG